>CM068954.1:196692541-196709501 GCA_035128595.1 Eptatretus atami
AGCCTGGATCTTAGTTTTGACCCAGGAAACCTGCAATCCCAGTGGCTCCGACTGCTCATTCAGCAAGTTGAGGGCCCCAAAAACGATATCCAGAGTCTCTGCAAAGATGACTGCATCATCTGTGAAATCAAGATCAGAGATATTGACATTCCCAAATGAAGTACTGCAGCTTGATCTCTCCGACACCCTCCCTAGGATCCAGTCCATACAAGTGCTGAGAAGTGTGAGGGCCAGGACACACCCCTGACAAACTCCAGTAACAACTGGAAATAAGTCAGAGATTGTATCACCACATCTCACAGCCACTCCTCAGTACCAGAGTAGAGTTCAGACAT
The DNA here is from genome assembly GCA_035128595.1 of Eptatretus atami. Lineage (NCBI taxonomy): Eukaryota > Metazoa > Chordata > Myxini > Myxiniformes > Myxinidae > Eptatretus > Eptatretus atami. Next base: position 196,692,877 of record CM068954.1, read on the forward strand.
CAGATTGATCAGTTTTGGTGGCACCCCCGAAGACTAAGAATCTTTCAGAGGGAATCCTGATTCACTGAGTCGAACGCTTTACAGAGATCAACATCGGTTGCAAGCAGCCCCTGCCGAAACTCCGGTCTGCGTTCTGTGAGGACCTGAAGACCAAGGATACAGTCAATCATTGACCTCTTTGGTGTGAAACCTGACTGCTCTGGACGCTGGTGCTCAAGCAGATGGTGGCGAACCCTATCAAGAATTATCCGAGCAAAGACCTTGCCCGGCACTGAGAGCAGTGTCACCCCTCAGTAGTTGTTGCAGTCCTGGCGACCACCCTTCCCGAGAGGGACAACAAGGCCCCTCTTCCAGTCAGTTAGGATGATGCCTGTGTTCCAGGCAGAGCACAGAACTACATGTAACGACACGAGTACAGCATTTCCACCAGCCTTGAGAAGTTCAGCCTGGATGCCACAGATCCCAGGAGATTTACCCATTTCAACCGGTTCACCGCAGCCTGTTTCCACAAACGAAGGTGGACCACAGTTGATTGGAAGGTCGGCAACCGGGACTGTAACACCCCTGATATCCAACTCAACAGCTGGTGGATCAGCCAGGTACAACCGCTCAAATTAACCGGCCCAGCGGGCCTTCACTTCGGACCTCTCTGTCAAGAGCCCACCACCCTCCAATTCCTTTCGCCTCCCCTCACTCTGCCTTCCCTTCCACCTCCCCTTCCACTGCCTTCGCTTCCCCTCATGTTGTCAATTCTCTTCTTCTCCTCTCATGTTGCAGTTCCTTCCCATCCCCTTGCGCTGCCTTCCCTTCCCCCATCCCGCCTCGCTCCCCCTTTCTTCTCTCGCTGTCCACACTCTTTTTCTCCCCCCCCCCTCTCTTAGTATTCTCATCAGCGAAACAATGGGGAGGGGAGAGGGGGGAAATGTGGCCCGCAGAATGGTCGGTGCTTCTGACTCACAGACATGAACTGAGCTTTATATATTAGATGGTGGCGGACAAAGACATCTCAGTAGACATTAGTACTTTTCCATAAATTAGAAGGACGTTGATACACAATCGCCAACCATGTGCCATAAGGGAATTTATCCTGGATTCCCTGCATCATGAGCTAGGGGTTCAGTTAGTAACACTAACAGGCCAACCTGGTCCTGCAGATCAAGTCATAATCGATTAAACATTTTTGTGATTCAATGACAAGAACAATAATTCAGATTGATTGTTACCTCTGCCACTTAATGTAGCTGGAGGTTATGTTTTCACCCCTGTCTGTCTGTCTGTTTGTCTGTCTGTGAGCAGGATATCTCAAACAGTTATGGACGGGTCCAGACAAAATTTGGTGGACAGATTGGGTGTGTGACGAGAACAAGCCGATTAGATTCTGGTTAAGGTCCTGATGCAGATCCAGCCTCTCGGTGGGATAGAACACGTAATGCACTCCACCGAGTGCTGTTCTAGTTAAAATTGTTTTGTACTTGGATACGCATGAACAAATGAAAAAATAATTTAATTATTTAAATGTGCATTCAATCCTTACATCGCCACCATTGACACAGATATCAATATTTGGCTTCATCCAGCTGCAGTGCAGAATCATATAAGATACTTACTTTTTCAGGAAAAGCTTGCTTATTTCCTTATTATTGCATAAAAGTTAGCATAATGCATAAAATGTTTGAACAAGAGAAAATTGTTTGAAATTTATTTTGACTCAATATTTTGTCATGATGGGTCGACCTTGAAAATTGCAAGTGATGAAGTTGAATATAGATTGCGAATTCATCGTCTCACAAGATCTGAGGACAAGTTAGCATTGAAATTTGTTTTGACTCCTGCACACAATGAATGTGAATGATTATTTGTTATTTATCTTGTGTGTACCTGCAGAGTCTGCCACTTCTTTAAACTGGAGCTGTCCACAAGCAGACATGACAAAGCCTCAACCAAAACACTTCATCACCTCCTTTTCTGTCTCTCTCGCTGTCCCTATTGGTGTGTTTTTTCTGTGCTTTCTGTTCATCTTCTTTACATGGCGTCGATGGAAGAATTCAGCATCAGGTATTGCAAATGTGGTGTTGTTTGTCCCCATTTCTGGAATAATCTTAATGATGCAATTTAAGAGCAAATAATGTGGAAACCAAGTTGCATTGTGACATCCCCTATACTTGTAGCAGCTATTCTTGCAGGGTAAGTACCTCATATCATTAAGAAAAAATCGCATTTTATTTTTCACATATCTAGTTTTAGGACTTGCTTTCATTATCAGACATGTCACTGTCACAACGTAGCTGCAGACACGAGAGACCTCTGAACACTCCTGTCCAGCCCGACCCATATCTTTCAGTATTTGTGTAGTGTACCTGGATAAGTTTGACGATCTTTGGGGGTACACCATCAGCTTCTAAAAGAAGCCAGAGATGGGCTCGGTTGAGAGAGTCGAACGCCTTCTTGATGTCAATGCATGGTACGAGGGTTGGGGGGACTCTGCATTTTCTGCTGTCTGATGCAAGGATAAGATTTGTTCTGTTGATGATCTGTTTCTTGTGAAACACGCCTGTTGTTTTCTTCGGTTTCTATTCAGTTCCATCCTGGATTCTGGTTGGGAGTATCCATGCAAACAGTTTGGCTTCAACTGAGGAGGGAGTAGTGCCTCTATAAGTTGCTGCACTCAGCCTGAGCTCCCTTGTGTTTCCAGAAATGGAGTAACGTGCCTTCGAGTCACTCTTTAGGGATAATTTCCTGATTCCAAATTTCACAGAATAATCCATGAAGTCTGGAAATGGTCTTAGTTGTTGCATTTTAAAGGAGCTCTGATGTGATTTCACACATTCCTGGAGCCTTCCCATTCTTGAGCTTTTGAGTGGCACTATATACTTCTGCACGTGTGTGGCTGTGCATGATATGTTAAAATGTAATACTCGTGCTCTGCAGGGGCAATCAGGTCCTCCAGTGGGTTGAGGGGGGATGAAAGAGAGAAGGTTTTCACTGTACTGCCATCTCTGGAGCTGAGATGCACTGTCAGGGAGGAGGGAACCAGTTGCATTTTCGATTGGCTCCAGGCATGGTGGAAATGCTTCTGCTTAACCTTCTTCACAATGCTAAATGCAGGCCTAGTGTTTTGCAGTTGCTGCAGCTTGTTCAGCTTGCTTTCTGAGAAAGGCTTATTTGTCTCTGCGAGCAGTTCTGCATTTCCCTCTTTGGAGCTCTCTTCAGTTTGGCTAGTCACAGAGCCTGGCCTTCCTGCATTCCCCTTTCTGAACAAGAGTCCGCTCAAGGATCCACTCTGATCGTTTATACTCTCATGCATCAATTGCAGCCTCAGCTGATTGTTATAGGTGTGCGACCATTACACCAGTCCGATTCAACGTGAGCTGTTGTCTCAGGTCGTAAGGCAAGACGAGAGGTTAACTCCTGATGGTATTTATCCTGTATTTCTTTGGAGTGCAGTTTATTTATCTCAAATCACTTGTTATGGATGGGGTTGTGATGCACACTTATTTTGTGAAAGACATAAACCTGCTGTCGCTATTACTAAGTAATGGCCCACACGGCCAAACTCGGCACTTCTGCAAACTCTTGTATTTGAGACTGCAATCCATTGAGTATTAACAAGAATGTGATATATTTCCTTCCTTGTTCTTGGATAATTTCAAATGACAAAAATCTGGAAACCAATCCTTCCCCGAGTAAACAGAACATAACATGAAAGTTGTCTGTTGATTAAAAGAAAGAATAAAAACAAAAAAAAACACCTTTCATCCGTCCATTGAATTTGTCGAATAGGAGAATGAAAATTCATAACGCTAATTGGAAGGAACACTAAAAAGCAAGAAACAAGCTGCTTCAGTTACCTTGGAAGTAGAATGAAGCTACAAATTGCAAATTTATATAAAATGTTTTGGTCGACAGGGCAGCGCATCTATCTTTGAGCTCGTCTGGGTTTGAATCCCAACCCGACTATAAACTGTCGGCTTGGCGCTTCGCAGGCCGGGCACTACATCACAAAGTGTGCCGTCCCTCGGATGGGCATTAACATGTGAGTCCCATCTGCTAACATTAGTTGGTGGATGTTAAAGATCCCATGGTGTCTTTCACGAAGATTAAACGAGTTGTCGTCGTCACCCTGAACAAATCACAAGTTCCTGCCAAAATCATCTCCAGCCAAACGTCAGGCCTAGGCAGCTGATTTGTGGAAATTTGGGCCAAAAATGTTCCTAGATCTACCCCACAAGAAGATGGGAACACTTGTGACTGTAGTAGTTAAATAGAAAATGTATTGACAATGAAATGTATGTGTAATGCAATCAGTATATATGATACATTTAGTAACTGTTTATGAAAAGTGATGTTGATGGCCTAATTCTTGTTTGTTTTTTTTTGTTTTTTTTTTACACTGTTTGTGGTGCAGTTGATATCATAAACAACTTCCACATAAGCAGGTAAGTTCCTGCTTCTTGTACCATGTGACCTTGGTGAAAACTATATCAGTTCAACACTCTTCATACCAATTTGACACTACCTCCTCCCTGGTGGTGAAACAGGAAATAGAAAACAAAACAAAACATAATATATTTAATGCAAAAGGAACAAGAAAAAGAGCAATCAGAGATTGCAACCCTCGGCAGGACTTGTTTTGTGTGGTGTTTGTGTACTGGAGTGCCACAAGATTAATAAAAGACATAACTAGAACTGCCACTTTATAACTGCTGGCGGAGATGACCGGGTACGAAGACGTCCCAACCATGATGACACCTGACCCTGACCCATGACGTTTATTGTTATTCAATTTAATTGAGAATGGGATTAAAATAAATTCAATTCAAATCAAATGGAAGACCAAATAGGTACAAGTCCTGCATTGGAGTCATCAGAAGGAACCCAAACAAGGAAAAATCAAAAATGAAGTCATCAGAAGGAACCTGGATAGGATTTGCGTTTCAGCTGCTCCTCCTCTACCCTCAAACCCATCCAAGCACAGCCAAGTGAGACTTATTCAAAAAACACAAAATCAAAAAGAACCCAGATCAAAAAATAAATCATTACGGCTGCCACACCATGCGTCCAATCAGATTGAAATAAAAAAATGAGGATTCCCCGTCACTACTAGATCAAAATTATGAAGTTTCACATCGATCGATGAAGCGGTTCAAGAGAAAGAATTTTTTTAATAGATTTTTGCTCAATCCAATATGGCTGCCACACCATGTGACCTATCAATCATTCGTGAAAATCCTGGTGTCGCCAAGGCTTGGGGAACATTTGCATGACGTTTCCCCTTGATCTGTCCAACGGTTTTGGAGAGGTTTTTATAGGTTTCAGGATAAAACCAATATGGCTGCCAAACCATGTGACTATGACATCTTATGTGTGAACGTCTTATTTGTCATGGATAGACGGTCATATGTGTAACGTTTCATCACGATCTGTTCAGCTGCTTCAAAGGAGATTTTTTTGAAGGTTTTTTAAAATTAAAAAAAGTACATGGCTGCTGAACCACGTGACTGATGACATCATCAATTTTTTTCTGTGGACCAATTTATCCCTTGATGACCCTCATAAATTTTCATACTCATCAGATGTAGCATTCCATGTATGCAATTATGACATCATAACAGAGGCACCTATGACATCATAAAAGTCACACATTCCCCATGAGGAGTACTTGTCTTGTGCCAAGTTTCAATTTTTCCCTTGGTGCAGTTTTGGAGATGTAGGGTTCCATTTTTTTCTTTTTTTTCCACCATGGCTGCCATACCAAGTGACTTATGACGTCATAATTATCATTAAAACATTGTACATGAGTAGTTGCCCCGATGGTGAAAATTTTGTGTCAATATGGCAAGTGGTTGCAGAGAAAAACACTGACATTCTATGCAGACAAACAAGTTCAATGCAGACAAACATCCTCGGGTCCTGGGTTCAAATCCCGCTCAGCTGTTGAATTAATACCAGGTGGGGTTAACTCGGCCTGTCATCCTTCCGAGGTCGACAAAATGAGTACCAGCTTCCTGGTATCCTGTGTCGGAGTGGTGACCCGTCCAGGATTGTGCCCAATAACCAAGGAAACTGCTGAAGCAGCACCAACGCTCTGCACGGAGTATGGTCCCAATCTCCTCCTCCTCCATCGCAATGATTCTAAACAAACACACATTTGTTTCAATGTGGTTTTGAATATTCCCACAACTCTTAAGTAGGCAACTTATCTCCAGTACCCCCTTTACTCCTGTCTCTCATGTGTTTTAATACAACATTTCGATAGGACAGAAGTGGTGTGTCAAAGTCGATGTCTTGCACTTTCGAGGCAAGTGTGGAAGCTCCAGATGGCACAAGGATTCTCATGAAGCGAAGTTCGACCGGCCAGCAGCGTGCATGGCGAGCGTGCCCAGAGGGTGAATTCCTTATCGTGAGATCTCGCTGCCCAGCTATATAATGAGAAGAGGGTGGATTAGACCTCGGTGAGATGCCCAGAGTAATTGTCGGCACGGATGTCGGCTTGATGACACCCACGGTGTTGCGTTAGTTCCTCGTGAACTCAACCAGTCAGCAGTCAGGATGAACCCGCATCCACAAAGATGCAAGAGACTCGGGTCTGTGGTCAATGTGCGCACTCTGTTACAGTGCGTGAGAAGCCATAGCAGCCGCCCCGCCGTGCACAGCTCGCTGTCGCAAAGCGAACTTGACCGCACTCCGCCGCCCAAAATGCCCAGCACTCTGCTGGAGCTTCATCTCTGGTTCACATCTCCAACCTTCCTCTCCCTTCAAACGTTCACCGCTCACCTTATATTGTAACGACACAAGGTCACTCCGAAGCCAGGCGACATCGTCTGCATTCCAAAACTGACCAAAAGCCTGGCAATTGGCTCGTAGCATCGTGTCCTATAACAAATCTTTCAGCCGGTCCATTTCACTTTAATGTCGGAGTGTAGCTGTCATGGTAATCATACATGGTAGCCTCAACAAAAGCTATCCTTGAAGTTCTGTTGACACTCCATCGCTGTGCCGAGGTGCCACTGATGCATTCAGCTCTCTGTCCCAGTGTCCTTTCACACAGTAACCACAATACTTATTTAATTCCAGTTGCCTTTTACACAGAACACCTTAGCATTTACAGTCATATAGGATTCCTACTAATCCATAACGATATCCATGCAGCATAACCATACACAACCAACACCAAGGTGGGCACCACTTTGGGACAGTGCCGTTTCTACTTCAAAGACTTCATCAGTTGGACAAAATGTTTTTTCTCTTAAGAAGAGTGTTGTTCATGGGAGATCAAGGTTAAATTGACACTGGAGTGGTGGAGCAACAATTGGGCACAACTGGCAAGGGGATAAATGAGCAGGAAAGGCAAAGAGAGAGGAGGGGAAGAAACACTGATTGGGTTAATTGGGTAATAAACATCATTGGTCAGGATGGGAGGATGACACGACGTGGTGGTGCACCACTTGCTTGAAGCCCTGGAGGGAAGGGTGAGACAGAACAGCTTATATAAGGTGGTTCCATAGATGGTGGAAGCGAGGAATAAAGGAGTTGAAGTGTGCAGTCAGCCAGAATTTTGGATGTTTTACTTAGAGCAGGCTACTGGAATAATGTGTGCATCCCAAAGATGCTGGGGAGAGATGGAGGACTGAGAGAACAGAGGGAGCAATGATGGACAAGAGGCGGTAAGAAACAAGGCCACCACCGATCTGCCTGCAATATGAAAGCAACAGCGCTTGTGCTTCGGCCTCATTGCAGAAGAATCTTATAATGTTGAGAGCTTTAGATAAAACCGAATCCAAGAGAGACAGTTGTGATGCTGGAGCACCAGCCCATAGCAGTGAGCACCACTCCATTGAGATACAAACAAAGGCTTTGTAGACTATTAATATAAAACCTTTGTCTGTAAGTTGGGGCCCCATCCCCAATCCCCCAAAGGACACCGTGAATGCAAGGGTGGTGAAACCACAAATAAAAACCAACTCGCAAAGAGAACAAGAAGCAAGAGCAGCAAACAAAGGCAGAACAAGGAGGAACAAACATTTCAATCACAGAAGGAAGAAGCTGTATTTGCAACTAGCTGACAATGCAGGTCACCTGTGAGCAATTCATAGATCAGGGATTTTCAAAGGCAACAGCTTCGGCATTACACATGTGAAGATAGATAACTTGTGCAAAAACATCCCACAACATTTCATGAACCATCTTTCAAGAAAGTAAGAAACTATCACCAAAGGTAGTGAAAAGAGTCACACTTACAACATCCAAAGGTTCAAGTTGAAGGAAGGGTAATGCATTGGGGGAATGTCAACATGTTGATCCGAGTGGAAATGCTGTTGATTCACATTTAACATGTGAACATTGGCATCAGATGTTGAAGCACACTCGATGAAACGGAAGACCAAGAAGGAACCCGACGAAGTAAAGAGCAAAGATGGAGTCATCAGGAGGAGCCTGGATAGGATTCGGGTTTCAGCTGCTGCTCCACAACCCTCAAACCCATCCGGCACAGCCACTTTACAGAAAACGTTCTGCAAGAACTCACTTCTCCTTCGAGAGATACAGTAGATAACGAAAGAGATGGAAGAGAAGAAGAAGCAAGAATTAGAATAAACAAGTTTTAAAAAACCATAAAATGTTACAGCCCCCATTGTTTTAGTAATTTTGCTGTACGGAATTAAAGGGCGAGCCCATATTTCTGTACAACCAAAATGGCCACCAGTCTACCAATCGGCAATCTTTGATCAGATCGCAAGATAACGTGAGGGTCACGTGTATGCCATCATGTCCGGTGCTTGTGCTACGTTTGAACAAAATCGGACCATGCATGTCAGAGAAATGGTTGGGGACACATTTAAGTAAGAAAATGGCCACCAGTCGGCCATCTTGGATATGATCTCGAAAGAAAATGACGTGCATATGTACGCCATCATGTGTCGTCTGAGTGCCAAGTGCGAATAAAATCGGTCTGCACGCGTCCGAGATATGGTTGCGGATCACGCACGCACGGACACGAAAATCGAGACCAAATCCATAAGCCCAACGGGGGCTAATAAAGAGAGTTATGAAAATAAAAAAAATACATTGGAAAGAAATGTGAAAGATGTCGGGAAGAACCCGAACAGGCAGATTACAGCAGTTACTCCCCAGGCTCAAACACAGCAACACGTACAAGCTATCAGAGGCCCGTTGGTTACGCTAACCAATTCAGCCCCACTTGGTACCTTCAAAGGAAATTCTTCAAATCACGTTTTTGACATTGGCAATTTAAAAAAAAAGTATATTTATGGGATGTAGGCGACACCGGTTGAAGGCAGGATGCAGTCAGTACCCATTCTAAGTTGCACTGAAAGATTGTGATGGGCCTTCTCCTTAAATTGCTGGAGTCCCCGTGATGGTGATTTGCCATGATCGTATTTGGAAAAGTATTCAAGGATTTTGTTCTCTCCCACGATTTCTGACTCGATGTGGAAGAGCTACTGAGCTTTTATCTTAACTGTTGATTGTTTGAATGCTTTACCATGTTCTGTACATGCAGGCTGTCCTGTGTTGCACCTTCTCAGATTCATGGGTGGTTACCTGATTCTTAGTTATGCCAGGTGTTGTTGTACTTCATTACGCTTCCATGTTGTCCAGCTTGTCGTGACCAGCCTTTTGTGAAATGTCAGCTTCGTATAAATATTGTATAAATACCCGTATGTGGCATTCAAGTTGATCCGTGGACTAATATAATTTTTTTTTACTTTGCAGATGGCAGTTACAGCAGCCAGGTTCTTTGTCTGATTCTGGTAAGACTCAAACTGTGGTGTGTTGTGCAATGTGGTGTGTGTGTTGTGTGTGTGTGTGTGTGTGTGCTTATGTGTCTGTGTGTGTGTGTGTGACCACTTTAATGTAGCAACTCCAAGAGTCTTAAGCACAGTTTGACAATTTATAACCATAGGATGACTTTGTACCTTGAAATGTGCATTATGTCCAGTAGGATCATAAATTGCTAATGTATCGTCCACATCTCAAAATTTATTGCACAATATTATTACCCGTTTTCCCGACCAATTGCAAATCAATTTCATTCAGTTTACGAGCCTGCTCCTTCATTTAAACGTGAAAATGAATGCTCCTGAATATCATCATTCAACTTGCAAAAAAGTTTATTCAATTTCATTCGTTGAGAATTTGTTTGACTTTTAACCTCATTCAAGCTGCAAAATAGGTCCATTCCATTCCAGCAAGTTCATTCAACTTCACCACAATCAGTATAAAGAGGTTGATTAGGAATCCCGGTTCATCAATGGGTGTACGTTTGTCACATTTTTGCATCTGATTCTCTGGCATGTGTTTTCAAATTGAAATTCTTATTTGCCGATAATAACGTATGCCTGTTCCGAGGCTAGTTCATTTCTAGACTCGTTCTTGATAAAGGTCTCTCTTTCTCTTTCTCTTTCTCTTTCTTTACAGGAGTGTCTAACATAGATAGGGAGAGTCTAATTGAAGCTTTTGAAAACAACGTTGAATATCTAGTTTAGTTCAGTTCAGTTATAATAATTCAGCAGAAGCTGCAAAGTGAAAATATATGACAATTTACAAATGCATTATACATTCAACATTTCATATCAACATAAAACATTTGATCAAACAATCACCAAAAAAAACCCCCAAAACCCCCAAAAAAGAACATAAAAACTGGAATGTACAAAAAGTTTGTCCACATAAAATGGTCTCCTATTATAATTAATCAAAGGAAAGGAAGGTGCATACATTTTCAAGATAAATTCGCACTCCCGAAGTGGGTTAACTCTTGACCATTCGTTCATATCGATTCCGAGGAATAAGATCAAATCAATACAATAAACAAGAAGAAAGCAAGTTAAAATTCATCGATAAATAGTATACAAAAGTCATGGAGGTGAAAAGTATCGGAACAAATAATTCCACTGGGCCACCTAACATTAAACCTATTTGCCATAATCGATCCTATTACCCCCTTCTTCATTGAGACACTTCACAAGAAATGGGATCGTGCTATTTTGATATCTTGCTGTTCGGTACTCGTCGATTTTGTACTCGCGAGTACCACGAAGCTGCATTGCGTGAGTGGCATGGTTTTTCAGGAACTAGTTGCTATACCTCTGAGATCAGACACACAAGAGGGTGCAAACTTGGAACATGGGTTTGTTAGTCTTTTCTCAAGCGGTTCAATCCCAGTCACTATGAGGGCATCCGAACAGGAGTCGTGCTGGTTACCGAGAACAATCCTCATTGCTCTTTTTTTTGGATTTTCTCTAAGTCTCTAGTTTGCCCTTTTGTTAGTCCAGGATTCGAGTCATGGCCGGACGTATGACTTGTAGATGTTGACAAGATCGTGTGGTGGGATCTTGAACTTTTTCAGTCGACTCAGCATATGCACCCTCTTCTTGCTCTTGGTCATCATTTCCTTTACTTGCTTGTCCCATTTTAGATCATCTTTGATCCATACTCCTAGTATTTTGGTTTCCTCTACAGCATCGAGGGTATTAGTTCGAAGGTTGAGGGCAGGTGGTTTCGGCGGTGTACGTTTGAAGCAAATTTGCAGCTGTTTGTATTTGGATGTATTCAGGTGAAGATGGTTCTCATCAGCCCATTCGCTGAGTGCTTTAACGGCGTTTTGTATTGTAGAGGGGGCTCTCGATGATCTCACCTCTCCGATACTCAGATCGTCGACGTACTTCCATTGCTGCAATTCTGATGAATCCATTGCATCAATGATCATGGCAAGGAATGCCAGAGGACCAATCTTTGTTCCTTGTGGTATTTCATAACTCAAGGATTTCCAATTAGATAGAGTGTCTTGGTATTTCACCCTCTGTCGCCTGTTTGTTGGAAAATCCGCTATTCATGGGATAATTTCTCTTCTGACTCCTAACTTGATGAGTTTTGTGACGACAATGGTATGATTGATGGAGTTGAAAGCTTTGGAGAAGGCTGTACTGATGTCTTTCACCATTGGGTATCGTATCTTCCTGCATCCATCTGGCAACAAATCCCTGTGCACTGGTACATTCGTGCACTGGGAAGTTATGTAAAGCTACTGGTCTCGACTTTTATGAGAACAGCCGGCTTTTCTTTCGGTACCAGAACCACATCAGCATCTTTCCAGACTTGTGGAAGTTTGCCCTCTTTCAACGATTACTTGAATATATCAGTGATGGGAATACTGAGTTCGCATGCAAAATCATTGAGAAGTCTGTTTGGAATGTGATCAGGGCCAATAGCTTTCCTTGCATTGTTCTTGCTCAATTCACGGTACATGTCCCACACTTCAACTTGAGGTGCTTTTTCAGCAGGTGGATATGACGGAAGTTCATGAAAAAGTATGGGTGGTTGGCTTTGTGATGTCGAAGAAAATTTGTGCTTGATTGCATTCGCTATATGTTCATCATTACCTTCAGGAATTGTTGACACAGTGATTGGAGAAGGTATCCCGAGCATGTGGGCAAGCATCTGGATGCCACGATGCCACCTCAAAGGATCAGATGTCCTTAGGTCACCCAGTGAGTTCTCATAGAAGTTCACCTGAGCATGAGCATTCTTCTTTGCAGCCAAGTTGTTATAGTATCGCCAGTGAGTTATTGAGACACTTGCAAATGCTTCCTGGCAATGCCTGATGGTATCTTTCACTCCTTCCGTCATGCAGGGTTTATCGGCTATATGTAATTTGGCCGATTTTCATGGAAAAGATTTATCAACAGCCTCTTGGAGTGACTTGTAGAAGGAACCAGACTTCAATTGGGTATCCGTTGCTGCTGGAACCTCATCCCAAGTCTTCGATGTAATCCATTGCCCAAACTCACAGTTGTTGTGGTATGTCATTGGACGTGAGGTTTTCCTGATAACCCTGTTAACTCTCACCATCCTGTTTTGGGGAATCCATAAAACCGTGTGATGGTCACATCGGAGATGTGATCTCTGGTTTCATCTAATGTGTATGAACAGTCGTAATAATCAAATCCAGTGCAGCATCAGATCTAGTTGGTTTATCTAACACCTGTTTAAGACCATGTATCCTTGACAACAGGTCTACATCTACTTTGTTAAAGTCACCCAAGATAATGGATCCACAATCTACATACATGGTGGCGAGCACATCGATTGTAGTACTTAAGTGATCAATCAAAGTAGGATGATGTGGGGACCTTGGGTGGGATATACACCACACAGACAACGATACTTGATATCAACCTCGGCAGCCTGTGCAGTCTTACTCTTAACCATACACAGGAGGAGCAAGTAACACAATCAATTTCAGTCGGAACAGAAGTCATGGGTAGAGTATAAACTGGCAGGTTTTTCTTCACATACAATGCTACTCCACCACCACGATGGATGTGGCGATGGTTTGAGAAAATATGGGAGCTCGTGATCAAGTGTCAATTGTTCATCTGTGAAATGTCAGGCGTTTGCCAAGTTTCTGTTATAGCAGCAATGTCAGTATCACTGTCTTTAAGTAGGACACTAATTAATCTGTTATATACACAATCGATCTGGCGTTCATCACACAAACCCCCAGCAAAGAAGGATGAGCAGATTTGTTCATTGGATGTGCACTGACTGGAACCAAGCACCACACTCTGGGTTTACACAGTCTCTCTTTGGTACTCCTGTTACCAAGGACAATACCAATCTTTCATTGGAGATGTCTTCCTCCTCATCTACCCCTTCTTGTCTTTTTCCCGCTATACCGAGTCGTCTGATCAATTGCTTCGTTTCCCAATTGGTGTCAATAGTCGGATCATTCACTACTCGCGGCTGGTTTCCCAAGTGCGACAATCTTTTTGAACAATTCACTTGAATTTGTAGGATTTCATCACATTCATCAGGAGTCCAAACAATACCGGTCATCGTTGTCTGTGGAACCTCCCTTCGCATTGTCCGGGTATTCAACTGGCTGATACTCGAGGCATCAAGTGATCCACTGCTATGTCAATTGTGTCTACATATTTGGGCACTGGTCGTCATGAAAAGTTACTGACAGGAGGAGCACGTAACACCAAAGTTGATCAACTGATGCGAGCTGACCTACAGTGAATTCTGGATGTCAACCCCTCGCCTGACTCTGAAGCAGATGAAAGATGATCCACAAGATGCCCTGCCAGACAAACCAACTGTGTCCCCCAGCACCATTGCTGGAACCCTTGATGGCATGCTGATGATAATTAAACTGGCAGAAGATGTGCCTGATGTCCAGAACTCTCCTCGTGTACTGAGCATGCATGTCGATTAAGCATGGTGATTGTTCGAGTATGGAGTTGTTGCCCATGGTATCGACATTGATGAAATGGGCTATAACGTTTGGACGAGGCGTTCCTTTGGGAGAGCTCCTCGCGGTGTCCCGGTGACATGTGTTGTACTTTGGCAACACAGACGGAACTGCAATGTAACATTTGCTGTTTCTGGGAGATTGGGCCCGCACATCACCGCATAGCTTTTGAGACCATTACGAGGGAAAGATTGGAGGATTTTCTTGCAGACACCATCCGTGATTGTGAGAATATGTTCCCTGCAGATGAGCCATCTGAGCCATGGCAACCAGGATGCTGTTTTCCATCCGTTCCTGTCCGCACTCTAACTCCCAAAGTTTTCAACTTTCACGTTTCATATTTGGTACATAGGTACAGACTGTGGAGACGGTGTGTCGTGACATACGTTCATCATCTAAAGTGGTTCCCATGGCAACCAGGATGCTGTTTTCCCTTTAGTAGCACAATTCTGTATATACCTTCTTGTTCGGGCGTATATTGTGCTCACTTGCGCTCTTGTTACTGATTGCAATATACAAATACATATATTGCTTTAAAATTATTTGGATCAGACTTCACTGCAATGCTTTATAAAAAATATTAATTATTAGACGAGTCTTTTAAAAACGATAAATGTATAAACAGGCGAGCATTGGGTGGCTTTGACAACAACTCTCTGGTTATTTTACCGACAGACATCAGTGTGAGAGCCGCCACACCGCCTGCAGGACTCTTTAATGACTTCTATTAGGTCGCGCCCCCACGTCCTCTTCGTCGTCGTGGTAAACTGGACTGCAAGCATAATTGTTTGTATCGTGGAACCACATCCTGATGTAGTTGTGTTACTTTTATGCTTCGCGTTGGAACACTCATTTGAAACCTTTGGGTCAATTTGATAGCATTTATGGCGGATTATAATGGAGTGTTTTCACATTTGTGTATTGTCAGCCACACTTCAGGGGCCGCACTTTAGGCCACCAGGGGTCGCCAGTGGTTTAGAGGCTGTGTAGTGAAGAACAGAGGCTTACACAGAAGGATTAATTCGGATACCCGAGAACTCGTCAACCAAAATGAATGGTCAATCCATTGGAGGAAGTTCCATAAAGCCGAATGTTCGAGCTAATCACACTGGAGATAGAGAATCCGTAATCACACCGGAGATTGTTCGTGTGTCTGTGGTTCATACGAATGATCTGTGGAACGTTTTAGTGAGTGTAATGATTTTTCATCCTTGATTCCAGCAAATGGTAAAAATGGAATGCTGGGCCTAATGGCATCAATCTCATTTTGTGTTGTTATAATATTTGATGCAGAATTTGGCCTTAAATGTTGAACCTTTTATAATTCCTTTCCCTCAGGTGTCTCCCTGTGTTCAAATGATGCTGCCGATGTTGGGGTATTGGTGAGCCATGAGGAAATGCATGAGGAAGATCAAGGTACAACAAACTTGACGAAGTGAAAGGGGTCAGGTGGTGTGATGTGGTAGTTTATGGAGGTATAGAACGAAAGGAGGTGAATGGCCAGCATAAAGATCAGGTTAATTCAAAGAAACAAAGAAATTGGTTAATTCAAGAAATAGCCGATGAGTCAATTTTTCAAAGACCAATGTTGTGGTTCATCGTTGACAATGAGTGGAATTTTAAATAAAAATGTCTTCTGTGTAAATTTCATCTGATTAGAGAAATTCATTAAAACTTCACAGAAGAAACATTCTCTAATGTTGAACAATGAACACACAATGATAGACAATATAATAACTGGTTGTACAGCTGATTCGAAATGATCGACTTAATATACAATGTCAATAGAAAGTCCACACCCCCTTTCAAAATGTTCACCTTTTGTTTCCTTATAATCTGGAATTAAATTACATTAAATAAGACTTTTTCCACCTTTATTTACACATCGTAACCCACAACATCCAAGTGAAAAACAAATTCTACAAATTATAGAAAATTAATTAGAAATACAAAACTAAAATATCCTGGTTGGATCAGTGTCCACCCCCCTTATGATATCAATAGTAAATTAGCTCAGGTGTAACCAATCACCTTCAAAACCACCCACCAAGTTAATTAGCCTCCACCTGTGTTAAACTGTAGTGATTCTGATTATTTCAGAATAAAATCAGCTGTTCCTGTAGGTTTCCTCTGCTGGGGAGTACATTTCACATCAGACTCAACCATGAGCACCAAGGAGCTTTCAAAAGACCTCCGGGATAAAGTTGTGGAAAGGCGAGATCAGGGGATGGGCATAAAAATATTTAAAAGACCTTGAATATCCTGTGGAGCACAGTCAAGATAATCATTTACAAGTGGAAGGTATATGGTACCATGAAGACCCTGCCTAGATCAGGCCATCCCTCCAAACTGG
>CM068954.1:196711418-196723455 GCA_035128595.1 Eptatretus atami
ACAGTTTGGTTCATGAATCACGATCCTTCACCAAAAAATAGGAGGTGGATATTTGGAGTTCTGGGAGAACTTCCTCCCACCTCCTGAAACCCACAAATGGAGATAACAACCAATGAGACAACAAATCATGCACACACATGCAGATAAATACATGAGACAACATCGGATGTGACTTCAGACAAACATGGCCACTGAGCTTGGAAAAAGTGGTGCAGCTTCCCACGGCACTCTGGGTGCTGATGACACCATCTTTATGACATCATTTTAAAAGGGGCAAAATGGACTTCTTCGCCGAAATGTAAACCTCGTAGCCTTTTGTCTTTTTACTCCGACGAATGGTGAGGCCCGAAACGTGAGCTTCTCTTTTATTCAAGGTAGATCAATTACCATTTAAGGTATTTTATTGCCTATTTGTTTTGACTATTGCTTAACGTCTGTGGTACGACTCTGTGAGAGTAAGAATCGAACCAGTGATCTCCCAGGCTCGGAGGGGATGCTCTAGCCATTCATTAGTCAACTGAGTTTGTTTCACACCAGAAACAGGTAATATAGGATTTAATATTGTTGACGTGCAAGATGGTTTCTCTTTATTTTCTTTGTAAACATGGTAGGATATTCAACCATGCCCTCCTCTCATCTCCAGTACTTAAGGCCCAGTCACACCTTGACGTTTTAGCCAGCGATGGCAACGTATTAAAATGTATGTAAAACGCTGGCTTACGTTGAACTTTGATGTTTTTTTAAAAAGATTCGGACGTATTCATAACGACTTGGTCTTATGTATAACGTATTAGTAACGGACACAGAACGTTTCGTTGTGTTATAGCTAACTTATACCAACGAATGCTGAACCTGTTGTCGGCCTACACAACCTATGACCAACGATAGTCTAACTTATGCATTGCGCGCTGCACGTATCGCCGACGATGACGTGACGTAGCCTATTAAAAGGCTGACGCACAAAGATTCAAATCATAACCACCGCAGAAATGGAAGTGTCAACATCGCAGTCACACCTTGGCGATCTTGCCAGCGTATGCCGAACTAAGAAAAATGTGTCTAAAACGCTGGCGCACGTCGAATACGGTATGGGTAAGTTTGGTATACGTGAATAGAACGCTAAGTACGCTATCATACGTCGTAGTAAGGGAGTACGTCAAGTAATTTAAACATGTTCAAATTTTACGACGTACTTGGCGTATGACACACGTTCCGCATGCGATGGGAATAAGTTGTACACACGATATGGGGACGCTTACACACGTCGACAAAGGCTACTGTAAGCTACTCATAAGTCGAAACACGTCGCGGTAATGTCTTTTTTACGCGAAACTTATTTCTAACTTATGTTTGACGTGCTTTTGAACCCATTCTTTACGTAGTCCCAACGCACATTGACGTATGTAGACGTATTCCATTGACGTCTTCCGGTCGACAAAAAAACTAAATGAACGTGTTTCTAACTTACAACTGCCATATAATGACGTGTTCCCAGCTTTTGGGAATTGGTATATAAAATGGTCTTCACAAGGGGACCCATCAGTGTTTTCGACTCCTTTTTGAGTCGATGTCCATGTCAGCAGTAAACAGTATCAGTATCGGTATCAGTATTAGTAGTAGTTTGTTCATGTTGGCAGTAGTAGGTGAGTGTGATGGGAGGGTGTGGGTGATGATGGATCCTCCTTGCGTCCGCGTGTCCACGGGTAGGAGACATCTTTGCACCATTGTTCGAAGTTCTTCGCGGCTAATTTTTTTGGGTTTTTTCAACAATGAGCTATGGCTTGTTTTTACGTTTTCGTGTATTCATAACGAGTTGGACAAATGCTCAAGGTACTAATAATGTACATAGAGCGCTTCGATACCTTATAGATACGGTATACCAACGAATAATTATCGTGTAGCCGGCGTTCACAGACCTATGCCCAACGATAGCCTAACTTATCCATATGTGCGGCAGTTTATCTTTGCGGTGACTGGGGGTTTGCTATTCATAGGCTGCCACTCAAAGATTTAAATGGCTGCAACTCCACTATTGAAAGTAGACGCTTGCGCTCAACAATTGGATTTTTACACTCAACGACTTTATAACGGTGCCACTCAACTATTTTAATTGTTTACAATGAACGATTTAAATTGCTGTCACTCGCCTTTGTTTTTTGACGCTGGCGCTCGGAAATTTGAAGCATTTCTATTCAACGTGCTAAATCGCTCAAACTCCACTATTGAAAATAGACGCTGCGCCAAACAATCGCAATTGTTTACACTTAACGTGTTCTTATCGGTGCAAATCAACTGGTGTCTTATCGGTGCAAATCTTATCGGTGCAAATCAATCCCGATCCATGGTGTCACCCAGTACCTTTCTCTCGTTCACGTCTTCTTCTCTCGGTTCTATTGGCACGCAACTGGTGCAGTGCCAAATCGATGAGGGTATGCTGATGTGGAGGACAGGTAGATATTGTAGTGTCATCGTTGCCGGATACTCCATCTCTCGTAATGTCATGGACATGTACTCGCTATGTAGTCTGCAACACTGACGGGTTCCTCCTGTGAAACCCCTTTTATTTACCAATCCCCTAATCGCTGCCATTACATCATTATCTGGTATCTGTAGGTTGGGAACTCGTTCGTTAAGTTCTGTAGTCGTCCGGTAAACGTCAACTACGTCTACATAGCCAGTATCGGCGGAGGTGCGTTACACACAGGTGCAAGCACGTCACCTCATAGGTTAGATAAAAGCCTCTTTTGCCCTAAACAATAACTCGGCATGATTCGACGTATAAGTAACTTTCAAGCAAGGAGTGTCGAAGTGTGTCAACGATCGCGTAGCGTGTTAGCAACATGTCACTGATAGGTTATAAATAAGTTTCAGGCAGCTAAGCATTTAACCGACGTCTTTCAGCCTATGAGTAACTTAAAAGTAACGTGTGTCGACGTGTGTCAACGATCGCGTAACGTGCCTACAACACGTTACTCATAGGCTAGGAATAAGTTTCAGATACGCTAAACATTACCTCGGCGTGTCTTCAACTTATGATAACTTACAAGTAACATGTGTTGACTCTGTCAACGATCGCATAACGTGCCTACAACTTATTGCCAGCGTAGTGGAACGTGTGAGTCATACGCCGGCAACGTCGTGAAATTTCAAGCATGCAAAAATTTGAGGACAACCGAAAAGTACAACGTTGAAAGCCAGCGTGCAACGACGTATGGCAGTGTTTCCAGCGTGCTCTCAATGTTATCAAAACTTACCCATAACGTATTCAACGTGATGCCAGCGTTTTAGACAAATTTTTCAAAAATCGGCATACGTTGGCTAAAACGTCAAGGTGTGACTGGGCCTTTATATAATAAATAGTTACCACCTAAGTTGATGTCCTTTTTTCATTTTCCCCTCCAAGAAGTGCCCAAAGGCTATATCTGCGCAGGAGGTTAGAAGTGTTTTTTGAGCATGCCCCTCAACATGCTCCCAGAGTGGCTTTGTGGATGCTGAGTATTTGTAAGACCCGTCGGCCTCTTTGTAACACCCTGTTGCCAACAGGCATTGTAAATGGGCCGAACGTTTTACATTTGCATTGTGATTTGTACTTGCATGGGTGTTACGATAAACGCTGCACCTCCCACACTCACAATCCCATGACCCCTCAATCCACAAACCCAAAATTGTTAGAAGTGCAGTCTACATTTTTGTCACTCATGTGATCTTGTGGATGATCTCAATGTTAATCAAAAAATGTGTATTTATTGGTTGTTGTATTTCCCTTCTGCAGTTCTGGACAAAATTAACCCTCTCTACATAAGTGGGAGCGATGAAGATATTGCGATCCAAGGTAACACACCTCTCAGCTTCATTACCTTCTTCTTCCATATTTTTCCACAAATTTTTCTCCATCCTCCCCTCTCCCTTTACGAAGGCTCTGAAGTATTTGTGAAACAGTTAGTTACTTTCTGTTGATGACAACATATATTACACCATTATCCTTATGGATGGTTATAAGATAATGGTGCTGGTAGCAAATGCAATAATTAAGATGGTGGAACAGTAAATTAAACGTGTTAACAACGCGGGACTTTTGAAATGACACAATACATCGCAGAATACTATGTGCACGTGTGCGGAAACACCGAGAGACAGTGGCATTGTGGCACACTAAAATGTGTTGCGTGTACAAGATAAGGATTGGGAGGTAAAATGGCTTACAAAGCTTCTAAACTAAGTCGAAAACACTTGGTGGAAAAAGGACGTATCTTAGAGAAAGGGCTGTACCTCTACACAACGAAAGGGTTAAGAATGGGTGGCTGTTATTTGGGTTGGATGTCTTGGTTGTACTCCATTGAGTTGCAGACAAACGCCTTGCTTACTGTGAGTAACTTTTATTTTCCAAGGAAACACTTGGATCGACGGAAGATGCACAGTCTGGGGTTGGCTTTGGAAGCCAGATTCATGGCTTTGGCTCAGATAAGATCATGGCTGATGGTGAGGCTTAGAAGTCGAAGAGATTGAACCTCTTCCAATGGATGACCAAGTAACTACTGTAGATAGGTGGGTTGTTTTTTTTCTCGCAATCATTCCGAAGTGACAGGGTGAGATTGTGCAATTTCCAGGATGGAAGGACTTGTTCCATTTATCGTACTAGAGTTCTAATCATTTTGCAGATCAACAGAGAGAGGCACAGCTGCCTGCCGAGCAGAAGGACAGGGTACTATACAACACAATGTAGAGTCATCTCCAAAAAGGAAGAGAGGGTTTTCCAGAACATCAGAGAGGTCATTGATATAGAAGAGGAACAAGACTGGGCCGAAAACACTATCTTGGGTTGCTCCATGCCTCCCACTGAGAGAGTGGAGGAGAGGGTTCCTTTGATGCAGCAGGTTGACTGGATGGAAGTCAGAAATCCTGGAATGAAGGTAGTCTTGTACACCACAGGTAGAGAGTTTGGCAAGCAAAACAGGATGCAAGAATGTGTCAACTTCAGGAGACATGTCCAATGAGATGATCTTATGCTCTTGTTTGGCATTGAAAACCTCATTTCCCTTAATTAGAGGGGAGCAGAAACATGTCCAGAGTTGAATGACTGGGAAAGAATCCAAACTGATTGTTCTCGATCAGACTGTTTGAAAACAGTAAAGACTTGACATCAGAAGCAATGATGGATTCCATGATTTTGCTTGTAATTGGAAGCAAACTCACTGGCCTATAGTTGTATTGGTAAGATCTGTTTTTGCACCCTTCTCGTGAATGGGAGTGATGTTGGCTGACTTCCATGTAAAGGGGGAAGGTGGCCAAAGGAGTAGGAAGAACTGAATCGGGCAGAAAGGGGAAGCAAGAACGGCTTTTCGTTTATCCCAAAAAGGTGCAAACATCATATTTTGGGTTTTATATTTCTTTCAGCAAAATTGCAACTTATCTTTCTTTCCTCAGAGGTGAGATAATTACAATGATGCAAAATGGGGTTGATTATGGTGTCATGTGACTTGAGATCTCAGCGGTTGTTGAAAGCTCTGGAAGCAGCAAAATTGCGAACTGCCTGGACGGAACAGGAAAATGGCAAAAGTCAACAACCTTAAAATTGGTCACAGCAGTGAAAGCATATTTAACAAGTGCCAAAGCAGCAAAAAACACTTGTGTTAATCGGTGATAAGCCCTGCCTTCCTTTATGACTAAGGACATCTCGTGACCAAAGCTTTAAGCTGAGCAACCAAGTGTTTCCTTGTGATGAAAAACTTTTAAAACCTCTCTCCTCGTCTTTGGGAAAAAAAATAATCCTGTGCAGTTGATAGCACATTTGCAATTATGTTCTTGACTCGATGGAGTGCCCTCATTTTTGGAACTTCACAGCAACACGAAGAGTCCAAAATGTTTCTGTGCAAAGATGCCATCTGTGGCATCAAAGATGCCTCATCAAGCCATCTGTGTCCTGCTGCCTCATCAAGTTAGGGGGTTTGATTCAGTTATATTAATGAGCCGAATATGGTCACAAATAAACGACTGGCAGTATGTTGTCCTGATGAGTCCATAACAAGGGCAAAATCTAGATCGACATCTCTGCTTTCGTCTATTTGTGACCATAGGCTTTAATCTCAGTCTGTAAAGGCTCGAGGACCATCCGGATGCCTCCTAGTTTGGAGGTGATGTGTTGGTGTAATTTATGCACATGACATCATCGGCGTGTCATAGTCGGCGTGATTTTTTTCGTTGAATTTAATGTTCCTGGCTGCAAACCGTCTGACTGGTGATCAGCTGGGAGAGACAATGTGCTCGTGTGGCAGGCGACACTTGTTGCTGACAGGTCGTGCAGCAATTGCTCTGATGGGACACGATCTGTGTCCTGCTGCCTCGTCAAGTTAGGGGGTTCGATTCACATACATATATCTATGCACATCCATGCACATCCATGCACATCCATGCACATCCATGCACATCCATGCACATCATGCACATCCATGCACATCCATGCACATCCATGCACATCCATGCACATCCATGCACATCCATGCACATCCATACATATATATATATATATATTATATATATATTATATATATATATATACATACACACACATCGATTCACATCCATACACACCTATACACATCTATATATATATATATATATCGATACACATCCATACACATCTAAACACATCTATACATATATATATATATACACATCTATACATATCTATACATTGATATATATATCTTGTAGTGCCGGGTTCGCGCGGCGAGGAACGACCACCAGATGGAGCAGTTGGGCCGTCTCCCATTGAACACCCGGAATTGAAGGTCGTCACTCCGGTTAATCCGAAGTCCACAGGTCGCTTAATGGACCGTGGATGCCAATATTTCGACTGCGCGGTTAGGGTCTTTTTGCCTGATTCCAATTTACCTAATTAGCCGCGCGGCGAGCCACCGGGGAAGCCACCCTCGGCCGGCTTTGACCGAACTGAGTCGCTGCTACCGACTCAGATCCGGCGTAACCGAGCGGGAATTACCAAAGCCACGCCGGTCCAAATAACAATCTATGGCACAATCGGCCTCACTCTAACTCAAACCCAAACCATGCTAGACCAATGAGAGAAAGCACAGAAAACGAGCTGTACATTTAACAAGAGGGTTTATTTTACAAATAATAATCAGAGAGGGAACACAGAGCAGGGTTAAACCGACTAAAATGCAATGTACAATAAGCAAGGCACTTATGCAGTTCTACTTATAAGACTGGCCACAGACAGACACACACACCAAAATAAATGGCACCAACTGACCTTTATTCGGACCCTCCAGCCGTGGAGGATAGGCAAGCTGGGGGTCAGAGTTTGTTCGGGTACCTGGCCGCCTCGTGCGGTTTTACCGACCCGCACTTGGGAGCTCGGAGTCCATAGAAGGAACAGGGATCCCAGCTGAGCGCTCCAACACAACCCACCATGGTGGATCGAACCCACGAACCAGAATCCAACGAGCGCAGCCAGGATCCGACGAATGACCCGGCCAGCCACGAACGATGACCAACGACGAGGAGAGCCCAGCAGACCAGAAGCAAGGAACGACCTCCAAGGAACGAAGGAACCCCCCCCCCGGATACAGCTCGCGATCCTTCTTATCCCTCCCCCGTGCGGGGTGGAGGGATCCGCTCTCAGGTAACTCGCCTCTGGATTGGACGGGGCGTTTTTGGTGTCGTGGTGGCCAGCGGCGTTTGGAGGAGGGGCCTGTCGGCATCTCAGTGCTCTTCCCCCAAGAGAGGCACTTTTGCCTTCCCCGGTCGACAGGGGAGACATTCTTTTTTGATGGGGCGGAGTTGGAGCTGAACGATCTCACCCGTGATTGGACGAGAGGAACATTCCATCTTGCTGGGGCGGAGTCGGCTCAAAAGCGATGGAAACTCCCGTTACGTTCGTGGCCTTGAACACGTGCGTAATGGAGCTGAAGGAGTAGAGGAGATTGATGTGAAAAACTAACTAGAAAGAAACTCGCAGCGCACACATGAAATTCCCATTAGACATAAGGGAGGGATTCTAACTATCCACATATACTTACGAGATAACTGATCTATGGGACTACTGACTGTCTGTGTGCAAAAGGCTTCCAAATTCGTAACAATATATCTATACATCTATACACATCTATATACATCTATATACATCTATACATCTATACATATTATATATGTATTATACTCTATATACCTCTATATACCTTTATACACATCTATACATATATATATATTTATATATAGACACATCTAGACACATCTATACACATCTATACATCGATATATATATATATATATTTATATCTAGACACATCTATACACATCTATACACATCTATACATCGATATATATATATATATATTTATATCTAGACACATCTATACACATCTATACACATCTATACATCGATATATATATATATATATTTATATATAGACACATCTAGACACATCTATACACATCTATACATCGATATATATATATATATATTTATATATAGACACATCTAGACACATCTATACACATCTATACATCGATATATATATATATATATTTATATATAGAAACATCTAGACACATTATACACATCTATACATCGATATATATATATATATATTTATATCTAGACACATCTATACACATCTATACACATCTATACATCGATATATATATATATATATTTATATCTAGACACATCTATACACATCTATACACATCTATACATCGATATATAATATATATATTATATATATATATATATATATTATCAATACACATCTATACACATCTATGCATATATATATATATACACATCTATATATATAATGTTAAAATTACCTTATTTAAATACAAGTTATGTAACTCATTTATTGAATAAAAAAATTATAAAATTTAATATATTAAATATTTATTTTATATAATTATCATCATTAAATATTTTAATTATATTTTACACATCTATATATATAATATATATATATAATATATAGATAGATACCTAGTACACTCGGTGTACAAAACATTAGGAACACCTGCTTTTTCCATAATATAGACTGATCAGGTGAAAGCTATGATCCATTTTTGATTCCACCTGTTATATCCTCTTCAATCTGTATAAATGAAGGGAAGGAGACTGGTTAAAGAAGGATTTTTAAGCGTTGAGATGATTGAGACATGGATTGTGTATTTGTGTCATTTTGAGGGTGAATGCGCAAGACAAAAGATTTAAGTGCCTTTGAATGGGATATGGAAGTAAGTGCCAGGCGAACCAGTTTGAATGTGTCAAGAAATTCACACTGCTGGGTTTTTCACGCTCACCAGTTTCCTGTGTTTGTCAAGAATGGTCCACCACCCAAAGGACATCCGGCCATGGCAGGCCAGTGGTCGAAAATGTCTCATTGATGAAAAAGGCCAAATGAGGCCACCACGAATGGTGCAGAGCAACAGACGGGCTACAATTAATTAACTGACAGTCCAGTACAACATTGGTGCCGAAAGACCCATAAAAGAATACACAACTCATCATACCTTGACACGAATGGGGAATGGCAGCCGACGACCGGACGGAGTTTCACTTCTTTCAGCAACAAACAAGAACCTGCAGTTGCAGTTGGCGAACAAAAGAAAACAATGGACACTGGAGGATTGGAAAAACATTGCCTGGTCTGATGAATCCCGGTTCCTTCTGTTTCATGCTGATGGGAGGACTAGGGTCTGGAGAAAACCACATGAGTACATGCATCCATCATGCCATGTGTCAACATTGCAAGTGTGGTGGTGGTGGTGTGATGGAGTGGTGTGTGGTGGTGTGGTGTGTGATGGTGTGGGGTGTGTTTTCATGGCACACATTGGGTCCCTTGATAAAAGTTGAGCAACGTTTGAATTCCACAGGATATCTGAACGTCATTGCCAATCAGGTGCATCCCTTCATGGCAGCAGTGTGTACATCTGTGAATGGATTTCTTCAGCAGGATAATGCCCCATGCTACAAGGATAGGATTGTCCAGGAATGGTTCCATGAACATGACAGTGAATTCAGCTTGCTACAGTGGCCTGCCCAGTCACCAGATCTCAATCCAATTAAGCATCTGTGGGATGAGATGGAGCGAGCCATTCGGAGTAGAGATCCACTACCAGCGAACTTGACACAACTGTGGGAAGCATTGGAGTCAACATGGGCCAACATACCTGTGGAACACTTTCAACACCTTGTGGTGTCCGTGCCCTGACAAATCAAGGCTGATGAGGGCACAATGGGGGTGAAACTCAATACGAGGAAGGTGTTCCTAATGTTTTATACACTGAGTGTATATGTATATATACAGTTCCTACAGAAAGTCGACACCCCGTTTGAAATGTTCACCTTTTCTTGCCTTGTAGCCTGGAATTAATTTGCATTAAATCGGACTCTTTCCATATTTATTTACACATCGTAACCAACAACTTCCAAGTGAAAACAAAACTAGAATATCTTGGTTGGATCATGTCCATACCCCCTGAGTTAATACTTGGTTGAAGCACCTTTGACAGCAATTACAGCTGTGAGTCGGTTGGGATAGGCCCCTACCAACTTTGCACACCTTGGTTGGGCAACACTTGCCCATTCTTCTGGACAAAACTGTTCAAGCTCAGTCAAGCTGCGTGGGGAGGGTTGATGGACAGCAATCTTCAAGTCATGCCACAGATTTTCGATTGGATTTAGGTCGGGGCTCTGACTGGGCCACTCAAGAACATTTATCTTTTGGTTCCTTAGCTACTCCAGCGGAGCTTTGGCTGTGTGCTTCGGGTCGTTGTCATGCTGAAAGGTAAACTTCCATCCCAATTTCCGCTTTCTTGTCGAGGATAGCAGGTTTTCCTCAAGGATTTTTCTGAATTTTGCTCCATCCATTTTTCCTTTATATCCTGACAAGTGTTCCAGTCCCTTGTGATGAGAAACATCCCCATCATATGATGCTGCCACCACCATGCTTCACAGTAGGGATGGTGTTCTTTGGGTGATGTGCTTTGTTGGGCTTGCACCAAATGTAACGTTTTGCATTTCAGCCAAAAAGTTCCTTCCTGGTTTCGTCAGAACACAAAACCTTTTCCCACATGTCTTCAGAATCTCTGGATTTAAAAAAAAAAAAATTGCACACTTAAATTGGGACTCAAGGTGGCCTATTTTGAGTAGCGGCTTTCTTCTTGCCACTCTACCATCCAGGCCAGTCAAGTGGAGTGCCTGGGATGTTGTTGTCACGTGCACACAGTGACCAGTCTTTACCCGAAAGGCCTGTAGCTCTTTCAAAGTTTCCATTGGCCTCTTGGTGACCTCTCTGATCAGTCTCCTTGCCTGGTCATCCAGTTTGGAGGGACGGCCTGATCTAGGCAGGGTCTTCATGGTACCATACACCTTCCACTTCTTAATGATTGTCTTGACTGAGCTCCAAGGGATATTCAAGGTCTTTTAAATATTTTTATACCCATCCCCTGATCTGTGTCTTTCCACAACTTTATCCCAGAGGTCTTTTGAAAGCTCCTTCTTTCTCACGTTTGAGTATTCCCTATGAAATGCACTACCCAGTATAGAAAACTTACAGGAACAGCTGATTTTATTCTGAAACAAGTACAAGAGCCATAAAATGTCATAGCCCCCATTGTTAGTGTAATTTTGCTGAGTGGAGTAAAAGGGTGAGCCCATATTTATGTACAACTAAAATGGCCACCAGTCTACCAGTTGGCCATCTTTGATCAGATCACAAAATAAAGTGATGGGCAGTGGATACATCATGTACTGTACTTGTGACAAGTTTGAACAAAATCTGACCATGTGTGTCTGAGAAATGGTTGGGGACTCCTTTAATACCTTGGATCTGATCTCGAAAACAAAGTGACGTCCATATGTAAGCCATCATTCATTATATCTATCTGCCAAGTTTGAACAATATCGGTCAATGCATGTCCGAGAAATGTGTTCGGCATCAGAATGTGTTCAGAAATGGTTGAGGAGGTGTTCAGCATCAGGTTTTTTTTTTACAAGTAAAATGGCCACCAGTTGGCCATCTTT
>CM068954.1:196743550-196754523 GCA_035128595.1 Eptatretus atami
GTGTGTGTGTGTGAGATCAAGGGTTCATTTCCAAGGGATTGGAAAATGGGGTTATTTGTGCCGATATGGAAGGGGAAGGGCGATGTTCAAGACCTGGGAAAGTACAGGGGCATTACGCTCCGAAGTCATGTGATGAAGGTGCTGTAGAGGTTTCTGGATGGGAGCATAAGGAAAAGTTTGGAGGTGGAGATCGGAGAAGAGCAGCAGTGGTTTATAAAGGGTATTGGGGATGACAGATGGGATGTTCACTCTGAGACAGCTGTTGGATAGAGGTTGGAGGTGCAAGGTGGTTTGGCATTGGGATTTGTGGACCTTGAGAAGGCCGACGACACTGTCCCAAGATAGATGGTGATGGTGACATTGAGATGGATGGGAGTGCCAGAAGCAGAAGTCAGGTTGGTGGAAGGGATGTACAAGGGAACGAAGAAGAGTCTTGGTTGGTTGGTCCTGGGATGTCCGAGCAGTTCAGCATGAACATCGGTTTGAAGCAAGGATTCTCTCTCAGCCCACTCATGTTTATCATGGTGATTGTGCTGATAAGCAGGAAGGTGAGCTTGAGGGGTAGTATGGGGAGGATGTTGTATGCGGACGATCTGGCTGCTGTGGTGGAGAGTGGGCGTGAGATGCAGGAAGTACTGGGGGAGTGGAAAGAGGCATTTGGGAAGCATGGGCTGAAGATGAGTATGGAGAAGATTGAGGTGATGTGGGTCGGGCAGCAGAGAAAATGAATGAATATTAGGTTAGAGGGGAAGGAGATCAGGCAGGGAAGTAGGTTTGAGTGTCTGGGAGGAACAGTGACCGGGGATGGTAAGTCAGAGGCAGAGGTGCAGAGGAGGATTCAGGTGTGTGTGAATGCATGGAGGAGGGTGGAGAAAGTCATGGCAGACAGAAAGATCAAGAAAAGTGAAAGGGAAGGTTCTGATGTCGTGTGTAACAATGGCGTACCTTTACGGTCTGGAGACGGTGGCACTGACAGAGACATAACAACAGAGGCTGCAGGTTTGCAAGAACAACTTGGTCAGGAGGATTGCGGGAGTTCTCCTTCTTCTTGCGTATGGCAGCTTGGTTGCTAAGTAGCTATGATTTTGTTTGGGTCTGACTATGCTGCTGATGCAGTGCCCCTATGCCAGTACACCGGTACTCATTTCACCTACCTCGGAAGGATGACAGGCTGAGTCAACCTGACCTGGTGTTAACTCAGCGGCCAGCAGGGCTCAAACTCAGGACCCTAAGATCCCAAGCCAGCCACCGTAACCACTAAGCCAACACCAGGCTTATTGCGGGAGTGAACAGGGTTGATAGAAGGAGAATGGATGAACTGAGTGAGGAGATTGGTATGCAGATGAGCTTGACGGGGAGGTTGGTGAAATGTCGTCTGAGATGGACTGGACACTTGGCGTGGATGGCAGAAGGAGAAAGGCAAAGAGAGTGGATAGGTTGGGGGAGCAAGAAAGAAGGAAAAGAGGAAGCCAGCGGTTGAGATGGGAGGATTGTGTGAGGAGGGATACCCGTAAGGTAGTGGTAGTTGGAGAGTGGAGAGTGTTGATTGAGAACAGAAGGAGGTGGAGGAGTAACGTGGTCAAGGCAAGACAGAGGCTTGGTGCCACGGGACCTCACCGCTTATCAAGGGAAGAGGAGGAGAACAACAAAAATCAACCTTGAGCTACCGTCGTCATATTATTTATTGTTCAATCTCAGAACTCAAAGCTTTCATGTAAGCATCACAAAGCAATTCCTTGGGTGAAGCATATATGACGCAATGTCATTTCCTTTATACCAGGTGTTTGGTGTAATATTTAATTATCATAATGCCTGTGACTTCATTAAGAATCACACCTGTGTCTAAAGGAAGCAGTTCAGTTTGGAATTTTCAATCGGCTACATTATCTCAAAGACCATATGAGGTGCTGGTACAAAAAAAAGTAAATAAAATATTATTTCCGAGTTTGTGGTTTCGTATCGCGCTATTCTTCGACTTTGTTCTGCGCTCGAGTTAACGTGATATTCGGGCTTACATAATATCTCAAAGACCAGTATGAGGTGCTGGTACAAAAAGAAAAAAGTAAATAAAATGGTTGCTGAAACAGTGAAATCGTATTCCACTTACTGCTTAAAGTAAAATTACTAACTGATGCTCTGCATCAGTTCTTTCTCAAAACAACCCACGCCCAAATGTCGCGCCAGAGCGCGGGTTTGCGAGTATGAAATAAGGCAAAAGCCTAGAAATGAATGATACCCTTTAGAATTACCATTTAGATTGAATTACCCTTTTTGAACACTCTAGAATTACAACCTTGAACACTGTAAGATTAGCCCTTTGAAATTACCCTTTAAAATTACCCTTCAGAATATACCATTTAGGATTACCATTTGGAACATCCATATAAATTGCCTTTAGAAATACCATTTGGGAACATTCTAGAAATAACTCTTTGAATTATCCTTTAGAATCATTTAGACACTCAAGAATTACTATTTAGAATTACCTCCTTTTGAATGCACCCTTTAAAATTACCCTTCAGAATTACCATTTGGAACATTCCAGAATTACCCTTAGAATTAATCCTTTAGAATAATTTAGACACTGCAAGAATTAGAATTTAAAATACATTTTGGAACTACCTCTTAAAATTAACCCCTTTCAGAATTACCATTCAGAACATTCTAGAATTAACCCTTTAGAATTACGCGCTTAGAATCATTTAGAACACTTCAAGAATTAACCATTTAAGAATTACCCTTTAGAATTAACCCTTTTAGAATCATTTAGAACATCAAGAATTTACCCTTTAGAATTACCTTTAAAATTACCCTTTAAAATTACCCTTCAGAATTACCATTTAGAACATTCTAGATTTACCTTAGAATTACCCCTTTAGAATCATTGTAGAAACCCAAGAATTAACCATTTAGAAATTACCCTTTAGAATTACCTTTGAATTACCGCCTTTAAAATTAGCCCCTTCAGAATTACCATTTAGAACATTCTAGATTTACCGCTTTAGAATTACTATTTTGAATTACCATTTTGGGAACTTCTAGAATTACCTTTAAATTAATCCTTTAGAATCATTTTAGAACACTCAAGAATTGACTATTTAGATACCCTTTTGAATCACCCTTTAAAATTACCCTTCAGAATTACATTTGGAACATTCCAGAATTACGCCTTTTAGAATTATCGCTTTAGAATAATTTAGAACACTCAAGAATGACAATTAAAATTACCATTTTGGACTACCTTTAATTACCCTTAGAATTACATTTAGAACATTTTGAATTACCCTTATAGAGTACCTTTAGAATCATTTAAAGATACCTCAGAATTACCATTTAGAATTTACCCTTAATTACCGAATTACCCTTTTAGAATCATTTAGAACATCTTCAAGAATTACACATCCTTATAGAATTACCATTTTAAATTACCCTTAAAATTACCTATCGAAATTACCATTTAGAACATTCTATGATTTAACTCCTTAGATACCCTTTTAGATCATTTTAGAACACTCAAGAATACATTTAGAATTACCCTTTAGGATTACCTTTGAATTACCTTTAAAATTACCCTTCAGAAATTACCAATTTAGAACATTCTAAGATTACCATTTAGAATTACTATTTTGAACTTACTGCATTTGGAACATTCTAGAATTAAACCCTTTAAATTATCCTTTAGTAATCATTGTAGAACACTCAAGAATACTATTATAGAATACCTTTTAATTACCCTTTAAAATTACCCTTCAGATTGACCATTTAGAATATTCTAGAATTACCCTTTTGAATTACCTCCTTTAGAATTACCATTTTGAATTACCATTTGGAAACATTCTAGAAATTACCTTTTTGAATTACACCTTTAAAATTACCCTTCAGAATTACCATTTAGAATATCCTAGAATTACCTTAAAATACCTTTAGAATTACCATTTGAATTAACCATTTGAACATTCTAGAATTACCTTTTGAATGTACCCTTTAAATATCCCTTTAGAAATTACATTTAGAACATATTAATTTACCTTTAAAATTACCATTTTGATTACCATTTGGAACATTCTAGAATTACCCTTTAGAATTACCCTTTAGAATCTTAATTACCCGTCTTCAGAATTACCATTAGACATTCTCGAATTACCCTTTAGAATTACCATTTTGGATTACCATTTAGAACATTTCTAGAATTAATCCTTTAGAATTAACCCTTTAGAAATTACCTTTAAAATACCCTTCAGAATTACCATTTTAGAACATTCTGCGAATTACCCTTTGAATTACCATTATGAATACCATTTGAACATTTAGAATTATCTTAAGAATTACCCTTTAGAATTACCCTTTAAATTACCCTTCAGAATTCCATTTAGAACATTCTTCGAATTACCCTTTAGAATTACCAATTTTGAATACCATTTAGAACATTCTAGAATTACTCCTTAGAATTACCCTTTTAGAATTACCCTTTAAATTACCTTCAGAATACATTAGAACATTCTAGATTACCTTTAAAATACCGATATTGAACATTCCTAGAATTACGT
Organism: Eptatretus atami; assembly: GCA_035128595.1. Taxonomy (NCBI): domain Eukaryota; kingdom Metazoa; phylum Chordata; class Myxini; order Myxiniformes; family Myxinidae; genus Eptatretus; species Eptatretus atami. The sequence goes on from CM068954.1 coordinate 196,748,098, forward strand.
CTTAAAATTACCATTGGAACTCATTTAGACATTCCTAGAATTACTCTTTTAGAATTCCCTTTAAAATTACCTTCAGAATTACATTTAGAACATTCTCTGAATTACCTCTTTAGAAATTTACCTTTTGAATTACCATTTATGAACATTCTAGAATTATCTAGAATTACCTTAGAATTACCCTTTAAATTACCCTTCAGAATTACATTCAGAACATTCTTAGAATTAACGCCTTTAGAATTACATTTAGAACATTCTACGAATTCCCTTTTACGAATTACCATTTTTGGATTACCATTTAGAACATTCTAGATTATCCTTTAGAATACCCTTTAGAATTACCTTTAAATTACCTTCGAATTACCATTTAAACATTCTCGAATTACCCTTAGAATTACCATTTTGAATACCATTTAGAACATTCTAGAATATCTTAGAATTACCCTTTAGATTACTCTTTAAAATACCCTCAGAATTACCATTTAGAACATCCGAATTACCCTTTAGAATTACCATTTTGGATTACCATTTAGAACATCATGAATTATCCTTTAGAATTACCCTTTAGAATTACCCTTTAAAATACCCTTCAGAATTACCATTCAGAACATTTATTACCTTAGAATTACCCTTGTAAACATTCTGAATTACCCTTTAGAATTGACCTTTGGATACGATTAACATAGAATTATCCTTTAGAATTACCCTCTTAGAATTACCCTTTAAATTACCCTTCAGATACATTTAGAACATTCTCTCGACATTACCCTTTAGAATTACCATTTTTCGATTACCATTTAAACATCTAGATTATCCTTTAGAATTACCTTTAGAATTACCTTTAAATTAGCCCTTCAGAATAACCATTATAGAATATTCTTGAATTAATTTGATAATTAGACATCTACCTTTTAGAATTTTAGCCTTAATTTTCAGATACATTCGTTAGAATTACCTTAGAATTACCATTTGGAACATTCTAGATTACCTTCTAAACTATTGATTTCAATACTTTAGAATCTTTAAGAACCTTTAAATTCCTTCAGATTTACCATTTTACGAACATACCTATTATTGAATTACCTTTTTGATTACATTTTGAACATTCTAAGAATTATCCTTTAGAATTACCTTTAGAACCCCCATTAAACCCTCAGATTAATTGATGAATTACCTTTGCTCGATTTGAGAACATTCAGAATCTTTGAATTACCTTTATTCGATTATTTGAATACCCTTAGAATCATTTAGAAGCATATCAATAATACTATTTGAATTACCTTTAGAATTACCTCTTGACATCAGATTACCAGATACTTAGAACACCATTTTTCCTACATCGAATTACCTTTAGAATACCTTAGAACATTGTAAACATTCTAGAATTCCATTTTAGAATTACCATTGTAGAAATTACCCTTCAATATTAAGTGAACTCCAATACCCTTTAGAATCTGGACACTTTAGAATTACAATTTATGAAATTCTTTTAGAATTACTAGCATTCTTAGATTCATTGAACTTAAACCTTTATTCCCTGAATTATTCCTTTAAAATTTACCTTGCAGACATTACATTAGAACATTCTAGAATTATCCGTTTAGAATTACCCTTTAGAGTACCCTTCAGACTTTGACATCAAGAATTACCATTTAGAAATCACCCTTGAATTACCCTTTTAACTTACCCTCAGAGATTACACATTATGAACATTCTAAGATTTACCACTATTGAATTACCATTGTAGAACATATCTAGATTACCATTAAATATCCTTTAGAATATTTAGAACACTCAAAGAATTACCATTATGAATTACCCTTTTGACATTACCCTTTAAAATTACCTTTCAGAATTGACCATTTAGAACATTCTAGAATATAACCTTAAAATACCAGTTTGAAACACTCTGAATTAACCCTTGGATTTACATTGAACCATGAGATTACCACCTCTAGAATTACCTTTTAGAATTAGCCTTTAGAATTCCCTTAGAATTAGTACTCGTGCCCAATAGTCCATTGGTCTTCAGCTTGGTTGGCATACTTTGCCCTGCTTGTGCTTGGGCCAGGGCGGAGATTATCGTTCGTTTAATTCTTGCATATACATATACTATTGTATTGTTGTAATAATTTGTATGTATTAATATATTATGGTTTGTTACAAATATTTATAATTATTTTGTATTTATTGTTAGTAAATAGAATGCGTGCCACGAAGGACCTATTAAGCTGCCCCAATAACACCTGAAATGGTGTGGCGTATTAAACATGTAATTCTTACCTGTTCTTGTAGTTAATTACACTAATCAACTCAGGAGAGTCAGACAATCATTTTGGTGCAGCACTAATCACAGTGAGAACTACACACAACTCAAAAATGACACCACAACCCATCACACACACACACACACACAACAACCAACACACACAACAACACACACACAACAACAGCACCTATCCATCATCTGGCTCCTCGGGGACTTTTGAGTATGGTCTTTTGGGCTCAGGGTGTCTGAGTCTCAGGTAGATCTGAGCTCTGGGTTGTCTAGCTCCTCTGGGTCTTCTTGATTATTTTGTCCTCAGAACTTTTGGTTCTTTTGGTACTTCGCTGAGTTATTTGAGTCTCAGGTATTTTGTCTTCGTCCTCTGGTCTTAAGGGTATTTTGGTTCTGACAGGTCCTTGGCGGTCTACAAGGTCTTCACGAGTCCGAAGGTCTCAGGAGAACTAAATGGCCAAAAGGGCCATTTGTTCGTAACACTGTTAGGATTCATTTTTTCTTGCATTTTGACAGATGGACGGACGTACAGATGGACCAGATGATCGGACAGATGGAAATATCAATGTTGAAGCATCCTCACCAACTTAAAATAATTATGTGCATGGAAATGGCCTCAGATTGATGATTTTTTACCTTATGATGCTGTGTTTGTTTGCTTTTTATTTTAGGTTTTCCGTGAGACAGCTTGTCCATGTATGTGAAAGAAGAAGCATGAGAGCGAAGACTATGGCCAGTAAAATCAAAAATGTGACTTATCAACAAACGTTCTGCTGTTCTGACCACCATCCGCACAGGAGGCTTGGTGTGATGCCAAGAAATGATACATTTAACCATATTTCCTGACTTGTTAGGCAGGGCGATGCCCAGGATAGACCAAGAAGCGTTGCACTTATGCAACTTTGACTAATGCAGACTCGGGCTTATATGCTAAACACAGCCCACTAGTATTCATTTCCAAAACTAAATCCAAAATATCTCTGTTTCTCAGCTAAAGTGCGTTGCAGGTTTAGAAAAGTATTGTTTGCGTTAGCATTCTTATAACTAACTCAAAGTTACCTTCTGAGGTTATAACCAAGAGTTAAATTTTAAGGTTTAACATGTGTTTACAAATGCATATCATGATCGTCATGTAAATGCATTAGCCAATGATCAAAGTGGAGACTTGCAACCATAGAACTATAATATATTATTTTTATTTAGCTCACTATCAACGCGGTCGCACTTGCCATGCAAGTGATATAGTAAAAGGATTTTGTTTTAAGCAATGGATTGTTCTGTTTTTCCTCATGACATAATATGTCAAATGAAGTTCTCCATCCATCGGAACCCATACTCGTGTACAGGCAGCGGTGCGCCGAGAGTTTCCTTGGCTATTGGCACAAATCGCTGAATGAGGTCGCCCTCTGACACAGAACTATCAAATGATCGATCATCCCCAGCATGCTAGGTACTCATTTCTGCCGAACCTCGAAGTGATGGCAGCTGAGTCAACCCCCTGGTGAGTTAATTCACGAGACTTGAAGTCAGGACTCTTGGATCCTAAATTGGATCTAAGCACCACCCTAACCACTGAGCCAACACCAGGCTTCAAAAACGAAGTCCTGTACCTTAAACTCAAGAGGTTTGGAACAGCTCTTATACCTTCATCAGTCCGTGTGTCATACAACCATTCAAGACATGATGCAGGGTTTTGCAAAATTTCCTAAAACGATGCTCGTTGCTCTCTCAACACACCACTGATAATCCGACTTGGCATCCCTCTTCTGTATCTGAAGAATTGTATCATTCATTATACTTAAAATGTAACCTTAAGAAGGAAGCAAAGTGAGCATTTACTTTCCCTGAAACATTTGCTCAATGGGTGAATCTAAGAGATGTGAGGACGCAGTTTGTAACCAAAACCTGGTCTGTGGATTTGTGTTCATTCTGTACAATGGCAAAAAGGTGCAGTGTCTCGCTTTCGGTTCATCGTAGGTGCTCTTCTGTAGTACTCTTGATAAAGTAAGTTTAGTTGGAAGTGTGTGTGCTGGTGTTAGTGTGTGTGAGTTGTGTGTTGGTGTGTGGTGTAGTGACGTGTGTGTGTTGTGTTGTGTTGTATTGTTTTGAATGATCATTTGACCAAACAATTGTATGTGTTTTTTAATCCCTGAACTTGAGCTTTCTGATTTAGGTAAAAATAGTTTAATTGCTGTTTTCGGCAGCTTTTGGTAATTCCCCCAGGTAAATGTGAGCAGTATGTCAGCAAGCAGTATGATTTTCATTGTATCCCGAAGTCATAAATAGAAATTCATTGAAATCGCTATTGCACGCATGATCATTTTTATTTCGTAAAGAATGTCAAATTTAGAAAATCTGAATTTTTTTTGTCCCATCCATGAAAGCTTTGAATAGAATTATAGGGTAAATATGAATTGGTTTTGTGATAAATTTTCCATATGTCCTATGGTTTACCGAAAATATAAATGTACCCCGACGCAAAAGTGGCCAACACAGCTGGTCATTTACCTTAGGGTTTTTCGTATCCGATATTTCCAAGTCAACAGGATGCTCCAGTTTCTTAGTGGTAGGTCTCTACCTCTTTAACAGTGATGCAAAATCATTGTCGCATTCTATACGTGGTAAAATTGCTCTCGTCCTGACAAGTCTTGATGGGGATCGTCCGATGGGCTTAATCTAGGTCACACGCATGATTGTTCAAAGGGTTCAAGCAGTGACTTGACTGGCACTCAATAACAATTTCTTCTTCTTATTCGTCACTCAAGTTTGTTTAGCTTTCTGCTTCGGATCATGTCCTGCTGAACCGTTGAATTCTCCTACCCAGTTTGATTCATGGCTGCACTCGAGCAGGTTTTTTCATCAAGAATCTCCTGTACTTTCACCACTCCATTGTCCATTCCATCCCGCCAAGCTTGTCAGTCCTCCGATGAAAAACAGCCAGCAAGAACATATCTCCACCACCTGCTTGACAGTAATGATCGGCGTTGACTTGGTGATGTTGTAGTGTTGGGCTTGCACCAGACGTACGCTTTGATTTGACCAAAAAAAGTTCAATTTTTGTCTTCAGTCTGACCCACAAAACTTTTTCATCCAATGCCTGCATTCATTAGCATGCGTTTTTCACAAACTGTAAGTTTTACTTTCATGCGTCTTTTCAGATCATGCTTTCTTCTCTTGCCACTGTCCATGGAGGTCAACTTGTGAAGTCAAGGGATTATTGATGATTGATGAACCACTGATCCCTTTCTTGATGTAGAGCCTTGTGGATCTTTTCAAATCATTGTTAGATTTACAGTGATATCCCGCGAACCATTTCACTGTTGACCGGCGGCTGAGTTTAGATGGCGACCTATCTGTATGTGGCAGCAGTAGGTGGGATGATAGGTTCTTCACTATTTTAATAAGATGGATTCACTATACTCAAAGTGATGATGAAGTTGACTCTGACATCTTCTTATAACCCTCTCCTGAATTGTGTTTCCCACCACTTATATCTGACTTCTTGAAAGCTTCTTGGCATCTTCATTGTTTGGCCTTGTTGTTGAACAAGTGAGTTTATTTTTTATTACATTGTCGAGGCTCATATGAGACTAACACACTAACGCTCACAGCAGGGGGCGAGGAGGAAGGAGCAAAACAGGGACGAACATTATGAGATCTTGTGAAGAGAGGGATGGCAGGGAACACAGGGTAAACAAGATCTTACACCACTGGGACTTTCAGCCTTACACGCCAAGGAACTTTTGAGGAAAGCATGGAATTTGAAGAGAGGTGTAATGGGGATGGATTAGCGGGGGTAGAAAGATCAAGTGGTTTTATTGGGGGAGATAAAGAGGTTGGGGACATGCTGTTTGAAGGACTTGGAGGGAAGATGGGGTTGAAGAGAGTGTGGGATTTCAAGCAAGAAAAAAAGGGATGAAAGATAATGGTGGCAGTCGATTCTATGATTTTGATAGTCTTACGCAAAGGATATTGCAAGTGGACCTTGAGCACCCTGGTGGATATTGGGGGGGGGGTGGGGGGGGGTGGACATATTGCAGACAGAGCAACAGAGCAGGGGGGGGCGAGACACGAAGACACCGGTAGAAGACAGAAAGACCCACGACCTGCCTGCGGAAGAGTGAGAGGCCCAAAAGGACTCATCGTCATTA
>CM068954.1:196758821-196779975 GCA_035128595.1 Eptatretus atami
GTCCTCTGGGTCTTAAGGGTATTTTGGGTCTGAAGGGTCTTGGGGGTCTCAAAGGGTCTTCAAAGGTCGAAGGGGTCTCAGGAGACTAAATGGCCAAAAGGGTCCATTTTTCGTAGAAACACTGTTAGGTTCTTTTTCTTCATTTTTGACAGATGGACGGACGTACAGATGGACAGATGATCGGACAGATGGAAATAGTCAAATGTTGAAGCATCCTCACCACTTAAAAATAATTGTAGGCATGGAAATGGTCCCTCAGATGATGATTTTTACCATTAATGATGCTGTGTTTTGTTTGTTTTTTATTTTAGGTTTTCCGTGGACAGCTTGTCCATGGTGATGTGAAAGGAAGAAGCATGAGGAAGACGAACTATGCCAGTAAACTCAAAATGTGAACATTTCAACAAAACGGTTCTGCTGTTCTGAACCACATCCCGCATGGAGGCTGGTGTGGATGCAGAAATGATACATGTTACGATATTCCTGGACTTGTTAGCAGGGCGATGCCCACCAAGGATAGACCAAAGAAGGTTGCATTTCAACTTTGACTAAGCAGGACTCGGGCTTATGATGATAACACAGCCCACTGTATTCACTTTCCAAAACTAAATCAAAATATTCTGGTTTCTCAGCTAAAGTTGCGTTGCAGAGTTAAGAAAAGTTTAGTTATTAGCTGGTTGGTAGCCTTTGCTTGCTTAACTAAACCAAAGCTTCAAAAACATTATTAAAAGAGGTATGGGTTATTTTTGTTTTACAAACATGCATGTCATGTCGTCATGTATTGCATTAGCAAATGTAAAGTGGAACTTGCAATCCATGAATATATATATATATTTTTTTTAGGCTCCGATAATCAACGCGGTGCACTTTGCCATGAAGTGATAAATAGTAAAAGTGATATTTGTTTTAAGGAAAATGGGAATTGTTCTGTTTTTCCTCAATGAAGTAATTGTCAAAATGAAGTTCATCCATCCATCGGAACCATACTCTGTACAGAGCGTCGGTGCTGCCGAAGCAGTTTCCTTGGCTATTGGGCACAATCCTGGATGGGTCGCCACTCTGACACAGAATACTCAAATGACTCGATCATCCCCAGCATGCTGGTACTCATTTTGCCGACCTCAGAAGGATGGCAGGCTGAGTCAACCCCCTGGTGAAGTAATTCAGCGAGACTTGAACTCAGGACTCTTGGATCCTAAGCTTGGATCCTAAGCCACCACCCTAACCACTGACCAACACCAGGCTTCAAAACGAAGTCCTGTATCTTAAATCAAGAGGTTTGGAACAGCTCTTATACCGTTTCATCAGTCCGTGTGTATACAACCATTCAAGGCATAGAATTGCAGGTTTTGCAAATTCCTAACAACGATGTCGTTGCTCTCACAACACCACTGATAATGCCTTGCTCCTCCTTCCATGTAATCTTGAAAATTGTATCTTCATACTTAAAATGTACCTTAAGAAGGGGAAGCAAAGTAGAGCATTTACTTTCCTGGAACATTTGCTCATGGGTGAACTAAAGGAGATGTGAGGACCGTTGTACACAAAAATCTGGTCTGTGGTTTGTGTTCATCTTGTACAATGGCAATGAAAAGGATGCAGTGTCTTGCACTTTCGGCTTCATCGTAAGGTGCGTTCTTTGTACGTACTTTGATAAGTAAGTTCTGTAGTTGGAAGTGGTGTGTGTGTGTGTGTGTGTGTGTGTTCTGTGTGTGTGTGTGTGTGTGTGTGTCTTGTATATGTTTTTGAATGATCATTTGACCAACAAATTGTTGTGTTTTTTTAATCCCTGAACTTGACTTTTCTGATGAAGTAGAAAATATGTTTAATTGCTGTTTTCCAGCTTTGGAATTCCCCCAGGTAATGAGAACAGTATGTACAAGCAAGCAGGTATGATTTTCATTGTTCACGAAGGTCATAGATGAAAATTCTGAAAGATCAGTTTGCATCGATGATCTTTTTATTTCGTAAAGAATGTAGATTTGAGAAAATCTGAATTTTTTTTGTCCCATCCATGAAGCTTATTGGAAGAATTTGGGAAAATATGAAGTGGTTTGTGAAAATTTTCCATATCTCCATGCGTTTTACCGAAAATATAAAATGACGCGACAAAAGTTGGCCAATCACAGCTGGTCATTTAACTTTGAGGGTTTTCTCGTATCCGTATTTCCAAGTCCAACAGGATGCTCCCAGTGTTCTTGTGGGTAGGTCTCTACCATCTTTAAACAGTGAGATGGCAAAATCATTGTCCATTCCTTACGTGGAAATTGCTCTCGTCCTGACAAGTTTGATGGGGATCGTCGATGGGCTGTAATCTTCAGGTCTCACCATGAATGTTCAATTGGGTTCAAGTCAGGACTTTGACTGGGCCACTCAATAACATTTCTTCTCTTCTTATTCGTCCACTCCAGTGTGGTTTTAGCTTTCTGCTTCGGATCATTGTCCTGCTGAAACGTGAATCTCCTACCCAGTTTCAGATTCATGGCTGACTCGAGCAGGTTTTCATCAAGAATTCTCCTGTACTTTGCACCATCCATTGTCCATTCCATCCCGCCAAGCTTGTCAGTCCCTCCTGATGAAAAACAGCCATAGAACATGATGCTGCCACCACCATGCTTGACAGTAGGGATGGCGTTGACTGGTGATGTGTAGTGTTGGGCTTGCACCAGACGTAACGCTTTGAATTTGGACCAAAAAGTTCAATTTTTGTCTTGTCTGACCACAAAACTTTTCTCCACATGCCTGCAGTATCATTAAGATGCTTTTTCACAAACTGTAAGTTTTTACTTTCAATGCGTCTTTTTCAGTCATGGCTTCTTTCTTGCCACTTGTCCATGGAGGTCAACTTTGTGAAGTTAATGGGATATTGTTGATTGATGAACACTGATCCCTTTCTTGGATGTAGAGCCTTGCGGATCTTTCAAAGTCATTGTTAGATTTACAGTGATATCCCGAACCAGTTTCCTGTTTGCCCGGCGGCTGAGTTTAGATGGGCGACCTGATCTGGTTGTGGAGTCTAGGTGGGATGATAGGTCTTCCACTATTTAATGATGGATTTCACTATACTCAAAGTGATGATGAGTGACTCTGACATCTTCTTATAACCCTCTCCTGAATGGTGTTTCTCCACCACTTTATATCTGACTTCTTTGGAAAGCTTCTTCTTCATTGTTTGCCTTGTTTTGAATCAAGGGAAGTTTTTTTTGTATACAGTTGTCGAGGCTCATATGAAAGCTAACACACACGCACACAAGGGGGGCAGGAGAGGGAACAAAACAGTGGGGAACAGAGACATTATGAGATCTGTGGAAGGGAGAGGGATGGGGCAGGGAACACAGGGTAAACAAGATTGACACCACTGGGACTTTCAGGACCTTACACGCCAAGGAACTTTTGGGAAGGAAAGCAGGGAATTTGAAGGAGGTGGGTTTGGGGTGGATTAGCGGGGTGAGAAAAGATCATGGTTTTGTATGGGGGAATAAGAGGGGTGGTGAACAGCTGTTTTGAAGGACTGGAGGGAAGAGTGGGGTTGAAGAGAGTGTGGAAGTTTATTCCAAAGGCAGGAAAACGGAGGGATGAAAGAGTGAAGGTGAGCAGTGATTCTTGATTTGTGATAGTTTTACCAGAAGGAGATTGCAAGTGGACCTTGAGCACCCTGTGGAAATATTGGGGGGGGGGGGGGGGGGGGGGGTGGGGACATATTGCAGACAGAGCAAAGAGCAGGGGGGACGAGACCGGAGAGGACACGGTAGAAGACGAGAAAGACCCACGACCTGCTGCGGTGAGAGAGTGAGAGGCCCAAAGACTCATCGTCATTGCTCGAGATAACATGATCCTAAATGCCTTGGTTTTTCCACAGTGTGATGAAGCCTAGAAAGGTGAGAGGCAGGAATACAGCCCAGAGGGGAAGCAGTAACTCATCAGGTTGCGGACGAAAGCTTGTAAGTGGTCAGGAGCTCAGGTGGGCCAAGAAGGACTTTGCACGACGAGGATTCCAGTCGCGACCGGCTTTGGAGGCGAGCTTGGAATGTTGGTTTTTCCCAGGAAAGATCATGGCAGATAGTGAGACCAAATGCTTGAATGAAGAGGACTTCTTCCCCTACTTTCATGCTGCTTCCCTTCCCATCCCCTCAACATGCCTCCCTTCCCTTCATGCTGTCTTCCCTCTCATCACTCTGCCTCCCCTCTCCCTCATGCTGCCTTCTTTTCCCTTATGCTGTCTCCTCTCCTGTTCATGCTGCCTTCCCCTTCCCCCACTCCTCTCGATCCTCCTCCCTCCTATCTTGCCCCTCCTCCTCTCATCCCTCTTCCCCCTCCCAATCCCCATCATTGCATTTCTCCCTTCTCTTCACCCCATCTCTTCTTCCTCCTCCCCCTTCCGTTCCCCTTCCCTCTCCCTACCCCCTCCTCTCTCCCCTCCCCTCTCCTCCCTCTCCTCCTGCTGTCTCCCACTATCTTCCGCCCCCCTTAATATTCCCATCAGCGAAGCAACAGATTGTATTAACTCGTCAACATATAAATGCAAGTTGCCTGATTGCGTCTGAACAGGGTAAATGTTGTAACCACAGCACGTACAACGTTGAATTTTACAAAGATTGATATTCGTGCAATTTCGAGTTGTATTCATTTTTTGTTGCTCATGTGGTGTATAGCCTTAGTCATCGATTTACACATCCACCGGAACTAAAAAAACCCCACAAAAAACACAAACTATTCAATTAATTCTGTCAACGTATAATAACCTCCATCGATTGACATGAACGAGAAACCTGAGCAGTCTTTACAGTTAGTGACTATTGTGCTGTTGTGTTGAAGGAAATCTTAACAACAACAAAAAGCCGCCGAATAATTTCCTTTTCGTCCATTTTACTCCACGAAGAAAACTTCATTCTTTTCGAAACAAACTTGTTATCCGACAAACTGAACCTCAGACTCCTTACTAATGCACCCGTGACAAGTTGGAGGTGACAAAAAAAACTGGTTGGTAGGAATCTAAAGGCGGTTAGGTTTATTATTTATTTTACTACTAGCAAATACAAGCCGTCGCTTCGCTGACGGGTCAATAAAGTGGGGGAAGGGGGGAGAGAGAGAGAGGAGCGGAGAGAGCGAGAGAAAGTGAAGGCAGGTGGAGGGTGAGAGGGGGAGGGAAGGCAAAGAGGATGAGGAGGGGGGAGTTAGGGGGAGGCGCCACCTCATCAAATGCTGCCTATTAAACTGCAGGAGGGAGGAGGTGCGTGAGAGAGAAAGAGAGACACCACACACCCACTACACTACAGTGAGAGAGGGAGAGCCAGAGAAAAGAGAGGAGCAGAGGTGTGGGAGGAGAGAGCTGCATTTATGAGGGGACAGAGTGAGAGAAAAGGGTGGGGGAGCAGGAGAGGGGGAGAAAAAGACAGGTGAGGGGTGTTGGATGGTAGGGTTAGCAAAGAGAGATGATATGTGACGCTTAATGACCGACACACGACAGAAAAACAAAAAACCCAAAACTGTCAGAACAGCTGTACACACAATGACACAACAGGAATTTGCAAAGTAAACCCGCTGGCACATCTGCACAAACTTTGATATTCCAGTTTCAAGAAAATTTGTGGAGAAATGGAGAAAGCGAATCACTGAAAACATTGAAGTACGCTCACGTATGACCTAATCATCCATCGACGTGAACATTGAAAACAAAGAATTGCAGCAGGATAATCATACTTAGGTGCAAAACAAAAAAGAGGGAAGAGGCATTGCTAATTGAGGTGTTAATACCGGTGATTTTGACTAACGATGCAGAAATCAAGAAAATGACCAAATACCAAGACCTCAAGCATGAAGTGAAAAGATCCTGGAAGCTGAAGAATGACAAAGTTGTACCAGTGATGATTAAGAACCTCATGGAATGATGAAGAACCTTCGCCGGTTCCGGGTTTGAGGCTACGGCTGGTTCTCTTGGGGTCTCTGCCGACTTTCTCAAAGTGAAGTTTCCACTCGTTATTTGTCACATTTTAACTGTTTATCTCCTCCTCCTTCTCCTCTTCTCCTTCTCCTCCTTCTCCTCCTCCTCCTGCCGTCACACATATTGCTTCTATTTGAGCTCACCCACTCTCTCACCATTACCTTCACAATTTCTTCCAACAACCTCCACTCCCTAATCTTACATAATCTTCAAAAATCCAACAAAAAAGACTTTTCGAATCTTATACAATGCTTATTTTTTACAGAGTAAACAGAGTGCGAGACCGTGGCAGACCATCCTTGAATGCCTGGCTACCTGTAAGCGTCACTTTCATTAAAACTGGTGTTCGTTCTGTCGTATTGTGGAAAATGCCTTGAAAGCAGTAATTCAAACCTTTCATAGACTAAACATCAGGTGGACTGGGGTGGATAAGGAATGGTAGACTCACGCTCTCTATTTCCCTGAACTTCGAATTGCCTCAAAAAAACAAGAGGGTGTGTTCTCCTCAAACTTAGAGGAAATTGGTGTGTTTCACGTCATGGGGAAAACGGCTATCTACAACATATGTCTGGAAGAATGTATACCTGGTTTTACAAAACTGTTGAAAAATCGGTGGAATGAGACCTTACCTGCTGGAGCTTTTATAACTCCACTGTGGAACAAAATGTGATATAGTTCTCCAACTCTTGGGCAAACTGGAGACCTGAATTGGAGACTAGCACATCAAGCCCTGGTCACACAGACATTACTCCATAAGTTTAATTCTTCTGTTCTAATTTCTTGTCCTTTTTGTGATTTGATTGAAAATGTTGCCCACATTTTCATTGAGAGTGTAAGAGATTGGTACCCTCTTTCTTCCTTCAACAGCGTTTTCTATAATTTAATTTTGTTTTTTCCTTTCCAGTCTTTATTTATGGAATCGGGGCGAATTACAAAAGTAAACCAGATCCTCTCGTTTTTGTCTTTTCTGTTGGGCATTGCTAAACTGGCAATTTATAAAACCAGGAAAGCGAGAATTGAAAGGGAAAAATGCAAATGTGCTTTTGTGGCTTTAAAGGTATGGTTTTGGCACGAGAAAATGGAGCAGGCTTATCTTTTGAGCCTGGATATTGTGGTGATCAGTGGTACACTGATGAGGTCTTGAGTTTCTTTTCGTGATGGAATCTGTTTGTAAAAGTGTAAATAACACACTTACTTTTTGCACATATGTATTATTCTGTGTGGTGTTTTGACATGAACAGACTCACTTGTTTGTATTGCTTTTGTTGAATTTATTTTTGCTGTAAAATCAGTTTGGATTTGTTTTATTTGGAGTGTGCTTTTTCTGGTGTGTTTTGATACTTTCATAATAAAAGCATACAAAGTCAGTCTCTCTCTCCTCTCTCTTCTCCCTCTCTCTCTCTCTCTCCTCTCTTCCTCTCTCCCTTCCTCTTTCTCCTCTCTCCTTCTCTCCTCTCGTTTTCTCTCTCTCGTCTGTCCTCTCTTTCTTGTCGTGCTCTGTCTTTGTCTCTCTCTCTTTGTCTTTGTCTGTCTGTTCTCTCTGTTTTGTCTCTCTCTCTCTGTCTCTCTGTTTTGTCTCTTCTCTGTTTTGTGTCTCTCTCTGTTTGGTCTCTCTCTCTGTTTTGTGGTCTCTCTCTGTTCTTCTCTCTCTCTCTCTCTCCTCTCTCTCTCTCTTCTCTCTCTCTCTCTCTCTCTCTCTCTCTCTTCTCTCTCTCTTCTCTCTCTCTCTTCTCTTCCTCTCTCTTCTCCTCTCTCTCCCCCCGCTGGCTGTTGGTGAGTCGAGTGGAGTGTCATGGCGGCTGTGTGGTCTTGGTGAGCTGTGAATCTGCCTGTTTTTTTCGCCTTCCTATCCCCTTCGCATCGTTTTTCACCTCCCTTCCTTTGTTTCCTTCTACGCATCGTTATTTGTGCTCCCACCCTCCCCTCTTCCCTCCCCTCTTCGTTAGACCCTCCGCGCCTCCGGCCTCCTCGGCCGTCGTCACCCCACCGCCATCTGTCTTGTTATTTCATGGTTTGCCTTCGGTTTCATCCATTCCCATCCCCTCCCCATCCCCTGTTTTCTCCTCGCATACCTTTTCCCATAGATAGAGAGAGAAAGAGCCCAAGCTTCTTGTGGATAGCTTTTAGTTGGCGGCCATCCCGGGCCTTCAACTGATGGTTTTTCTCTCGCTTGTAGCTGTTTATTTCCTTTGGAAACTCCGTCTCAGCTCGTATTTAATTACTGCACGAGAGTATACACCCTCCTCCCCCTCCTAAATATGACTTCTTATTCCCGTTATTCGGCATTTGAAGCATTAACAAGAAAACATGGCGTGTCGTCTGTGTCGCACCTGACGACGTCAGCGTCGAGGATCTCGTTATCGCTACGGGAAACAATCGGTTGCTCGGTACTGACAAAGTTCGTGCAGCTCCACGAATGAACAAACGTGTGGTAATCTTCGTGTCTGAGACAGAACTGGTTCACGACAATCGCGTATCGACCGGACTATCAACAGATGACGGCATTTGGTGCTCGTCTTCCCCTCTGGACACTCCGGCCGTGAAGGTCATTATCTCGACGCTCCTCCTTTCCTGAAGAATCAGACGCTGATCTCCGAACTATCTCGTTATGGTCCTGTGGTTCTCAGATCACGATGTTACCTTTACGTAGCCAGGACGATCGGACGAAGCTTGGTGTATTTTCGGAGACAAGCTGATGTGTGCTGCTTCTCCTCTAACGCTGAAAGAACCTTGAAATCGTTTTTAAAACTCAAAATTGATAATCATGATTACCAGTATACGTAACCACTGACACCCTGAAATGTTTCGATGTGGTAATTTCGGACACTTGAAACGTCTTGCCAAATCAACCTCGCGAACGATGAAAACAAACCTCGTCAACAAGAATACGTCTTCTTCTTCTTCTTCCTCGACTGTGAAGGAAGCGAATCCGTGCCCGGTATAAGGCCCAGGCCTCTCAGCCCGATCGTCTAAACAGCAAACGACATGTTTGTGGATGGTTTCACCATCGTTTCATCAAGAAGAGAAAGACTTTAACTGATGGTCGTTAACCCAGAAGAAAGGAGCATTTACAAACGAGGAATCTGTCGGTATTATGTTCCTGCAGTTGTGGACTACGTCACTCTACAAGGCCTACCCGAATGGACCGGAATGGACCCGGACCCGGTACCTACAACCAACAAGTTTACCCTACTTGCCGTGAGGACATCGACGTCTCCCTGACAGAGACCGCTTTACCTGTTATTGCAGTGAAGAAAACTGTTTCACTCGTTAAAAAACTCTCCTATTGGAAAGTCCATTGACGGTGATACACAGACCGCCGAGTGATGATCCTGCTGTCACTTTGGTAAATGTTAACCTGAATCCTTGTCAGCAGGAAATAGCGAAACAAAATGTTAACCTCAAATCCTTGTCAGCGGGAAATGGTGAAACAAATGTTAACCCTGTTACTGCTCCCAGTCCATCACGTGGTGAACCTGGAAACACAGGAAATGTTAAAATGGATGTTTATCGAGAGACCCCAAGTACTGTATCTCCACGCCGTTGGAGGTCGATAACACCTTTACGGTGAGGGAAGCGAGATCGCTGCATCCGCTGATGGTGTTTCCGGTTTCATCAAAATCCCCCGATTATTTCTGTTCCTTCACCAGGAGATGTTCCACAATGGAAGAGCACATAGACGTGGTACCCAGTACAGATCGCGTGTATCAATACTGACGACAGTATAGATATGCAGGACAGTACAAGTTTGTGTGACTCGGAACTAAAACCAACTCTGACGAATCTGACCTGGAGGAAGCAAAAGCGAGACAAGTCAGGTGAAACGGTGGAGAGCTGACCAGTCAAGGTCCTACCCCCCCCCTCCCCTGAACAAATAAGACTCTTCTTACAAAATACATACAGGAAACGCAATATAAACCTGACGGAATACTTCTAATCTACGTCCTTCTTGAGTGTGATCAGGCTATCGTACGTAAGCCTGACTTATTCGGTTTCCACCAGACACACTGTCACCGCTTAAAAAACCTGATTGCCAAAGACGAAAAGGGATCCTAATCAATTATCCCGCTCTCTGATCTTATTCTTAGAAACTATTATTTCCTCATGGCCAGTTTCAAGATTGGAACAATAAATGTTAATGGTGTGGGAGTCCGCTCGCACAGATCCAAACTCAAACAGTTGGTAGAGGTCAACGGTCTTGAACAGAGCTTTGTTACAAGAGACCATGCTTCCGATCTGTTCAGGCTCAGTGGCGACTATTTATGGACAAGGAATGTTTCTTCAGTAACAACTCCACGTCGAAGGCAGGCATCATGTTTGTCTTAGGGAAACATTTCCATCCGTCCTGCCCTTAAATTTATTATGAGTATTATTGATGGACACTCTGCCTCCGTGACTTCTTCTCATTCATCAGGTCATTTCACAATTTCAATGTGTACGCTCCAAGCAAAAATGACGAGCGGATCTCCTTTTTTGCCGAACTGAGAAAATTTCTGCAAACACTGGATTTGCAGACTTGTCTAATTATTGGTGGCGATTTTAACTGTACTGTTAATGCTTCAATTTGACCGGAACGGGCCGGCAACCCAACCATGTACGCAAAACTTTTTGCAAACATCATTGCGAGAATATAATCTTCATGATATTGGCGCAGCAGCACCCCTTCTGATCGGTCTTATACATGGTGTCGTTGTTTTAAAACAACCACATCTCACTGCGAGGCTTGATCACATCTATGTAAATTCTCATTTATTACATGGAGTTATATTAACTATTCCGATATCGTGCCTTCTGGTTTCTCTGACCATTCCCTAGCTCGAGTCTTTATTCACTCTCTAAACCACGTCCAGGGAGCTCTCATTGGAAAATTCAATTACAGTTTATTAAGAAAACCTCAACTTCATTCAGGCCTTTGAATCCTTCTGGACGGCTCTCCTAGAAACAGAAGCTAAGCTGTTCCGTTAACCCGCTGATACGGTGGGATTTAGTAAAAACACAAATTAAAGGGGTCTGTCAACAGTGTCAGTTTTTCTCAACAAGGGTGACCATGAATAAAGAAAATTACAGTTGAGATTTTACAACTCCACGAGTCATCGGGACAAAATAATAGTAAACATACAAAAAACCTTAACTGAGAAACAGTCCTTATTAAAGGAATAACGAGAGAATGCACGTGTGCCTTAGTTCGGATGAGGTGCGACACCTGAATGAGGCAGACGTACCAACCAAGTACTTTTTTTCCTTGAGAAACGTCTTCCCAGTAAACAGCTTTCTCAGCTGCGATTAGCAGATTCATCCATTACCTTTACACAATCAGAAATCAAACTTTTCGTGAAGGAATACTTTTCGAAAATATATTCAATGGAACAAATAAATCCTAGTCAGTGTCGCCTCTATCTCCGTAGGCCTGCCAGTGTTGTGTGCCGATGGGCGTTCCCAACTGGAAAGACCCATCACCTTGGATGAACTTGGCACTGCCGTGCACGGCCTTGCCATTGGGAAAGCACCTGGATTGGATGGCTTACAACTGAATTTTACAAGAATTTTGGCACTTATTGGGTCCAGAACTCATTAACACCTTGAACGCCAAGCTGCCAGCTTGGAGAGCTACCTCGGAGTGCCGACGAGCTCTTCTTACCCTCATCCCAAAAAAGGGAGACATGCTGAGTATTAAAAATTGGCGTCCTATCTCCCTGTTATGTACGGACTATAAGATATTTTCAAAGCCCTGCATCGACTACTTCTCCTTATTATCCTCGTTTGTTGAAAGAAGACCAATGTTCTGTGTCCCAAAACTTCCATCTATGAACATCTCCCTTGTGAGAGACATCATGAACGTGCAAGGAACCCTTAAGATTTAGGACTTCTTCTCCTTGATCAGGAGAAAGCCTTTAACCGTGTTGACCATCGGTACCTTTTGAAGTACTTGAGCGGTTTGGACTGGTTCAACCTTCATTCTTATAATTAAAATATACACAATATATATTTATAGTGTGCTGAAGAGATAAACAATGAACTTGTTGCACCTTTGTCTTATCAAGGGAATTAGACAAGGTTGCCCTCTTTCTGGGTTGCTTTATGCTCTCTCCATCGACCCCTACTGTTTCTTTGCGCTGTAGACTAACAGGGGTTGTTTGGCCCAGCTTGAACGCGCCATCAAGGTACTGGCATTACGCCGATGAGCTATGTGTATTCGTACAAGATATCAATGACGTTAACATCGTTCGTTATTGTTTGTCCTTATTTGAAAAGGCTTCTTCAGCCAAAGAAATTGGAACAAAACGGGCGCCCTTTGGCTCGGTCCGTTGTGCTACTTGCGCCAAGACTTCCTGCTCCACGTCATGGGCCAATGATGGTGTGAAATACCTTGGAGTGTTCTTAGGTAATAATACCACATTAGCAAAAATTGGGCTGGTCTGCTTGAGTTTGTTGAGGGTAAACTGCAAAAATGGAAAGGTCTGATCACACAACGTTCATTACGTGGAGGGTCTTGGTCTATCAACACACTGTGGCCTCCACCTTATGGCACAGGTTCTTCGTCTGCATCCTCCAGCGGCGTTGCTTCAACAGCTCCAGAAGTGCTTCGTGTCCTTTTTCTGGGACGGAAAACACTGGCTGCACCTGGGGTCCTCAGTTTACCACTGACCCGATGGAGGACAAGGCCTGGTCGACATAAAAAGCCGGCTAATGGCCTTTCGACTCTCGGTTGCTCTTCGCATGCTATACACCACCTCTCCCACCATGGGTCAACGTCGCTCGTCACCTTTTGCAACAGGCTGGGAGGCTAGGCTATGACCACTCTCTTTTCCTGATGACCTTTCCAAATCGACACATCCCCCTCTCTGGTTTCTATCAGAGCATACTAAATGCGTGGCAAGCTCTGACAATATCAAGAGCTACACATTCTGACACGAAACAGATGTTTCTGGAAGAACCTTTGTTCTACAACTCCCTTTTCCATGATATGCCTGCTGATAGGTGTTTTTTCAACGCTTTACCGACAAGGGCGTTAAATCTGTCGCAGATCTTCTCAGCCCAAACGGCAGCGGATCGGAGCTGATGCATTGGCAAGCCTTGTCGGTGTGCGATCCTCTCGAATCGCGCCGCATATTATGTAGTGTGCTTTGGACATGCACACAGCTCGCACCTGCTTGGGAGCAGGACCACAAAGCAATGAACAAAATGCACATCGATACCTTCTCTCTCTACCTTTCCTGAACTCGTATGTGCTTTTTCTCTTGCCAGCCCTCTTCCTTGTGCCCCTTTTAACGTAGGCTTCAATGGCCTTCCCAAACAAAAGACCTTTATTTGGGTTGTGTAAAATTTCTTTCGCAACGGCAAATAACACAGCAGAAGGTTCGATGGAGAGAACCTCTTACCTTGTTCTCCCCCTTATTTTCCTAACTGAAAGGTTTTTATCACTTCCTGTACCACCACGACATGGTGACCTCCAATGGAGACTAGTACACTGGATCCTTCTTCTAATCACTTGTTACACCATTTTTCAAATCTGCTTGCAGATGAATGTCCTTTTGTAAGAAATCTGAAACCTTTTTCACATCTATGTTGAATGCCAACGGTTGGCACCTTTATTTATTTTACTTCGGAATATGTTTGTTGAGGTTTGGTTTGATTTTAACACTTGTGTGTTCATCTTATCGGATTGGATATCCCACACAAAAATTCCAATGCTGTGTTAGCCAACTTCCTGCTTGCTCAGGCAAAGATGGCAGTATACAAGTCAAGGAAAAGAAAACTTGATGGTGTTGGAGTAAATGATGAAGATGCTTTGTTTTTGTTCCAAAACCTTGTAATACGTCGTGTTAAATTGGATTTTGCTTTCTTTTCAGTAACGGGAAGATTACCGCAGTTCGAATCAAAATGGTGTGTATAAAGGAAGTTATTTGCAAAGTCCGAGAGGAATGTTTATCCTTTTGTGAAATTTTTGTATATAATCCACCCGATTCATCCTTCCTTTCTCAGAAATTGTTTCTTGGTTTTCTTTCTTTCTCTGAAATGAAAATGTAACTCCCATTTGGGGGCTTTCTTTTCTATTTTTATAAAAAAAAGATACAAAATCAAACCCTCTCTGTCTCTCTCTGTCTCTCTCTGTCTCCTCTCTCTCTCTCCTTCATTCTAGACTTGGAGTACGACCAACTTCCCCACCAATGTCTCGTGGTCATCCTCTGCTCCAATTGGTTCATCTGTTGATGTGCTTCTGAAGGTCAACATCTTCTTCGCCATTCTCTGAGAACAGCCGCAGTGCCGGCAACTTGAGCAGATCACTCAGGCAAACTGGCAGGGACTACAAGCACCAATTGTGCTTCACAACTGGTCTCCTACAACTACGACCCCTAATATTAATTAACGCAGCCTGGGAATTCTTTCACAAAAATCTGCTCTCCCTGATGCACGCATTCATCCCATCTGGTGTGTATTTTGTATTTTCCTCGATTTGGTTTTGTATTTATTTTATTTTTGGCATTTCTCTGTTATAAAACTTCCCATCTGATACCTTTTCTTCCCCCTCACTGTGGTGCTTCAATTCTGTTTTGTAAGTGAAATATGTGCAGCTTTTCCAACAACAAAACCACAGAAATTCCATTGCAAGGAAAAATCGACATAATATAGCCAAGAGGCCCATCATGCCCATGGCACATGCACACCACCAATCCCCAACTCACTCACCCAATCCGAAAGTACACACACCCTCCACAACACCAACACCAACTTCCACAACACAACTCCAACAGAAACAGAGGGTGGGGGACGTGAAAATAAATCCACCACAAGCACAAAGAACATCAACAATCACAACATGGAGGGATATATCTTATTGGGGTGGGGGTTCGGTGAAGTTGCATGAACACACACACACGCATACACACACACACACACACGTTGGGATTTGTACCTTTTTATATTAGCTTTGCTTGTTCCCAAGTTCCTTATTTGCTTTTTCCGGCTTGGTGTTAATCAAACTACACTCTTTGCTGGATACTTTGAAAAGAGAACATTGGAACAGTGTTTGCAGAGAGAGATTGTGGTTAACCTTGAGTAATCCAGAGGAGCGCTGTGTGAGCAGAGCTAGGGAGTGACCCGTTACTTCCTCTTATCTTTACTTTTATTCCACTATTCTTAAATGAAATGAACCAACTGCTTGCAGCTGGTCAGGTTGAAAGGAAGGACAATTGTGAGATAAACACTTGTCCAAAAATAAAACCGACGATATAAGAGGGTAATATTGTTGCGGAAATGGGCCCTTAGTGGGTTATTAAATATAGGATCAGCCCAGATCCCCCATTAAATGCATGTTTAGCCAGGTTGTTCGGTAATTGGACATTGCATGTGTGTCGGGAGGTCTAGCACGCTGTCCAGTGTTATACAGTGGTGGTGTACCGGGAGGCGCCTTGCTTCTTTTTCCTTCCCCCCTTCTAACTAGCCCCGCCCAGCACTCAGAGTGTCGGTCGGCGAGACGTGTCGGCAGCCGATTGGTGGAGAGCGGCTGCGGACTCGAGGGAATGGACCAATCACGTATCCCCGGAGGCGTCCCAGAAAAGCGAGCCCCAATAAGCAAGAGAGTAACTGCCTGAGTGTCGAGTCGCGATCTGCTGTATAAGGGAGGCTGTGTCTGTCTGCGATCTGCTTCGTGAAAAAGGCAAGAGGAACTGCGTGAGGTCTGTCTGCCTTCTGCTGATGAGAGGCTGCTGGTGTCAGTCGGCGATCTGCTTCGAGAGGGAGGCTGTGTGAGTCTACGATCTGCTTCGTGGAAAAGGCCCGCCCCGAAAGGCAAGGGAACGGCTTGTGTGAGTCGGCGATCGGCTTTGTGGAGAGTGGTTTTGGCCGGCTGTTCCTCCTCGGCCATGGACCCAGCAGCGGGCCATGCCGGTTCCGATGGGAAAGGCGCCTTGTTCCCGTGGCGTAGGAGTGGCAATGGTCAATGGCAGCGAATGTCATGGCAAGCAAAGACAGGAGGTAAACTTTATTTTAATTTGGATTTTAATTAACTCTGTGTGTGGAAGTTTCACAGCAGTTGTTACTTGAATGCAAGCGATAATTCGTGGAATGCATGTGAACATTCCGTACGGGCACGCACCACTTCCGATAGTGATGACTTACTGTATTCTAATAATTTTCGATTTCTTATGCGCATTTAATAAACACAATGCCCCAATCCAGTCGTCGTTTACGAGAGCGAAGGAACGGTCTGTGTGGTTGTTTGAAAGTTTTTTTTCTTTTTTCTTTTGGTTTGCACGTACGGCCACGCACGTATGGGCATGCGAGAGCGAAGGAACAGCCTGTGTGGTTTTGTTTCTGGCTCGCGGTTTGAAAGTTTTTTGTTGTTTTTTTTTTTGCATGTATGGCCACGCACGTACAGGCACGCACTAGTTTTATTTGATTATGATGATGGATTCTAGACATTGTTTTATTTGATTCATGATGATGGATTCTAGACATTGTTTTATTAGCTCGCCTGTTCGAAGAACAGAGAGCTATAGCGATACCCCCGGCGTGAGCTCAGCGTCAGCGTGAGCGTGAAAATGTTAAAGTTTTTGGTGCAAGTTATTTTTTCCTTTCTAATGTTTTTATCTACCACACTTTTTTTATGCGGCCGATATATTTATATATATATATATATATATATATATATATTATATATTGGGGCGTATTATGTGATACCAGTCGTCCGTCCGTCTGTCGTCGTCGTCCGTCCGTCGTCCGTCCGCTCCGTCCGTCGTCCGTCTGTTCCTGTCCGACTCTAACTCCCAATGTTTTCAACTTTCACATTTCATATTTGGTACATAGGTACAGACTGTGGAGACGGTGTGTCGTGACATACGTTCGTCATCTAAAGTGGTTGCCATGGCAACCAGGATGCTGTTTTCCATCCGTTCCTGTCCACACTCCCAACACTAATATTACTTTTTCTTTTAGATGCATTTCTCATGGCAAGGCAAGTACCATAAAATTCGACCATTGAGCGCATCGTTATATAAGCCGCATCCCTAAAATAAAAAATCTGGAATTTAACACACACAAGCCGCACTGGTTTATAAGCCGCAAATGTTGCACAAAAAACCAAGCGCAAAAACGTCCGAAAATTAGCCACAAAAAGTGATCGATCTTGCTTGAGTCTAATCTGAACAGTGGAAACACCCCACATCCACTGTCTGTGTGTTAACCCAGTCTTCAAGTTCGTCTTCCAGTTCGGGCCATCGGCATTTCCTACCTCTGAAAGCCTTGTTTGACTTTTTTCAGCGAGAAAGGTCACCCTCTGTGAGTTTTGAATTCCTCGTGTGGACCTCTTGTTTACTGATTACAATATACAAATACATATATTGCTTTAAAATTATTTGGATCAGACTTCACTGCAATGCTTTATAAAAAATATTATTAGACGAGTCTTTTAAAAACGATAAATGTATAAACAGGCGAGCATTGGGTGGCTTTGCACCAACTCTGGTTTGATTCATGATGATGGATTCTATACATCGTTTTATTTGATTCATGATGATGGATTCTATACATAGTTTTATTTGATTCATGATGATGGATTCTATACATAGTTTTATTTGATTCATGATGATGGATTCTATACATAGTTTTTATTTGATTCATGATGATGGATTCTATACATCGTTTTATTTGATTCATGATGATGGATTCTATACATCGTTTTATTTGATTCATGATGATGGATTCTATACATAGTTTTATTTGATTCATGATGATGGATTCTATACATCGTTTTATTTGATTCATGATGATGGATTCTATACATCGTTTTATTTGATTCATGATGATGGATTCTATACATAGTTTTATTTGATTCATGATGATGGATTCTATACATCGTTTGATTTGATGCATGATGATGGATTCTATACATCGTTTGATTTGATTCATGATGATGGATTCTATACATCGTTTGATTTGATTCATGATGATGGATTCTATACATCGTTTGATTTGATTCATGATGATGGATTATATACATCGTTTGATTTGATGCATGATGATGGATTCTATACATAGTTTTATTTGATGTCATGATGATGGATTCTATACATCGTTTGATTTGATGCATGATGATGGATTCTATACATCGTTTTATTTGATGCTCATGATGGATTCTATACATAGTTTTATTTGATGCATGATGATGGATTCTATACATCGTTTTTATGCATGATGATGGATTCTATACATCGTTTGATTTGATTCATGATGAGGGATTCTATACATTGTTTGATTTGATGCATGATGATGGATTCTATACATCGTTTGATTTGATTCATGATGAGGGATTCTATACATCGTTTGATTTGATTCATGATGATGGATTCTATACATAGTTTGATTTGATTCATGATGAGGGATTCTATAACATCGTTTGATTTGATTCATGATAATGGATTCTATACATCGTTTGATTTGATTCATGATGATGGATTCTATACATTGTTTGATTTGATTCATGATGATGGATTCTATACATAGTTTTATTTGATTCATGATGATGGATCTTGTAACATTGTTTTATTTGATTCGTGATAATGGATTCTATACATCGTTTTATTTGAATGCATGATGATGGAATTCTATACATTGTTTTATTTGATTCGTGATAACGGATTCTATACTTGTTTTATTGGGCGCTTAACTGGAAGTGACTGGATAAGATAACCAGGGAACCACTGGAAGGTATAGATGACCCACAAAGTATGTAACGGAGAATAACGTAAATGCCTTTGGATATTTTTTTTTCCAACACCGTCAACAAACTTTGGTTCATCATGGGTGCTGAAGGTTGTGGTCAAGTTTCATCGAAATTGTGTGTGTAGTTCCGGAAAAGGAAGCAAATACATATTTTGAGGGCAACCCCACCTTACCCCACCTTACCCCACCTTAGACACCAATTTTTCTAATGTCATGAACAAACTTTGATACATCATAGGTGATGAGGGCTGCAGTGAAGTTTCATTGAAATTGTGTGTTGTTGCTGAGAAGAAAGCAAACACCTCTTTGGGGGGGGGGGGGGAACCCCCCATAAACTCCCTCTGTAGACACCCACGTTCCGCGATTTTTTCTATGCCGTGAATAAACTTTGGTACATCACGGTTGGTGAAGGTTGTAGTAAAGTTTCATCAGAATTGCATGTGTAGTTTCTGATAAGAAGCAAATAGCTTTTGGTGGGGGGGGGGGGGTAACCCCAATATACCCCTTAGGGCCAGATTTTTTGAAATACCATGAACAAACTTTGGTACAGACACAGCTGACGAACGCTGTGGTAAGTTTAATCAAAATCATATGCGTAGTTTTAGAGAAGAAGTTGTAAGTATATGTGGACAGACGGACGGATGACGCGCCACCCCATAAGCTCCCCGGAACTACAATCCAGGTGAGCTAAAAATGTTAACCTTTCACAACCCACCTGCAATTCCCTGCACCCCACCAGAACCCAACAGCCTATCAAAGGTTCATCTGACCACAAGCTTGTTAAAGTAGACATCTCTCTGGCCGTTATTAGAGAACAACCTCAGCGCCTACGAGCCTGGCCTTTCACTCAGGCTGACGGGCAGGGGTTTCAAGCAGCCAGCAAACTTCTTGACTGGTCTCCCGTCTCTATTTTCTCCGACATTAACTCATCCTGAGAATTTTGACAAAGAAACTTGCTCTCTCTCATGCACAGACGTATCCCCTCTCATCTTCAGTTGTCCTATCCTGCCTCCCGCCCATGGTCCAGTGAAGCTTGTGGTGAGGCAGTTGTCCTGCAACAACTTGCCTTTGCCTCATGGAAAGCAAATCCAACTGAGGGTAATCACAGTTCCTTCCATAAAGCTCGGAACAAGTGTGTATCTACCCTCAGGAGAGCCAGAAAACAACATCTTTATAATCTCAAGTCTGACCTCTCATACCTGTCTCCCTCTTCCAAATCCTGGTGGCATCTAGTTAAGTCTATTTCTGGTGTACGTTCCCCCTCCATCCCTTTCCTTCCCTCAAATGGCCGCACAATGACACCGCACGTGAAAAAGGCTTAATGCCTAAACTTCGTGTTTGCTTCTAAATCTTTTGTCCCAAACCCATCGCTTTCTGTACCCACCTTACCCAGTCAAACCCAGCTGTTCCTGGACTCTGTGTCCTTTTCTCCTGACAAGGTGGAGAGCTTGTGTCAAACCTCGACTAAGATTGTGCAACTGGTCCAGACGGCATCAGCCCATGTGTCCGAAAAATCTGCTCCTCTGCTGTTGCTCACCCTCTCTCTCTGTTCTATTCACCCTCTCATTTGCTCAAGGTCATCTGCCATCTGCTTGAAAATCAGCAAACATTACCGCTCTGCATAAAAATGTGCAAAAACTGATCCCTGCAACTACAGACCAATCAGTCTGCTCCCAATCATCAGCAAGGTCATGGAATCAATCCGCTTCAGACATCAATCCTTCCTCTTCTCCAATGGCTTGATTTCCGATCATCAATTTGGACTCACACCAGGTCACTCCACCCTGGATATACTGCTCCTGCTCTCCCAACAATGGATGGAGATGCTCAATGACAGACATGAGCTCAGAGCCATTACCGAAGACATATCGCGTGCTTTTGATACGGCCTGGCACCCCGCCCTGCTCACCAAACTCTCTTCCTATGGTATCCAAGGCAATCTCCATTCATAGCTCCCAGACTTCCTCTCCCGTCACAGCCAACGTGTGGCCCTTAATGGAGTTCTCTCACCCCCTCTTCCTGTCCAGCTGGAGTTCATCAAGGCAGCGTTCTGGGCCCTGTTCTTTTTCTGGTTTTCCTCAATGATCTCTCTGACTCTCTGGAAAATCCTCTTTCTCACTTTGCTGATGACTCCATTCTCTGTCGTACCATCTGTGCTCCCTCAGATCGGCAAGCAGCAGCTTCTTCACTCTCTGCAGACCTGGATAAAATCACAAGCTGGTCCAACATGTGGAACATGTCTTTCAACCCTAACAAATCTCACACTCTCACAATGTCTCTCCGAACGGACCATCTGGAAATTCACCCAATCTACTGTCTGAACAATCCTCTTTAAGAAGTTCTTTCATTCAAGCTTTTGGGTCTCACTATCTGCCATGATCTTTCATTCGAAAGCCACATCTCCAAACTGTTCTGCAAAGCCAGTCGCCGACTGGGAATCCTCCTTCCTGCAACGTCCTACCTTGGAACACCTGAGCTCCTGACCACGTACAA
>CM068954.1:196793282-196807158 GCA_035128595.1 Eptatretus atami
TTGAACTTGCATGTCGGATCTTGCCTCGATGAACCATTTGACGCACTGAGCATTCTTCTGTGGAGTCACCATTTGCTTTTACATTAAACCACCAGACCTGAAAATAAAGAAAACATTGAAGAGATGAAAGCTTTGAAAAATATAACTCATGAGATCCTTAGGTTCGAGTCGAAGGTGGAGTCAGAATTTTTTCACACTAGCACCACACAGGAATTTATTCTGTGTTTTTTTTTTTTCTATATGAGGTTTATCTCAAATACACCTACACAACATGCATGGGTCTGCCTTGTAGGCATGTAAGACATTGCCATTATAAAACTGCGGTGTTAGTGTGAGAAATTTCTGAGGATATCCAAAAACTCCATAGCTCAGTGGACTGTCACCACATAAATGATGAGGCTTGGGTTTAAGGCCTGGGTTGTGTCAGAATTTTTTTAATGAGAGCCATGCAGGAATTTTTTCCTGTTTATATTATATATATATATATATATATATATATATATATATATATGAGCCTGGTGTGGCTTAGTGGTTAAGGCGGTGGCTTGGGATCCTCGGGTCCTGAGTTCGATCCCCGCTGGCCGCTGAGTTAGCATCAGGGGGTTGACTCAGCCTGTCATCCTTCGAAGGTCGGCGAAATGAGCACCAGGACACTGGTAATTATCCCTGCAGGTGAAGGCGACTAAAGGGTTGGCGTCAGGAAGGGCACCGGCCGTAAAAACATTTCCACAAGAAAGGGTACCATGATTGGAGCCCTCAAAAAGCTGACCCCTGTTCAGGATAAAGGCTTTCAAATGGTGTGATGATATATATGTTATATATATATATATATATATATATATTATATATATATATATATATATATGAGCCCCGGAGGAGTGATGTAAGCGACATTTTTTAATGATATGATGATGAAGGTCGGATGATGCGGTAAGGGTTAAAATAGTGCATATGGCATTAACTCCAAAATGGCCGATGTGTCCCTTACATCACTCCTCCTCGCGCGCCTCTATAATATATATATATATATATATATATGTATATATATATATGATATGTACGGCTATGGTTTCAAGTGTATTATGAGGGGTTATCCTCGTTTCTCCTTGAAGAACCAGACCTGGGGTCACTGGTCACATTAACTTCGTAGTGCGGTGGGTTGCTTAAACCTAAGTCACATTTGCTCTACGGCTAGGATACGGCGGCCGTACCCCCCTGAATTGACAGAACATGCGGCGGCCCGCAGAGTTTCTGAGGTGCCCAGGGTGGCCTACCCGTATGGCTTCTTTTACAGGCTGGGGGTCGCCGTGGAATTATAGCGCGGAGTTATAACTTTTTCATTTCTACGTTGGCCGTAGCAATCGACAAGTCAAGCTGTGACGTAATGTGTTCCACGTCGACCGTACGTAGGCGTACGGTGGGCTTGCGTCATTCGTGCGGCTGCCGTAGGCTCTTATCAATGAAAAATGAATTTGCCAACCCCAAAAAAATTACGGCGGCTGCACTATTTCCACGGTCGCCGTAGGGTAGTCCTAAGGCGTCCTTGTGTTCAACGTACGGTGGCCTTGCGTCGTGTGGACTACCTGCGGCAACACAGGGTCGACGCACGGTTCCCTAGCCCGCCGTCGTCCTACGTACGGCCTTCCTGGCAGTCTGCTCGACCGTGCGTCCACCGTGCGCTACCGCTAGAGATCGGAGTATAGGTGTTTGCCTATACTCTAACTGGTATATCAGTTTTATATATATATTATATCAGTTATATACTGGTATATTCCGAACCGTTATATTTTATTTCAGTAAAAAAGAAACTGGTTATATCCACTTGTACCGTCCGTCTGGCCGCACGTTCGCCCTAGGGCCCCCTGCGGTCCCTGCGGGCACCTTGAGCTACCTTGCGTCTGCCTTAAAATTTATGGCCGCCGCAGGACGCCCTAAGGTCACCGTGCACATAAAATCAAAGACCGTACGGTACCCCACGTTTTCGGTCTCCAACATTTCTAAATACGCCGTGCGGCTCCCGAAAAATAAACATATTTGACTGCTACATTGTGTGACTGTGGAATACTGCGGCGCCCTATAATTGCTAGTGGCCGTAGATTTTGTAGACCCTACGGCCGCCGTGCCAAATGTGACTTAGGCCTTACAAACATGAATGCCAATCAGTTAACCAGGAGTTCCAGTTCCACCGTCTAATTTGCCGTTTAACTAGAGGTCACAATGGCCCCGGACTGGGGAACGCCCTCGGGATGCACCAATCTTAACTTGATTAGATCTTAAGTAATGTGGTCGAGCATTTACCGCTGGTGCACACCGACCCTGACAGTTAATTAGTTTGGTATTATAATCTCCCAGTCTGTCTAGGTCGACAAGCTGGATCAATGGAAGGAAATGACAATCACGGACAGGTTGAAACTCAACAAGGAATATATTAACAAGAAAAATAAATAAACTGAAGGACTTTTTTTATTTCCCGTCATTAAATGGATGAATTCAAATCAATCAAATGTTCAATCAACAAAATAATCTCAAACAAACATAGAATTCAACAAGCATTTATAGAAAAATGGACAAAGAGCAGATGCTTATCACTATGCCTTAGTTAACAGTTAAACACAAGACATCGGTCCCCATCAGACCTTTTAGGGGGAAAAGAAATCCGGTCTCGGCTTACCAAGGCAGAAGTCGTGCGTCTGTTAAAATAACCCAAAATGTGTGAGTGTGCCTTGGTCTACCTCTCCACAGCCCGGCTCATTTCTGCTGATAGCACTTTGCCTGACCGTGCACCCACCTGCAAACAGGCTCGAACACCAATCAACATAATGTCACCACCCCCAGGAACCAGAAACACCAAGAACCAGGTACGCTAAGAGCCAGGTACGCCAAGAGCCAGGTATGCCAAGAACCAAGTGTGCCAAGAGCCAGGTACCAAGCAGAACCAGCAGGAACAGTCCAACTGTCACCAACTGCCATTGCTGCAGTCCCCAACCATCAGGAGCTGTCTGGAGCTGTCCCCAACTGTCAGCAGGATCTCTCACCAACTCTCAGGAGCTGTCACGAGGTGTCAGGAGCTGTTAGATCATCATTTTGAGTGGGGGAAATAAGAGATGGTGGTGAACAGCTCATTTGAAGACCTGGAGGGAAGAATGGTATTGAAGAGTGTGTGGGAGTTTATTTCAAAGGTGGGGAAAAAGAGTAATGAAAGAGTGGAAGGTGACATGATTCTGAGTTTGGTTATTTAAGACCAAATAAGGGGTACTGGCAACCTTGAGCACAAAAAAAGCTGCGGAAATATGGGCGGCAGATAGCCCACAGAACAAGGGGGGGGGAGGGGGGGGGGGGGGTCGAAAGCCAGAGAGGAGATGGTAGAAGACAGAAAGACCAACCGACACTGCTGCGTGAGAGAATGAAAATCCCACAAGACCCATCCTCATTTGCGGGAGATTACCAAGATTCTAAATGCCTTGTTTCCACATGTACGCCGAGAGAGGTGAGAGGCGGTGAGCACCAACCGAGAGGGGAAGCAGCTACTCCATTAGCTTTGGATGAAAGCTTTGTTTGTCAGGACTCAGAGTGTGCCAAGGAAGGTAACGTTTGTACTGGAGATGCCAGCTCAGCGACTGGCTTTGGAGGCCACTGGAGATTTGGCTTTCCCATGAAAGAATCATGGCAAGATAAAGAGGCCCAAAGGTTTCGAATGAAAAGATCCTTCACAGAGGATGTTGTGGAAGGTAGAAAGGGGGGGGGGTCCCAATGCGTTCCCTTGCAGAAGAGACATAGTGAGAGTGCGAGATTTGTCAGCGATTGGAAAAACATGTTCCACGTGTTTGGACCAGTTTGTGATTTTATCCAGGTCTGCAGTTGAGTGAAAAGCTGCTGCTTGCGTCTGAGGGATGACAGATGCGTACGGGCAGAGGGTGCAGTCATCACAAAGAGATAAGAGGATTCCAGAAGTCAGAGAGATCATTTATAAAACCAAGAAAAGAAACAGGGCCAGAACACGCTGCCCAAGAAGAGGGGATGAAAGAACTCCATTTAGGCCACACGTGACTGTGGCAGGAGAGAAGTCTGCGACCAAGAGGGAATATCCTTGATATACCATAAACGAAGAGAGTTTGGCGATGCAGGGCGGGGTGCCAGACCATTTCGAAAGCATTCGTAATGTCGAGGATACACTGAACCGAGCCAAAACATTATGAACCACTCGAAAAGGTGAAGTGAATACATTGATTATCTTCTTGTTACATATGGCACCTGTCAAGGGGTGCATATATTAGGCAAGCAAGTGAACAGCAGTTCCTTGATGTTGATGGGTTGGGATGCAGGATGGAATGTCGCAGAAGTAAAGACCTGAATCCAGCTTGTGACAAAGGGCCAAATTGGTTATGGCCAGACGAGCTGGGTCCACGAGTATCTCTGGAACGCAAGGCTTGTGGGGTGCTTCCTGGGTTCAGCAGAGTGGTGAGTCCTACCGGCAGTGGTCCGAGGAGGAACAAACCCACAAACTGGTGACAGCGTGTTGGCCCCACGGCTCAATTGATGGCGCAGAGGAGCAACGAAGGCTAATCCCATCTGGTCCGAACCACAGAGGTCTACTGTGGCACCAAGTCACAGAAAATTTTAATGTGGCATTGGCAGGAAGTGTGTCACAATCCACAGTGCATCGGCAACCCTCTGCGGCATGACTGCGTAGCCACAAACTCGTTCAGAGTTGCCAGTGATGATCCTGCTCGCACCATCGAAGCACCTAAAATGAGCACGCGAAGCATTGAACCGGACCTTGTCGAGCAGTGAAAGAAGGATCGCACTGTCCGATGAGTCCGTTTTCTTTTAATCACTGTTTTTTGATTCCCAATGTTGCCGTTTACCTGATGGTATTAGTTGATATGGCATCTCGGATGTCCTGTTGTTGTAGTCCGATCAAGGCCGTGGAGGGAGTGTGATGCTCTGGGCAATGTTCTGCTGAGATATCCTGGGTCCGGCCATTCTGTGGATCGTCAATTTAACACCACGTGGTCACCTCCCAAACATCGTTGCAGACCTTTTATTTTGGTTATTTTTTAATTGTTCTTTATGACAATGGATTCAAAACTATGGCAGGCCTTTTTTCAAGCAGGATAATGCGTCTGCTTTTCCATGTTACTGTTTTCACTTGTTCGGCAATGGATTTGGAGGACATGTGAATGTTCACGGTTGCCCTGGCTCCAAATTCTCCAGATCTCAATAGCCGAATTAGCAATCTGTGAGATGTGCTCATAGACCGATTAAGTTCTGTCCATCGGATATCCACCTCGCAACTTACAACATGAAGATTCTGACTGCTAATGTTTTGGTGCCAGATACCACAGGGACACCTTCAGGGGGGGGGTCTATTAGAGTCCATGCCTCGCGGGTCAGCGCTGTATTTGGCGGCACACCGGAGACAACAGCATATTTATGGCAGGTAAATCATAAGTTTTTATCATTCAAGTTGTAATATGTCTGGAAAGCACACAATTTCGGCATTTGCACATTTCAGGCCATCTTTGCTCTCTCACTCTTGGTCATTTTAGACATTTCGACCATTTTAGCACCCAATACTCTTAAAACACTTTAGACCCCTTTTTGATCCGTTTAGGACCCTTAAGCCATTTAATCCCTCTACTAACACCCTTTAGAAAAATTGAAATATCAGTCTTCCGCCCCGAGAATTCGTTAGTTGGTAGTACTGATCATGTTTGGTTTGCATCTCAATTTCTACCGTCGCTATCACAAACTTGTGATGATGATCGAAACAGTTTATAAATCCCAATGAGCGTAATCTGATGTGGAAAAGTGAAGATTGAAATCATAGTACTGGCAGCATTAACAAACCAATGTTCGATTCTTTCCAATAAAATTCAGACTTTCAAAAATGTCGGATAACATATGTTGACTAATGTAATCTGAACAATGGGCTGAGATTATGAGCCACTCGAGATTTTGCCTTGGTCAGCTTATGTGGCCATTTTCCAAAATGGTCCGCAATTACTATTCATAACAACATGGAAATATCTGTCATTGTTATTCTCTTTGTAGTATTTCTCAGAGGTGGTAAAAACTTCCTGTGATTGCTGTTACCAAAAGGAGAAAACCAATACAAATTGTCATTTGTGTGAATTAATTTATTTCCATAACCACTTGTATGGAAAAATGGCATTTTTATGGGAGCCATTCGTTCATCTCGTGACGTTTTCAATTTCATAAGACGGTGTGATAGACTGACTGCTTAGAGTTTTGTAATCTTTATTTTTGTTTTACTGGACCGGGCATTCCAATCATTTGACCGAGATTCAGGAAGTAGATTTTTGTTGTGTGGGCGGTACGTTGGTAAGTGGTGTTAGTAAATTAGTAATATTGGATGTAGCTATGCCAAGACATTGAAGAATATGCCTCACCCAAGTCTTCATTCCCAATACGTTCGGTTAGGGGGGGTGGCAGCTCTCGCGTGTTCACGGTTTTCGTACTTCATCGTCTGTATTCGTGTTTGGGATGTACGCTCATAGAAATGGTTCTCGCCTTGTAAGACGGCGACAAGGAGAAACGAGGAAGTTTTAGTGTGTTAACTGTGTTCGTTTTCGTGTTGTGTGATCGCTATGCTTATACGTTTCTGATAGACTGTGCAGAGTTTCCCGTATGTCGACGCCAAACATAGGTGGAGCTCTTCACCTTCCTGTCCGATTTGCTGGATGCAGTCTTCAATGACGCAGGCAGAAGAGCTGGTAGTCACATGATGGTATACGCAGCTTCTGCTTCCAAGGCAGGAAGATGGAAAGCTCTCCTGGCTCCATTGCGGTCAAGAAGAGCGGACACTCGCATCATGCTACAATGTGGCCCATCTGAGAAAACATGGACCCCGTACGATTTCAAGTTGCAACCATAGACACGACGTCGTCCGTACTTGGCGGGTGAAGTACGCCATCACTACCGATGCGCCGTGGATGAACGCTGGATTGCTCTTTTAGACCAAGAACTACCGATACATCCCTGCCCATCGTAAATAGTCTGCCTGCTTGGTCCACGAGAAGGCACTGCCCTCCCTTCTTCCACGCCATGATCGGATTGACACGTATCAGCATTCGTGAGGCATGGGAAGAAATCTGCCTGGGCCACGATGGAACTCGCTTTCCAGAACTGACCAGATTCCTCTGTGTGCCCTGACCACCACGCATGTCAACACCAGGAGACCAAAATGCTACTGCATTGAAAGGTTGTGGTGCTCCTCTATACCGCACCAGTCATATACCGGGAGCGTCGCAACCGGAGTTGGCCAGATAAGTAAACCTCTTGCCCAAAGAGGTCACGCTTCCGTCCGAGCCGCATCCCACTACCTACCACTGCTGTGAACAGGCATGTGAAGATGATCCAGTGCTCCCAGGGTGGCTCATGTCTGGGGCAGGTCTTGGTCCCTCATCCGTGCTTCTCCTCACCAAACAAGCTGGGCTGCGGCAAACCATGACGGATGGGTAAACTACTCAACGCCTGGACCACACTCCCTAGAAGGCTGTCAAAAAGCTGCTTTCGAGCGTGGTGTCGTGTCGCGCGGGCATAAAAAAGGTAACTGAGAAACCTCTGCAAATGCACCAGTAGCAGGCGAATCTGCAATCACGCGCACTGGATCTCGTGTGCCTGTGAAGCGAAATGCCAGTAGACAGACCAGTAGAGCGGCAGAGGACTCGAGATGAGATCCGCCTAACCGCTCTCAGAATGTGAAAATGCAAAAGTCCGCATTGGCTTGTAAAAGTGTTGACTTCTTGATCAGAGCCAAGTACAGCTTGAGCTCAGAAACTCATATGTACGAGACTGATGTATGTCGTGTAAACGATGGGCTCTGGTCGAACATGGTAGTAGAACAGTAAACGTAGCCGCTCAAATGAAGTGTGCAATAATTTAATCCTACAGTTTTTCTGAGTTTGTCATTATCACGATTATCATTTCCTTTCAAGAACTCAGACGTACAAGTATGTAAATCTACCACTAATGCAATTTTTGTTGATTCCCAAACCCATTGATATGTATGAATATCAGTTGATCTTTGTTCTCCAAGGCAATAATGGCTACTTGTTTCACGCGAACAAGTTTCCAGGAAGAGCAGCAAAAATTTACACATTCAAATAAGTGCTTTTTCTTACCGAAAAAGTACTGGCATGCAAATATTTCTCGCAATGACGGCCTTTTTCATGGTCAATTTGTACGTGAATTTGACACTTTCCTTATATCATTATCACCAAGAATTACCAGATACAGAAATTTAAGAGCATATCTGCCAATTCGCCTAAATAGAATGGCGGCCATTTTGGAAAAACCTGTCCGCCGAAGCTGACCAAAGGCACAATTTCGGGTGGCTCCATCATCTAGAATTGTTCGGAAATATGGGCATTATTCACATGTGTACCAATTTCTGGTGGCTTTTTAAAGCAACAGGAACCAAGTTGATCCGCGCTGGAAATAGTCAACTAACGCTGCAACGGACTACAAACTGGTCTCATAGGAACATCAACACTGGAAACTCGAAAATGAAATATTGCCTGAGAAATCACAAACTATTGAAAATCTGCCAAACAGCACAAGCTCTGGGGAGTATACCAGTTAGCAGATAGGAGGGCCAGGTCGGGGTGGTACTGGAGAGAAAGCGCCCATGTTGGAAGGGATAGGTTTGCTTGTAGGTGTCGGTGACATGTGAAAAACACTTTGGTGGATTTTCAGTCGAAAGTGGTAGGACAAAAACCGTCGCCGAAATTCTGCTTCCTAGCCAAGCCTTTCGTTAAATCATACCTCAATCCTCAAGCAGTAACTTTGGAGGTTACTAACCGTTCATAGCATAGGATTGGAAATACTTTGCAGGTGGAATGTGAACCGAAGCTTGCCAAAGGTTAAATCCAGCTCCACTTTTGGAGATATCTCGCATACGATGAGACACTAAATTCCTCCTTTCTTATCTTAAGTCACAATCTCACTCTTGAAGGTGAAAAGCGATTGCTCATTTTTGAATTGGTGACGCGAGCGGGGGGCTCGAACTGACCGCCAATACCTATACAGTGGCCGTGTGCTTACCGACATCTGTGTGTAAGTCTACAAGACCGTGTTGATCTCCACCATTGTTTCATGGTCGCTCCCCTGCATTTTATTTTCTCATTTTTTTAGTTTTTCATGAATGATGTATATTTTCAATTAATGGATGATTTTTGAAGCGGTGTCTGTGATTTTCCTGCTGCATTGGCTTGCATGGTCCACGGAGCACGAACAAAAATTATCGTGCATTCCTCCGCTATTCGATCACTTACCTGTATTTAAATAAATGTATTTCATTTATTTTTCCCATTCTATTTATAATTCATTTAGGATGTTGTCAACGATGCTTTGGATGTTTCTGGTGTATTCCAGCCCTTGACGATTCATCGAACACTCAAAACTTCTGCTCTCGTTCACCCGCAAGGTACTGATCCTCCTAATATCACCCGCGTGAAAGGTATCACGTCGAGCCAAAAATTGCACCCTTCACATTTTTCCCACATGCCCTTTCTTCCCAGAAAATTCTTCGAATATTAAAAATATTTTGTATCCACCACCACACACTAGTATTTTACTATGTTTGCCAGC
The DNA here is from genome assembly GCA_035128595.1 of Eptatretus atami. Lineage (NCBI taxonomy): Eukaryota > Metazoa > Chordata > Myxini > Myxiniformes > Myxinidae > Eptatretus > Eptatretus atami. The sequence continues at coordinate 196,802,898 of CM068954.1, forward strand.
ACTAGGACTCAAACACAAAAAAAACGAAGGTCTGAAAAAAACGGATCACCACTAAATCTTAGCTTAATTCACACACCTGAAAATCCTATAAATACACAAAGCGCATATAAGTTCACCTCTTCCACAGCCCAGTCTCCACCACTTAACGCGCCCGCGACTCCTTTACTTGGAATGAATCTCACTTGCGGTGAGTTACCGGTGCCTGCAATAAAAACCCCCACATTCAACATTTGCACTGGAAACCAGGATTCTTGCTGTTTGTGTTACTGGTGTCACCGCAATAGCAGGAAAAAGAAAGATAAACAGAGGAATTTCTAAAGTGAAAGTCACACATCAAAAGATTGTAGCCAAGAAATGGACAAACTCTCGCAAGGCTGACATGGTCCATCCCAGAGACCTTGATTGTTCCTGTGTCCACTGTCCCACAACACGCAAATGTTATCAGAGAAGTTTAAGGGCCCAATGAGGTGCAGCCAACCTCTCTAGACGTTTTTATCTTATCATACAGTCCTTCCAGAAAGTGCTTTCAAACCCTCGACTGTTTTGTCAATTTTATTGTATTTTCAGGCCTGAATTTAAAAGTGGATTAAGATATTTGTAATAAAATATTTATCCCCCTGGTCCCACAACAAAATCCGCCCCCGCGGAGCGGAAACCCCCAAAAAAAAATACGAAAACAAGGCGTGCATCGCTACTTCTCCTTCATTAGCTTCCCTCCCTTCCCCCTCTCTGCTCCTCTTCCCCTCACGAAGCGATATGATTTGGTATATTTCATATCATCAAGTACTCATCATTCCCCTTACCTGATTTGGAGGGAATACCCAATTCAGCTCTCAGCCTAATCATTCACTCCAGGTGGCTAGGAGACGCGAGGGGGAGACGGACAGATGCCAGCCATCCAGCTGTTTAGCGTGTGTGTAGTTGCCCATTACCGGTGTGTAAGCTTCCCTGGTCTCATAACCCTGCAAGGTTTGACTCTGCTCACAGGCTATTGTGACACCTATTATAACTCTTTACAGGGTCGCCTGTTGTATTCATTCGAAATCGGCTTATTACCAATGTGCTCAACGGAAGCGAACAGCTGGGGTTATGCGATTCGGTCGCCTGTGCGTACTGTACGTATCGAGCACTCTTTTCAAATAATTCCACATGTTTCCTCAGGCGCCACCATTAGTTCGGATTGGAAACAACAATTTTACAAACCAAGGGGTGCGTTACCTCGACTCCGGGTATCCTGTATAATTAATGGCTTTTAATTATCGACGTCACAAGCCACGTGGTCTAACCACAACCCCCGGGCCACGCTATTGGTGTGGGAATCCGATACCGGGACCACCCACCAACTCTCTGATATGGGCACCTCAGAGAGTTACCATGTCAATAAATCGAAGGCGGGATAAGTACTACAATATCCATAAATATCTCGATCCCCCCCCAAGAGAGTCAAGAAACACTAAAAGGTCCAGTGGGAGACGGATTAAATTTAACAGGGCTACTATTTTATTGTTATTGTTACACCGGGGGTCCCGGTCCCCATATCCACCACTAGGATAACCCTTTTAACGTGGAAGCAAGGATGGAGGGCCGGGGATATTATTCAAGGATATTTATTGTTAAATGAAGAAGTGACACGAGATCGACGAAACGCGGGAAAAATTTCAACATGACATTGGTGGCCTTTTTTATTTATGAATGTTCATAATTGGACAAGTTGGCTACGGCGGGCACAGCTTGGGATTCCGACCGGGTATATGAAAAATTTTTTTTTAATGAGCCCTCAAACTGTTGGGAAAACCCTATAGTCACGTATTCTCAGGCCACATTGCGATGGCACATATATAATAGAAAAAAGAAATGGCCACATATAAAGAAGGAGTTACCGACAACGGACACACGGGACCCTTATAACAGTTGACCTGACCCGGATTTATCAGACCGGCGCCTCAAACTTAATGGAATTAGACAAACAACACCATTCTAACCCCAATGGGGAAATTATAGTATTTGATAACACACGAGGTAGACAACTGCAAACGAAAAAGACCACTCTCAAGGCAAAGCGGTGAGGTTCATCTTCAGACTGGGGCGTACTCCCACCACGGGCACACACACCACCACTAGTGGGTGGTCTGGGCCGGACCACCAAGGACACACCAACACACAAACCACTCCTGGGAACTGGAGATTAGGAAGAAGAGAAACAACCCTTTTCCCGCCAAGCAACAAAACACGGACACACACAACTCGTTGCTTGCACCCCAGGGTCCCCACTGAAGGTGAGGGATCCCCGAAGGGGGTTCCCACCGCAAGGGAACAACATCGTGGGGGCGAGCCGCAGATAATGAGGGTCACCGGCGCCTCGCCACACACGCCCGGCCGGTTTTTTCACTCCGCGGGGGGCCACCTGGTGGGTGGTAAGTGGGGACCGGGGGGCCTTGTCCACCATCTCTCGACCGCGGGGGCGCGGCACAATGGACGCAGGGCGGATTGTTTGATGGCTTTTGGGGAGGGAGGGTTTATGGCTTTTTGGGGCTCTGCCGCGGGACTCAACGCGACCTCGTCGGTTCCCGGACCCGAGGCCTCCAGGTTCTCTCCTCAGCGAGCTCCCTCCCGCTCGCCCGTTCGCCGTTCCCCGTAGCCCGTCTGGCCCGCCTTCTTGGCTTCTCGGGAGCTCGCGGTCTCTTTCCCGGACTGTCCGCCCAACTGCACTTGGCTCACCGAATTCCCTCCGGGAGCCCCGGTCTCCCGAATCTGCCCCACCCGGATTTGGATCTCGACTCCACTGGCGGCCTCGCTTTTTATTATTCGGGGCTCAGGGAACACCCCATATTCCAATTTCGGGATCTCAAACGGGGACCTCCAGGGGGGGCGGGAGCCCACGCTCGCCGGATTGGACGGGGGAGAAAAGTGGGGCGTGTATATTCTTGATCTCCAATTTTGGCATATGCCGATTTCGTAGGGCGGCGTCTTGGGAGGTCGGGGGGGCAGCCGCCCGCGGCCTTGTTTCTGGATGTTGGTGGTCACCGTGTGGGGGGCGTGTACATTCCCTGATTTTTGTTCCGAATTTCTCTCCTCAGAAACCCGCATCCTTGCACTCGCGGCCGTCCGAGGTGTTCGTGAGCGCCGACGCTCGGCCGTCTCACAGGTGGTGGCCGGGAAGGCCTGTTAGGGGAAGGGGTTGGTATAAGGAAAGGGGTTATTTTTTCGGGCCCGGGTTGGTCCGATGGGCCATGGGGCGCTTGTTTGGAATGGCGGGGTGGATGGTGAGGGTTTGCCGGTAGCGAGGTTGGTGGGTAGGGTTTGTTGCCTCGGGCGGGTTTGTGTTGGTTTTGTTGTTTTGTTGTATCAATACAAGGTAGAACAGAAAAGACGGCCTACCTCAAAAGATCCGCAGCCCGGAATGCACTCCACATTTCATTTCGCCGTCTATAATACAAATGGGGGTTTTTTGGGCTTACTACACTGTTATTAAGAAATTTCTCACCTTAGGGACTTTTATTGGTTTTTGGCCGAATTTCCAGAGGCCGTAAATATATAATATAATATATTATATATATATATATATTTATATTATTTTATTAATATAATATATATTATATATTTATATATTTAAGCCAATACCCACCCGTCTCCTCGCTGGAGAAGGATCCAACGGGGGGGGGGTTGGGGGTTGTGGCAGGAAGGGGGGGGGAAGGAGGAGGCAGGGAGGGAGAGGGGGCAAGCGGGGAAGGTTTGGAATAGGGTTCGGGGAAGGGAGAGATGAGGAGGGAGGGAGGTGGGGGCGGTAGGGGGCGGGGGGAAGGGGGAACGCCCGCGTCGGAGACAAATACTTCGCCAGCGCACGGAGGGCCAAGCCTTTCCCAGATCAAACACTGGGCTCAGACCTTTGACACGAAACTCCTGTTACGATATCACACCGCGGATATGGACAGGGAGACAGAAAGGCGGAGGAGGGGAAGAGTGGAGGTGTGGGAGGAGGGGGTGTGCTGTTAGTGGGAGGTTGGGGGTAGAGCAAGGATGGGCAGAAGGGAAGAGTTTTTTGGGGGGTTAGGGGAGGTTAGCGTGAGGGAATATGGTTTTGTTTTATGACCACACACACACCCACACCATACACACACCCACACACACAACCACACACAGCACACCGTTGAGAAAAGGTGGAAAAAAAAACTGTTTGGGAAAAATCCATTGCCGGCCTTGTTCCAAGCAAGCATGGGTGGGGAGGAAAACACATGGCGGGGCTTCAGACCACGGCGGGTCT
>CM068954.1:196832710-196840210 GCA_035128595.1 Eptatretus atami
TCTCTGACTTATTTCCAGTTGTTATTGGAGTTTATCATGGGTATGTACTGGCCCCCACACTTTTCAGCACTTGTATGGACTGGATTCTGGGGAGGATTTCAGAGAGATCAAGCTGGTGCATCATTGGGAATGTCAGATCTCTGACCTTGATTTCGCAGATGATGCAGTCATCTTTGTGGAGACGCTAGATAATCCTTTTGGGCCTTGATGTGCTGAATGAGGAGTCGGAGCCGCTGAAATTACGGGTTTCCTGGTAAAAACTAAGATCCAGGCTCAATGACATCTTGATGCTACTTTTTCCTGTCGAACCTGTTTGTGGTAAAGATGTTGAGGTCACAGAGAGATTCACTTACCTTGCAGTGATGTTCTTGTCTCTGCTGGCTGTGAGCCAGAGGTCAACAGATGTCTTGGTCGGACCTGGAGAGTCATGGATTCACTGTATCATGGGGTGTGGTGCTGCCAGTACCTGTGCAAGATGATAAAATGGATAGGTAAAGTCCGAGTCTTCAGGTCGTTGGTGCTTACAGTCTTGTTCTTCGGATGTGACACTTGGACTATGACCAGGGACCTGAGACAGCGACTTAATTCCTTTGGTACCAGGTCTCTTCGGAGAATCCTTGGCTATCGCTGGTCAGATTTTGTGTCCAACGACCGGTTTCTGAGAGAGACTCAGATGAGATTTGTTACCTGCAGAGTCTGTGAGCATCAGCTGCGGCTGTACGGACATGTTGCTCGTTTTGCTGATGCTGATCCTGCTCACAAGATTCTCTCAGCGAGGGAGCCTCGTGAGTGGAGGAGGCCAATGAGCCAACCACGTGCCTCATGGTTGCAGCAGGTTGATCAGCATCTCAAGGAGATGGGGATGGGCCAGGCATCTGCCTGGGGGATGACCAGACAGAGGCCCCTGGAGGACCGGTGGAAAGTGGATGCAGCGACACGCTGCTCCCGGCACATGCTCCCATACCTGACCTGATGTCCCATATGCAACAATTTCCATGGATGTTTTTAAGATTACACTAAAAGCTCCAAAAAAATTTAATGCCATTTTCAGAAGTTCTAATCCATCATGTATTGGACATATATCCTGTATTTTTAGCTTAAAATATAAGAAGATAATTAGTTCACAAGTAATTAATAAATGTTACATCTGGGACATTGCTTGCAAAGTCTGTTGGAAGGTGTATACCTGCATCACAGACTTAATTCTTACACTACATTCGCAAAAATTTGACCACTACTTTGGCCAGTAGACATTTTGGGCATTCATGTATTCTCGTGAGATCTGTCTTCCACACATGGCCCAGTTTAAGGCAAACTAAACAATATGGGATCATTCTAATTGAAAGGAGGGGCTGTAACCTCCTTTTAAAGAAGATATGAGTTTTAGTTTATCATTAATTCAGGCACCTCTTAGTTTTTGGTTTTTCTTTGTAACATACTGGAATATGTATTTCCCTTTTACCCAAAATTAATACCTTCTTCTATTCCCTTGTGCAAGTGGAAGTCGTCCATATTATAACTACATTGCCAGATTTGATATTTTCAGTCTAGTTGATAAATGTTGACATCTCCATGTAATTACTTCCATTGAATGTACAAAAGCCCTGAGGTCATAAGACAAATTAAAACAACAATCTATATGAGCATTAAAAACAAAATGATTACCAACAAATTACTCGATGCAAATTATTTTGTTTATTTTCATTCCTTGTACACACACGAAAACAGATCTGTCCTCCGTGTCCTGTCCGGGTTTAATCATCATATGTCGAAATTTTGGTGTATGTCCGCAATAAAGTTGCGTCTTTCATTTTCTTCAGAAGTACTTGTAAACCATGGTTAATATGATTATAATTTAAAATCATTTTTGCATTTTTGATACTTAATAATCAGATGATCACTTTGTTTCATATCCCACTGCATGAATTGCTGAGTTTCTAATCGATAAATGTTGGATCTTCGTGTTAAAATATGCTCAAGCCTGTTAATTGTGTTATGAAAGTCAATTTACACCAACAATGTATATATATATATATATCGCATGTAAAACCGATGGAGAATTTTGTCCCGTACGTAACGCGTCCTTTGTTAACACTAATTGATCTCTCTTGACTACTGTGTATGTTTTTTTCTGTAAGAGAATCTGTGACGAGTTATGCAAGTGTTTCAACTTTCTCCACACTGAAAATTCTGGTGAATGATAAAATACTTTCAGAGAACTTTGCACTTGAACATTTTCTTTGAAAAATCGAGTTTCTTGTGGTCCCACACGTAACGCACCATGTTTTCTTTCATCACATAATCATCCCAAGGACTAATGAGATGTAAGTTCTTGCGGGTATTCTCCTTGCAGATGCCCAACATTAGATTAAAAATCAATGAAATCAATGACTATCTTCATTGCTTTTCAGGGGGTTAAACTTTCTGAAGGTCCCATACGTAACATGTGCGAATTCTTGCATTTGCCCACCACAAACAAGCCCTACTACATTTTTGCTGCCACCCGGTACACCACCAGTGAGCCCAATCCATCCAGAATCATGGCCAGGCATAACCAACTTAAAAAATTGCCTCTTACATGTCATAGAATATCCACTTACATGGTTCACATCAAAGGTCATAGTTGAGGTGAGCAGCATGGCCAAGTGCACTTCATGACAGTCTCAAATGAGGTGCAGCACCAGATGAAGTAAGCCAGCTGAATTCAATTGACTGAAAAATGTTTTTAAATTTGCTGTTTTTCTTTATAGCAGATTCGTTCATGGTACTTTGTAGCTATGTTGAGTTGACTTGATGTCTATCATAAATGCTGTATAATAAATAATAGCTTATTGTATCAAAAATACGAGAACAGCACTCCGTGGAGAACATACCTCCGCCAGGCTGAATAGTTTACATTTTGTATGCCACTGATAGGTTGGATCTGAATCCGGAACTTAACCAAAATCAAATCCGTTTGTTCTCGTCACCTAACCATCTCATCTACCAAGTTTTGCCATAAGTCGTCAACAACTTTTTTAGCTATCATGCTGTACATAGTTTTTGGCCCCATCTCTCAATGGTGAAGAATCACTTTAGAAATTAAAAAAAAAATTCATAGTATCCGGATACGGATCTTCACAAAGATCAAATCAATTCATCCTTGTCACACATCCAACCTCTCCACCAAGTTTTGTCCGAATCCATCCCAAACTTTTTGAAATATCCTGCTCACAGACAAACATACTTTTGCTGGTGTTCAATCCCGTTGACCTTAGGTGGCGGAGGTAATGAACCTCAACTTGATGACTCGACTTCAGCCAAAATTCAGCCTTAATCTATAAACTGTCCCCAAATCTTTCTTTTGTTTCAGATTCTGCCACGTCTACAGGCTGGAAATGTCTGAAAGAATCTGCTGAAGAACCCATGATGACATTGTTGCCTATTATTCTCCCTATTGTGGTTGGAGTCCTTGCCATGGGTATTTTTGCCCTTGTATGTTGCTGTCGATATGGTTCACGAAAAGGTGCGATGCAACAAGTAACGTCTAAAATTTTATAGGAACTAGAAATTGATTGGGGGGTGATGCATCAATGAACAGATGTTGATCATTGACTATTATTTTGAGAGGAAAATAAGGGATTGTTTTACAAAGAGTAGACTACAGAGTGAATGTCCAATAGATTAGAGCAGAGTTAATGCACTTACCTATGAGCTCTCTCATTTGGATTTGATTCTTAACCGGACAATAAACTGTCAGATTGGTGACTTTGAATGGGACTAATAAGTTGGGGATGTCAATTTGCTTTGATTGCTGGTGGACGTTAAAGATCCCATGATATCTTTAGAGGAAGAGGAGGTGATTTAACTTCGGCACTCTGGCCAAATTCCAAATTCCTGCTCTCACCTACAGGGGCTACCGCATCAGAGGCACCATGCTCCCAGCAATGATGCAACCCCGTAGCCAAGTGTGGCACACAAGTGAATGAATGGATGTGTATGTACAAATCTACTTCCTGTTAAAAAAAAATGATGATGATGGTAATGTAATATAGATATAATAAACGAATAAGTAGAACCACACTCTTCGATGTCGCAACGTCGACCGATATGCCTCCACCCACATTATAATACTTGCACCAAGTTTGTTTTAAATCCCTTCAGCTGATCTCAAGTATCACATTTTTACCTGACATGACCTCTGACCTTTGACCTCTTGATGCTGAAATCTAATCGGTTCATCTTCGCATCATAATACTGAAAGATGTCAAAACTCCACTGGGAGCATAAACCAATAGGAAGTCTTCAGAGGAAGATCCCCCCGTCCAAGTGTTTCGGCCCTGAACTTCCTTACACTTGTTTTTTTGGGGGGAGGGGAGGGGAGGTGGACAAGAACTATTCAGTTCGAAAACAAGCCATGTTCTAATCAAGGCAAGGAAGCTTGGTTATTAGAGAGGTGTTTTCCTGATGACCAGTCGGAGTCTTTCTCTTTTAAACTAGAGCCGAGCTGACGCCTCTTCAGCAGCTGACAACCATTCCTTCAAAACTTTCGTTCTGTCTCTACTTGTCAGGCTGAGATTTTATTTTACAAGGGCATAGGCTGACCGACCAACTAATCCCCTCACTCCAAATTCCATATTAAAGAAGTCGGTAGCATATCCTTATTTGTGCATCTTAGTCATCAGCCACTCATATTTCGCTCTTTTAACTTCACCAGCTTCCGACATCCGAGACTCAAGTGGTACTGTTAACTCAATGATTATACTCCGAGAGTGTATATACAGTACTTACACCAAGTTTGGTCAAAATCCCCGCACTTGTTCACAAGTTAGTTCGGTCACAGAATTTTTACCTAACGGGACCTCTGACCTTTGATCTCTTGCCCCAATAATCGAATCAGTTCATCTTTGTACATACTTCCGGTTCCGGTTCTTGAGCGAGGGTGGCGGTTCTTCTTCAGGATCTCTGCTGACTTTCTCAAAGATAAGTTTTCCGGTCGTTTTTGTCCCGTTTTTACTGTTATTTTGTTATCTCTGTGTTTACTGTGTGTTTCTAGTTCGGTCTTGTGTTAAAACTTGTGCTAATTATTGAGTTTTCGACGTCTTTTCATATCGGGTTTCTCTGAGGCCTACCCTTCTTCCCATCTGTGTGTACGATTTATTTGTTGTATCTTCTCCTTATTACCATTAGTCCCCCCCCCACCCATCCACTATCTCTCCATGACTCCCTCAATTCCTCCCAACTATACCCTCTGTTTCATGTCTTAAAATATAAAAAAAACTAAAAATAAAACAAGAATTTTTTTAATTCTCACCTTTCCCTCCCGTAACCACGAGACGTCCTCCACAGACTCTTCCTCTTCCTTCTTCCTTGCCTTCCACATTTCCAATCCCACTTTGATAATGAAGATATTCCCCACTCACCTTCACAATTTTTTTCTTCAAACTCTTCCTTTACTCTGCCCCCAACTTCCCTAATCTTCAAAAAAAAATCCCAAAAGAAAACTAAAGGTTTCTCAAAATATTTTGTCCTCTCCCTCCTCCCTCCTCCCTTCTCCTCCACCTCCTCCCCCCCTTTGCTCTTCATTACCCTCCACCCTTACCTTCACTGCACTTTGGACGAGCACGTGCCCACACGAACGTGCCGGTTAAGCGAGAGGGTCCAATGCCTCAGCTTCTCTTATCTTTCTTGCTTATCTACCCTTCCACAGAGTGATTCTAATGGCGCCTGTTATGTTAACTTGAGTAAGACTGTGTAAGATAGATAGCTCGGGTTAGTTCTGCTCTTTGTCTCGTTACTGCATTAATTTGTATCATTGAATGTCTTTTGCCACACCACAGGAATACTGTACGTCCCTGCTGCACGTGTACTCCCTGTGAATAAACCCCTTGTCTTCACTGTGACACATGCTTTTTCCTCATACTTACTTGTAAATAAATGCCTGTCACTTGCTCAGTTCAACCTGCTCGTAACGTCCTTTCCTCCATTGGTCCAGCATAGTCTGCATGATTGTTAGACGAGAAGTTTTACCCAATGCAATTTGCTCTCGTTAGCCAGCGTGCACTCACTGTATTGCTCGCCAGTAGTCCGAGTGTGTGCTGAGACCATGGACCTCAGTTAATCAAGTCAGCTTCTCAGCTAAATGGTGTTAGACGGGTAACCCTGTTGGAGTACGTTGATGAAGTTGATTGATGATTGTGGTTGCATAGCAACCCTTCGGGCCACGGAGTTATCGCGGCACATAGCCCTACAGGGCCGGGCTTTCGGGAGGAACCCGAGTGCTTCCCCTCACAGTAATTGCCGGACTCCGAGTCCGTAACAATATGTCCCCCACAGCAGGTCCATGTTGCATTCTTTGACGGATTAGAGTAGTACCAAAGCAGTTTCCTGAGCAATGGAACACATGACATTTTGCGATTGCTTTCTCACTAAGATCAGCATTTAAACCTGAATAAAATTACAAAACAAGCTTAGTCGGTTGAGCCAGTTGCAAGTATTTGCATGCCGGTCACCAATGCGAACTGGATACACAATCAGTGGTGTGAATTTTCACCACGCCGACATCGGTATTTAATGCGCTTTCAAAAACAAGGTTCCTCTGAGGATCCTTTTGCAACAATAGGATTTATCATAATGGAGAGCTCGATGGATTTTCAAAAGTATGAGAATCTTGATGAAGTGAAAATACAGATATTCAGAAAAGAATGAACAACTGCTTCTGTGATGATATCAGCTGGTAATGAACTCATTATTCTTTATTTTCTTTCTCTGTTCTACCTCTTCCCCTACCCTCCCACATGTTCTACCATCTTGCAGATAATACTACCTCCATGCAGTCCACATCATTGTAAGTACACATATGTTGCCTAACACTCACATTGAACACTTACCCTTAACATCCATGACCATATTCTCTTTCCACAGCATCAGTTCTGACAAAGCAGTTCCTTTGGCCAATAACTAACCCTGAATATGTCACCACTCCATTGTAAGGTCCTGGGAGATGTCACCACTCCATTGTAGGGTCCTTTAGGTTAGGAAATTATGGATTTGGTCAGGGAATGTGCACACATGGCATGCTCTTCTTGAAAGGTGGCATACCTTATTTACCATCCACCAACAAATACTACCATACAGTACACCCGGCTTAACATCCCTCCGGATGATACAACGCATAGCCACATATTGGTGATGCTAACGTTCGCATAATGTGTGAACATCTTGCTCATGTTTCATCCAACTTTGGTTCCTTAAATTGGTTAAGCGTTGGCTCCTTATAACAACAAATGGTAGATCTCGCAAACGACGTGACCCATCTCTCATCTGAGAAGCCAATACCCCATCTTTCATGGTGATGCTTGCAATATACGTATATATATATATAATATATATATTATATATATATATTATATAATATATATATATATTATAATATATGAGGCCCCTGAGGAGGAGTGATGTAAGCGACATTTTTTAATGATATGATGATGATAGGCTCGGATGATAGAGTAAGGGTTAAAA
>CM068954.1:196842710-196844356 GCA_035128595.1 Eptatretus atami
AATATATATATATATTTATATTTACACATAATATATATATATTTACACATATATATATATATATATATATATATATATATATTTACACAATATATATATATATATATTACACAATATATAATATATTATATATATTATATATATATATATATTTACACATATATATATATATATTATATATTTACACATAATATATATATATATATAAATATATTATTATATAATTTTTGTCTAGACAGGCATTTCCCATGACCATTCTCACTCGTATTCAAAGTGGAGAAGCTTTGCTTCCACACACCTAAGAAGGGGGACCACAAGAAACAGAAAGTTGTTTCACAAATCACATAAATTCATTGGTCGTGGATTGAAACTTACATAATTCAACAGCAGCTGTTGAAAAGCTCACCAGGGTTCTACACACGTGGCATACTCTTATTAACTCTTTGGATGTAACTGTTAATGAGCGAGTGAAAACATTCCTGGAATGGACAACTTGTACCTGTTTTCAACCAACCGTGTCCCCTTCCTTCTTGCGTTTATCCTTCACAGCTACTGGAGTGGAACGCAGATTGAACATCCAAACGAGGCCTTCGAGTCCTGTTCGAGTAAGGAGACATGGCTGTCTATTTATTGTTTTTTTTATTATTATTTTATTATTTTTATTTTTATTTGTTTTTTTACAAAACTTCGTTTCTTGTTTCATTTTCACAATTTGTGCACACTAGTAACTTAGTAAGTATAATTAGTATAGCTGTAGTTCTGGAGCTTATTTCATGCTTTTGTGTATACAAAGTCAAGTATTGTGGAAGAGCTGCGAACGAAATGGAATTTGATGCAACAAAATAAAAGGAAAAGCAGAAGGAGAGGGGGGAAAACCAACAGCAGGGCTGAGGGGAGGACGCAGGCAGTGGACGAGATGGATACAGAAGAAAACTCTCAAGAAGGAAAAAACTGGGAATTTAGAAGGAGGTGGGCTTGGAGGTCATGGAAGGAGGTGGGCTTGGTGAGAAAGAGAGGAACGAATGAGTGGAGGTGAGCAGTGATCCGGCATTCAGGTAGTTTCACCAGGAGTGTGTTGGTGGTGCCGCAGTGCTGCCAAAAGCTATAATGGGCTCCAGGGCAATATTAAGTGGAGGTGGAGAGCCCCTTTCATCCGGACCCCCTTCAAGAAAACTTTTTTTTGTTTTTTTTAACAACCTATATGGAGATTTCCATATTTTCGTTGTCAGAAACCTGTGCCGTGTTTAAGGGAAATTGGGTGTTATTCGCTTTTTCCGACATGGCTGTGGCCATTCGTTTCTTAACCCATTTCATCTGGATAGGCTGTGGCCAGCACTCCTGTTCATTTACGTCATTAGTGAATTATCGATATGTAAATTGTCCCCACAGTAGTTTATTCAACTTGGAAGGCTGTTACTCCCCATGGCAATAGCATGCTGGGAAATCACCCTGAGTGGCTTGGGGGGCGACATCAAATAAAGCGCCTCCTGTGTTTTATCGTCACAAACAATTATTATATGAAACAAAAATGGAAGGAATAATCACGGGGCCCGATTAGGTCTGGGCCCCAGGGAAGTTGCTCTGCAGCCCCCCTTCCGCTCTTGGCGCAGCTGGGTGGTGGAACTTGTGTGCTTTACAGGACCTGG
>CM068954.1:196858719-196871616 GCA_035128595.1 Eptatretus atami
CACACCACAGAGAGAGATTTATTTATTAAATTGGTGACATTTTGGCACGTAACATCCACACTGTACTCTTCCTCAAGCCCATATCTATCACTACCATCACCACATCCACTTTTGGTTCTCAATGGTTGTCTCTCTCTCTGCCATATTGTTTCTCCGCACGTTATTTCTATATAGGTAATCGGACAATCACATGCGTGGCTTCTTCTTTGTTCCTCCATTTATGGGGCTATGTTTCACTTTAATTGTTAATCTCTGGAGGGAATGGTAGGAAGACCCAGGTTGGTTCAAGTTAGTCATACTATGCAAGGTGGATTATGTGGCCCAGTTACAAAGAATGGGAATATCAAGATTGATTATAACGTCCCATCTTCTCACTACCTGTGCCTGGAATCTCCATCTCTACTATGGAACTCTTCGGTTGGGAATCACAACCATTCAGTCGTTTTACTTTACACTCTCCTCGGTAGATGAGGTCCACCTGAACCAGCTTTATTTCCATCATGACCAGGAATCTTCCTGTGTGCAGAATAAGCATCACCGTGGGGGAGAGACCTGAATGGTTCATGTTGGTGCTGCTTCTCAGCTGAATTGTTTAAAGAACCAACTTACTCTTTATTAAATCTCAGTAACATGTTAATCTATTCCTCATTTCGTTATCGACATCGACACACGGAGGGCTCAAGATGAGAAAACAAATTAATGAAAAACATAAACTCAAAAATATCTCGTGGCTACATATAACGAGTTGGACAATAACGTAACAAATCTATATACTTGTACTTCAAATCATAATAATAACAACGACATGATTAGTGAATGAACAAATAATCTCGGTGTAGGGATTTGAATCTGGGGGAACAGCCTCATAAGGTCAGAACGAGAATCCAACCATGACCGAAGCAGCATCATCTCATTTGTTTATTTGTTACCTCTCCATTACTCTCAGAGAATTCATCTGATCAGATCTGATGTTCACTGCATGGCCTTGAAAAGTTAGATTAATGACAAGGTGAGTGCGAAAGATGGCAGATGATAAACGTTCTTCATCACAACAACAGGTTTATAAAGGTTTTGTACTTTGAGAGGAATGAAACAATGAAAGTACACAATAAGAGGGGTGAAATAAAAGGAAATTTTTACGATACAAAATCAATCTGTTGGGGGTCGTTGGTTGAATAATCAGGCACCAGGAATATTTAAAAAGAGAACGAAGAGGAATCGATGAGTGTAAGATTGCATTAATTCATTTCATGATCGCTGTGCCATCAAGCAGGTAGGCACTTGTACCTTGATGTGACATTTCTGTGAATCATTAGTTTTTGTCTCATTTTCACAAAGTTTACATGTTTGTGTTATTAACATCAATACACCTTGAAATGATATAAACAAATTAACCTGTGTGATTATGCTGAAAATGAAATGCATTTCTCCTGTTTCTTCCTCTGTGTTCCAATAATAAAACCTCAATGTCGACGTTTTTCACAGAAATTACGTTTTACTGTGAGTGCAGGTTTATCTATCTATATTCCATGCAATCTGTAGTTGGGTGTGTGTTGTGTGTGTGTGTGTGTGTGTGTGGTGTGTGTGTGTGTGTGTGTGTGTGTGTGTGTGTCTGCGACCGTGCTGTTCTCGCCAACCACTGGTCCGATCTAAATTGAAACTTGCCAATCTATTGCTGGGGACCTGAGGTGTGCCTTTCAACGGTTTGATATTTAACCGACAAGTGCTTCCCAAGTATGGCAATTTAATTTACCAACCAATGACCAGGACAAGTTGCTGCGTGGGGCGTGCTGATGGGGGATAGAGAACCTCAGCCTCGTTCTCCCATTAACGGGTTGCAATCGTATGGACCTTTCCGGATAATGAAAATGACTTCGTGTATTCTAATAATTTCTTCGATTACTAGCGCTTTATAGATAAACCCAATTCCCAAGTATATCGTTTTCATATTAGACGGTGCATAAATTTCGTAACATCAGAGTTAGCTGGGTATGCTCCCGAACCCAGAAAGTTTCATTTTTTTGCACATACTTTTTTTTTTTTTGCTCTGTCTGTCTGTCTGTCTGTCTGTCTGTCTGTCTGTTGCTGTCTGTCTCTCTCTCTCTCTCCTCTTCTCTCGTCTCTCTCTCTCTCTCTCTCTCTCATTCTCTCTCTCCGTGTTTTACCTTGCGCTCGACATTGCGAAGGCCAAAATTCGTTGGCGCTAATTGAATAATTGGGCCATTAAAACTAAATTGCGAATAATCCGTAACTGCTATATGCGAACTTCCGGACTTCCGGTAGTGACGGTCTGTATTCTTTCTCGATTTAATGACTTATCTGTAAATTCTTGTCTTTCTCGATTCTGTACTTTCTCGATTTCTTAATCACAATGCCCTAATCGTCAGTGACGATTACTGAATTTCTTTCTCGATTTCTCAACTTACTGTATTCTTTGTTTCTCGTTTCTGTCACTTCTCGATTTTCTTAACACAATGCCCAATCCAAGCTCTTTACGACAGCGAAGGAGAAGCTGCGCGTTCATGCACCGCAATGGACTACGAAGCACGAGCTGCTTCGCTGGTGACAACGCGACCAACGCATGTGACAAGGCGTCGGCCGCTGAAACGGATGAAGAACGAACTGCTCACTTGGCAGACAACAGAAAAGCGAGGCAAGGCGTCGTGCAGCTGAAACGGATGAAGAACGAATGCCCCAATCCAGTCGCATTTAGACGAGCGAAGGAATGGCCTGTGTAGTTGTTTGAAAGTTTTTTTTTTTGCACAATACGGCCACGCACGTACGGGCACGCGCGAGAGCGAAGGAACGGCCTGTGTGGTTGTTGTTTCGGCACGGCGCGGTTTGACAGTTTGTTTTTTTTTTGGCATGTAGGCCAGCAATGTACGGGCAAGTGAGAGCCAAGGAACGGCCCTGTGTTGTTGTTTCTGGAACGCCGGTTTGAAAGTTTTTTTTGTTTGTTTTGTTTGCACGTACGGCACGCAACATGACAAGGGCACCCGCACCTACGGTGCATAGACTAAGTAATAATAATAATGAATGAATAATAAATGAATATCCGCAATTAAGCGCAGCTTTGACGTAATGTGTCGTTTGGTATACATGGTGCGTACAATGTATGTTGTAT
Organism: Eptatretus atami; assembly: GCA_035128595.1. Classification (NCBI taxonomy): domain Eukaryota; kingdom Metazoa; phylum Chordata; class Myxini; order Myxiniformes; family Myxinidae; genus Eptatretus; species Eptatretus atami. The sequence goes on from CM068954.1 coordinate 196,861,844, forward strand.
ATACGTATGTGATGGATGTATGTTCTTGCAAAATGAACAGGAAAGAACATAGAAATATATGTGGAACAATTATGGGCCAAACAGGACATCAAACCAAGGTCCTCTTGGAAAACCGTACAGTGCTCTGCATCTGAGCTATAGGTGGGTAACATCTGCTGAGCAACACATTCTTCCACATATACAGTAGGGGCACTCTCTTCCCCCACTGCTTCAGGGCACTCCGCTGCCGACCAGAGGAGCAGCGAGGGCCTGCTCTCAAGAGGATTTCCCCCCTGTGAGGGAATATCTCTACTGTCCTGCATCCAATGGTTGTGCTATTCAAAGAACTAGTGTGCAAAGTACAATACTTCGAATGAGCAGGATAGACATCATAAATAGATGTGGAAAAAATTACAGGCCCGAGACCAGGAATCAAACCCAGGTCCCGAGAAAACCATACCAGTACATCTGCATCTGACTATCTGGGAGACCCACTGACTTAGTGACGCAATTCTTCCCATATACAAGTGCCACTCTCTTTCCCCACTAACTCCAGGGCACTCACTGCAACCAGAGGAGCATATTTGTATGTTGTATGTATGTATGTGTGTATGCATTATGTATATGTGTTGTGTTAGATGGAAGTGGGGGGGGGTTAGCTAGACTGTGATCCCGTTTTGAGTGATTTGATTGCCATGTAGCAGGAACCTTCAGAGTGACGTCGTTTGCAACGTGATTCGAGGCAGCATATGTAAATTTATGGACAGGATACGTCAGGATAATACTGTACGTGGAAAACACCTTCTGTTTGTGGATGGTGGCTATGTGAGGACTTCCCATAAACAGAGGCAACGTGCCACACATGTGCTAGCAGGCTGTCACGATCTCTGGCCGGTGTGGCCAGCACAGCACGTAATGCACTATCGGTGCCTGAGAAGAAATATTGCAACATTATTTTTATTGGGGCGCCCTGTTTGGTGGGATGGCAGAAGAAGAACTCACGCCAGTCCGGAGAAGAGGATAGAAGCTGTTCACAGAGGACTTGTGATCAGTTTGTGTGTGTGTCCCGTCCGAGTCACATCCTACATATTTTTTTCATTTCAAAAATGTTTTTCTCTGCAATCACTTGTTCGATTGAGCAAACTTTAAACAAATTTCGAAGATTTCGAATGGAAATATTTAAATTGATGACTCTGACATCATCGGTCTTCTGGTTCTGTGGTTTGGAGCATGAGCAGGTCTCTGCATGGATCTCTCTGCTGACTTTCTCAAAGTCTAAGTTTTCCAGTCATTATCTAGCCCGTTTAACTGTTTATTTCTACCTACATGTTACTAATGGCCTTCTAGTTCAAGTTTTTGGACTTGCTTGTCCCTACCTTTACACATGAGAATGCACATCGCATGTCATCGTCAATAGGATCGCCGTCGTTCATGCCATTGCACAATTCACAATACAGTTCTAAAAGCTTGATATCCATGGCCGGCGTACAACCAAACCAATCTTTAACTGGCACACTGCTGCCTTCCTTGGCCACACACATATCAGAAAATACCATTGTCAGTTTATACAACATGCGTCGTTCCTATTTCTGAAACCTCCATTCACACCATCTCGTCATTGAACACAGCATGCATGCATCAGCAACTGGAAAACAAATGGCGTCCGATGTAATAGGTAGGCGCATTGGTGGGTACGCCTTTGTCAGAGGGGCCATCGTCGGGATGTTCGTCGGTGGGTTTAAAAGTGCAAACATGATTCTACACTGTTCTTAGGTGGGAAAACGTCGTTTTGACAGTTTTTACATTTTATTTTAAGGGTTTTTTGAAAAATAAAAAATAAAGAAAAATCCAGGTCGGGAACATTTCTCAGGTCGGGCGGGGATGCTAAACAAGTAATTTTTTATGTGGCCTAATGACTGGAAACTTGACTTTGAGAAAGTCAGCAAATGATCCTGAGAGACCCTGCCATTGCTCCAAACCCAGAACCAGAAGTCAATTGGTGGTTGAATTGACTTTTAGACCTCAAAACTAATTGGTGGTTGAATTGACCTTTAGACCTCAAAAATAATTAGTGGTTGAATTCACTGATATGATCTGTAAATCCTCTTCAAGTTTCAAGTCAATCAGATGAAAATTGATGATTTTAGAAATTTGACAACATTGGCATTTGGCCTATGTTGAACTTTTGACCTTTTGACTTCAAAAATCAATCAAACGGAACACTAAATACTACATTAGAGTCATCAGAAGGAACCCGAAGAAGTAAAGAGCAAAGATGGAGTCATAAGGAGGACCCTGGATAAGATTTGGGTTTCAGTCGCTGCTCCATTACCCTCAAACCCATCCAGGTGCAGCCAAGTGAGCCTTACAGAAAACTTTCTGAAAGAATTCACTTCTCCTCACCAAAACCCCCTCCCCCAATAGGCTTCTTGCTTATGACCAACTCTATTGTTTGGTGAAGTTTCTTGAAGATCGGTATAACATCGACTTGTAGGCGATTGACAGACAAACAAAACAATTAAGATGCCATGCAGAGCACGATGCTTGCGAACTCCAAAAAAAAAATTTGACCTTAAAATAATTAGTGATTTCATTCAATGACCAAATATGCAACTCCTCTTCAAATTTCAAGTCAATCGGATCGAAATTGACAATTTTTGAAATTTGGCCTAAATCGACTTTTTTGGTCTACGTTGACCTTTTGGCCAATATTGACCTCAAAACTACTTGTTCATTGAATTCACTGAGCTGATATGAAAACATCTTCAATGGGATGAAAATTGAGAATTTTATAAATCTCACCTGAGTTGTTGACCGTTGTCCTATGTTGACATTGTGGCCAATGGTGACCTCAAAAATAATTGTCTGGTTGAATTCACTGACAATTGCAAACCCTGTTCAAATTTCAAGTAAATCGGATGAAAAATGACGATTTTAGAAATCTAACAAAGTTGTTGACCTTTGGTCTATGTTGACCTTTTGACCTTGTAAACAATAGGCTTCTTGCTTATGACAAACTCTACCATGTGGTGAAGTTTCTTGAAGGTCGGTTTAAAAATTAGGACCTGTAGGCAATTGACATTCAAACAAATACAGACAGAACTACAGGGTGCCCCACAGAAAACCAGGAAATTTGGTACGGTTTATTTAAAACAAAACAAAAGCAAACTTAGATGTAGTGTAAAACAAAGATACACTTTATTTTCAAACAAAACAAAAGCAAACTTAGATGTAGTGTAAAACAAAGATACACTTTATTTATATTGTTGTGGATCCGGGGTGGTGGGATCTCACCTGGTCCTAGGCGCCACCCCTCACCACACCGTCTCCGGGTTTATAAACGCCGGCCGGCTCAGCACAGGCCTCGGGTCACGCGCCTTAATCGCGATACCAACGTAATCCTTGTACCTTGCCAGTTGGGGAAATAGAACCACTGGTTACAGACTGGTTGTGTCAGATGCTGAGCGTTTCTGCCAGTCTGTAACCATTTTTGTGTTTATATGCCAATCGAACGGATCGTTCCTAGACGCGACACAAATTAATCCATAGCGGCAACTTCATACGAATTAACCAGATTTATTGGGGAACATCGGGGATCACAACACAAGCAAAATTCACAACAATGGTTTTATTAACAATCCTCAACCCGTTCTTAACTAGGGAAGCACGGTCTAAGGGTTCGAGGGGGTCGCTACCGAAATATGCCTTATACACCACGTGCAGACAAAGACAAACAGCATGCATGCAAGACAAGACAGAGTACTTGGTGAGGTTTCATGGGACGATAGGACAGTGTCAAAAGCACGAATGTCGCTCGGCAACAGGCGATGTCCCGGATTCGAACTCCCAGCTCGAACGGCAAAATGGCGCTTGTCCTTTTGTCGCAGACCTCACGCACGCGGTCTCCGCGCGCTCTGGCCCCACGCAGTGTCGACGGCACAAGTCCGCCAGATCAACGATGGGCCACAGCCGATCTCTCTCCAGGTTTCAGCATACAAATCCAGGTCTGGCCCGTTCACCAGACAAGGCCCAAACCGAGGTGCCGGGCTCCGCAGGCGGATCGACAACGTGTCCAGCCGTGAGGTGAGTAAGGACCATCAGAGGCTCCGCGGCCGAACCTGTCGATCACCTCCCCATACGAGTCGATCATCTACTCCACGTGCAGGCAGCCTCTCAAAGCCGACTGCCGTTTTTGTACCGGCAGAGTCCACACTGTCCCTCCTTCGTTTGATCGCCTCCAAAACACGTCGTGCCTCGAGAGCAACTGTTTCCACACACCGAACCTCTTTACGAAGCCTTCGTTTGCTCACTTTGAATCCCGAGCACGCTTCGAGAGCGACTATCTCCACACACTGGACCCTTTTCACGAAGCCTTCGTTTCCTCTCTCGTTTGCTCGCTTCGAGACACGAGCACTCTTTTTACGAAACCTTCGTTTCCTCTCTCGTTTGCTCATCTCGAGTCACGAGCCCGCCTCTCTCGGCGAAAAACGACAAACTCCTCCCCCTTTGCGTCACTTCCTCCCTCTCGCCACACCCTCTATCCTGGCCGCACACCCTCAGCCGACTGGGAGGGGCCTATCCCGGGATGGGGTAGGAATAAGAGGGATCTCTCGTTCCACCACCAACGCACAAACAATAAAACAGACTTTTACATCTCCCGACACACATATAACGTACAATTTACTAAACAACCTAGCTAAACAGGCATTTAATGGCGGATCTGAGCTAATCCTATATTTAGTAGTCCAATAAGGGCCATTTCCGTAACAATATGTTAGTTTATTGATATGGTAAAATACGGCAAAATAAATCTCAAAATCTCAAATTTCCTGGTTTTCTGTGGGGCACCCGATAGAAGGGTACTCTGCAGAGCGCATACCTCTGCCCCGTCATGCCTGATCCACGAGAACACATCTGGCCCAATACATTTTTGAAATATCATGCCAGACAGTACTATATCGTTTTTGGCCATGTCTGTCAATGGTGAAGAATCACTTTGGAATTAAATAATTTTCGTATCCAGATCCGGATTTGGATCTTCCCTAAAATCAAATCAAGTCGTCCTCGCCACACACCCAACCTGTCCACCAAGTTTCGTCCGAATCCGTCCACAACTTTTTGAGATAACGTGCTATACATTAGTTTAGCCATATCTCTCAATGGTGAAGAATCACTTAAAAAATTATTTAGATCTGGATCCGCATTCGGATCTTCACCAAAATTGAATCAATTCTTCCTTGTCACACTCCTAACATGTTCACCAAGTTTCAGCCGAATCCGTCCACAACTTTTTGAGAGATCCTGCACACAAACAAACAGACAAGCCGGTAGGTCGATGGAGGGATCCGCTAGGATCGAAGCGCTGGATACGATGCTTTTCATTCTGACCGATCCACCGACGAAGATTCATTGCCAAAGATGTATTGGTTCACATACAATTGTTCCTCTGCCTGGCAAGATTTTTCCTATTGCGTTATTTGCCAACTGGCACTCCTCACAGGACTACCATTTGAAAAATAAAACCTAAATCACAAATCGGCTCAAGTAAAATTTTCTAAATATCTCGAAGTGTTTAATTCCGCAAGTCTCGTTCTCCACATTCAAAACTGTAGGACAAGTATTGAAAATAGTGAACGTAGGTCGAGAAAAAGTATTTTTCGAATTTTGCGTATTTCAGCCCCGACACCCTTGGTGACCGAATCTGGAAAAATGCTGCGGTTCAATTTTGTAGTAGTTATTAAACTCTATCCATCACCGAATTTGACGTTCCGCCATCAACGTTTCCGAGGTCAAGGTCACTTAACATATTCCCTGGTTCACCACCTTTCCGCATTCGGAGGGCTGCCATTCGGAAACTATGAGAGATAGAGGAACGTTATGCTGTCGCGATAAGGCCTAAGTCACATTTGCTCTACGGCGAGGATATGGCGGCCGTACGCCCTCTGAATTGACAGAAACGTGCGGCGGCCGCAGAGTTTCTGTGGTGGCCTCAGGGTGGCCCTACGCGCTTTGTCTATCTTTTACAGGCCGTAGGGGTCGCCGTGGAATTATAGCGCGGAGTTATAACTTTTTTCATTTCTACGTTCGCCGTAGCATTTACGAGCCGAAAAAAACTGTAAAAAAAAACAAAAAAAAAATGAACCCACTCGTTACCATCCGTCTGGCCGCACGTTCGCCTTGGTCGCCTTGCGCACCCCTGCGGTCGCCTTGCGGGAACCTTGAGGCTACCTTGCGTCTGCTTGTAAAATTCTATGGCCACGCAGGACCCCCTTAAGGTCACCGTGCGACATCAATCAAAGACCGTACGGCAACCCCAGAGTTTCGGTTCCACAATTTCTAAATACGTCGTGCGGCTCCCGAAAAATAAAAACATTGTGACTGCTACATTGTGTGACCGTGGAAATACTGCGGCCGCCGTATAATGCTATGGCCGTAGATTTTGGAGACCCCACGGCTGCCGTGGCAAATGTGACTTAGGCCTAACTAGAAGGGGATGCAAGGAATAGGCAGGAGTTGGTCCGGTCGCTCTACCTATCATAGAAGCCGCGCTACGTCAGTTACCATTTAGGTTCTTAAAACGCGGTTTTTCGGCGCTGCATAGCAACGGAACTCAAACGCGCACACATTCCAGCCCATATGGCACCTGTCGCCATATGGGCTGTTTTCATCGAATGGGCTGTTTATTGTGAAACAGCCCATATGGGCTGTTTGGGCTGTTTCGCCATATTTCATCGAAATCGGTTTGCTGCTTTGTGCTGTGGAGCTCCGCATTGCAGACACACACAGACACACACACACACACACACACACACACACACACCACACACACAACACACGCTATCAGCACGCGCCGACATAATGGAATATCTAGCGAATCCCAACAGACAAACAGAAAGGGGTGAAAACAAAACCTCCTTCACCTTCGGTGGCGGAGGTAATAACGCACAAGATGGACTAATATATTTGAAGTCAGAAACAAACTAACAGGGGTGAAAACATCGTTAGACGGAGGTGGACGGAGAGTCTGAATTCCAACTCTCCGTCCACAAGCCACATGAGGAAAGAAAGTTGCAAAACCTCCAGTCTTCGTCCCAGGAGGTGAGGTATTACGTACGTAATACATCGTTAGTGTCTTCATTTTGTCACGAGCATCCATCGACAACCTTCATCGGAGGTAGTTGAAACTTTACCCCATGTTACATAACCATGTGATATTGTGGTCACTCTTTTGAGGTCAACATAGGTCAATTTTCGAAAAGCCTTAATTTTCATCCGATTAATTTGAAGATAATTTTCTTATCAAGTCACTGAATTCAAGCACCAAATAACTATTTTTGAGGTCAACATTGGTCAAAAGGTCAACAGAGCCGAATTTCTAAAATGCTCAATTTTCATCCGATTGACTTGACATTTGAAAAGTATTTATATTTCAGGTCACTGAATTCAACTAGCCTATTATTTTTGAGGTCAACATGGACCAAAAGGTGAACAACTAAGGTGGTATTTCTAAAATCTTTAATTTTCATCCAATTGACTTGAAATTTGAAGAGGAGTTGCAGATTTGGTCATCGGATTCTCTAACAGCGTCTCAAAACATTGTGAACCACGATCGATCATGTGGGGGGCCCTTGTCTCGGCGCCGCCATGCAATTGCTTTGGTTGCACACCCCTAACACCGCCTCTGGACAGAGGGTTTCATTATAGCAGACAAGCCTGGGGATGTTTCTCCCTCTATCTTCGCTGACATTCATACATTTCACTCTTCTCCAGATGACTTGAAGAGAGATGTCCTGGTTGATAGATGAACAGAAGGAGTGCCAAGAAGCAGTCTTCGCTCATTTTATTACTTGCTGGGCATGGTCCTTTTGTATACAACTGAGTCTTGGATCAACAGAGATTACCTTACCGTTTTGAGAGCAGCCCTCCTTTCCTGGATAGCCTGTTTGCACTCGTCATTCCACCAGGCATCAAATGAATCACTCATATTTTCGATGCATTCACCATTTTTATCTGTAAGTTTGAAGCCCCAAAAATGTTGTGGCTGTTGAAGACATCACACCAAAGAATCACCCTTTCCCACTTACTTAAAACTTCCTCGAGCATGTTGTAGATCAACGGTTGGCAGGGGTTGTAGAAATTTATGATGGTAACAATTTAATTTGTGCAAGGGAATTTGATAATATTTCATTCCAGTTCAGCATCACATTCAATTTCCATGAAGGACACACTGAGCTTGACAAACACCCTTCATCTACCTCCATTCCCACTTGCCCTGTCCCGACGTATGAGGGTCTAACCAGAGGTGTTAAATTGGTTGTGACGTTTAAGTCAGCTATCTTGTTTGCGGATTTCATTATATCCGGTTGGTTGTAAAATCACTGATAAACTTAATAAAGTCAGGCTCATAGGCAGCTAAACAATAAGCATTCCATTGGATAATGATCATTATTTCACAGAGGAATCCTGAGATGTGTCGGATCCACCCCAGTGATTTTTTTTTTACCAGACTTGCTGAATACGCCACGTGATATTCCATAAATAGGCCACATGATATTCCATAAATAGGAAACATGATATTCCATAAATAGGCCACCTGATATTCCATAAATAGGCCACCAGATATTTGATAAACAGGTCACCTGATATTCCATAAATACGCCACCAGATATTTGATAAACAGGTCACCTGATATTCTATAAATAGGCCACCTGATATTCTATAAATAGGCCACCTGATATTCTATAAATACACCACCTGATATTCCATAAATAGGCCACCTGATATTCCATAAATAGAACACCTGATATTCCATAAATAGGCCACCAGATATTTGATAAACAGGTCACCTGATATTCTATAAATAGTCCACCTGATATTCTGTAAATACGCCACCTGATATTCTATAAATACACCACCTGATATTCGATAAATACGCCACCTGATATTCGATTAAAAAGGCCACCTGATATTCTATAAATATTCCACCAGATATTCTATAAATACGCCACCAGATATTCGATAAATACCCCATCTGATATTCTATAAATACGCCACCTGATATTCTATAAATACGCCACCTGGTATTCTATAAATATTTCCACCAATATTCGATAAACACGCAAAACCTGATATTCTGTAAATATTCACCAGATATTCTATAAATACACCACCTGAATATTCTATAAATACACCACCTGATATCTATAAATACACCACTGATATTCTATAAATAACCACCTGATATTCAATTAAATACCTCACCTGATATTGTATAAATACCCACCTGATATTCTATAAATACACCACATGATATTCTATAATACCCCACCTGATATTCAATAATATACCACCTGATATTCTATAAATACACCACCTGATATTCTATAAATAACCACCTGTATTCTAATAAATACCACCTGATATTCTTAAATACCCAGCCTGAATATTCAATAAATACACACCTGATATTCTATAAATATGCCACCTGATATTCTATAAATACACCACCTGATATTCTATAAATACACCACCTGATATTATTAAATACACGACCTGAATTCTATAAATATTCCACCTGATATTCTATAATTACACACCTGATATTCTATAAATACACCACCTGATATTCTATAAATACACCACCTGATATTCGATAAATAGCCCACCTGATATTCGATAAATACACCACCTGATATTCTATAAATACACCACCTGATATTCTATGAATACCCCACCTGATATTCAATAAATACACGACCTGATATTCTATAAATATGCCACCTGATATTCTAAAA
>CM068954.1:196872616-196898067 GCA_035128595.1 Eptatretus atami
GTCGATATTCTACTCCACGTGCGGCAGCCTCTTCAAAGCGACTGCGTTTTTGTACCGGCAGAGTCACACTCGTCCTCCTTCGTTTTTGATTCCTCCAAAACACGTCGTGCCTCGAGGCAACTGTTCACACACAAACCTTCTTTACGAAGCCTCGTTTGCTACTTTGATCCGGAGCACCTTCGAGAGCGATTATCATCACAACACTGGACCCTTTCCGAAGGCCCGCCTTGTTTCCTCTCTCGTTTGCTCGCTTCGAGGACCACGAGCACATCTTTTTACGAAACTTCCGTTTCCTCTCTCGTTTGCTCTCTCGAGTCACGAGCCGCCTCTCTCGCGAAAACGACAAACTCTCCCCCTTTGCGTTCACTTCTCCGCTTCGCCACACCCTCTATCTGGCGACACCCCTCAGCGATGGGAAGGGGCCTATCCGGTGGGTAGGAAATAGAGGGATCTCTCGTTCCCACCATACGCACAAACATAAAAACAGACTTTACATCCTCCCGGCACAATATAACGTACAATTTATAAACAACTAGCTAACAGGCATTTAATGGCGGATCTGAGCTAATCCCTATATTTAGTAGTCAATAAGGCATTTTTCCGTAACCAATATGTAGTTTTATTGATATGGTAAATATACGGCAAAATAAATCTCAAATCTCAAAATTTCCTGTTCTGTGGGCAAGACACCAGATAGAGAGGTACTCTCAGAGCGCATACCTCTGCCACCGTCATTGCTGATCCACGAGACACATCTGGCCCAATACATTTTGAATATCATGCCAGACATAACTATATCGTTTTCGCCATTGCTTGTCAATGGTGAAGAATCACTTTGGATTAAATAATTTTCGTTATCTCAGATCGGATTTGGATCTTCCCTAAAATCAAATCAAGCGTCCTCGCCCACACACCAACTGCCACAAGTTTCGTCGATCCGTCCAACTTGAGATACGTGTATACTAAGTTTAGCCCATATCTCCATGGTGGAGAACAAAAATTATTTAGATCTGGATCCCGCATTCGGATCTTCACAATATGAATCATTCTTGTCACACCTAACATGTTCACCAAAGTTTCCAGCCGAATCCGTCCACAACTTTTGAGAGATCCTGAGGCACACAAACAAACGACAAGCGGAGCGCGCAGGATGAGGATCGTCGCGTGGATCGAGCTTCGTTCATTTGACGAATCCACCGACGAGAGATCATTGCCAAGATGATTGCCTAATTATACAATTGTTCCTCTGCCTGGCAAGATTTCCATTGCGTATTTTGCAAACTGGCATCCTCACAGGGACTACCATTTTGAAATAAAAACCTAATCAAATCGGCTCAGTAATTTTTAAATACTCTCGAAAGTGTTTAATTCCCAGTCTCGGTTTCTCCACATCACAATGTAGGACACAGTATTGAAAATATTGAACGTAGGTCGAGAAAAGTATTTTTTTCGAATCTTGGTATTTCAGGCCCGACGCACCTGGTGACGAATCTGGAATGCTGCGGTTCAATTTGTAGTAGTTATTAAACTTCTATCCATCCCGAATTTGAGTTCCGCCATCAACGGGTTTCCGGGTCAGCGTCACTTCACTATTCCCTGGTTCACCACCCTTTCGCATTCGGAGGCTGCCATTCGGAAACTATGAGGATAGAGGAACGTATGCTGTCCGCGATTAAGGCCTCAGTCACCATTTGCTCTAACCGGCCGAGGATTATGGCGGCGTCGCCCTCTGAATGACAAGAACGTGCGCGGCGGCAGAGTTTCTGTGGTGGCCTCAGGGTGGCCCTTACCGCCGTTTAGTCTATCTTTTTACCAGGCCGTAGGGGTCGCCGGTGGAATTATATCGCGCGGATAATAACTTTTTTCATTTTCTAACGTCGCCGTAGCATTTTGACGGCCCGAAAAAAAAAAACTGGTAAAAAAATAACTAAAAAATGAACCCCTCTTACCCATCCCGTCTGGCCGCACGTTCGCCTTGGTCGCCTTGCGCACCCTGCGGTCGCCTTGCAGGGAACCTGAGGCTACCTTGGCGTCTGCTTGAAATTCTATGCGCCACGCAGGACCCCCTTGAAGGTCACGTCGCCGACATCAAATCAAGACCGTAACGGCACCCAAGTTTCGGTTCCACAATTTCTAATACGTTCTGCGGCTCCCGAAAAATAAAACATATGTGCTGCTACATTGTGACCGTGTGACGTGGAATACCTGACGTGGCCGCCGTATAATTGTAAATGGCCGGTAGATTCTGGGGACCCAACGGCTGCGTGGCAAATGTGACTTAGGGCCTAACTGAATAGGACTGCAAGAATAGGCAGGAAGTTGGTCCGGTCGCTCTACTTATCTAAAGCGCGCTACGTCGAGTTAATTAGTTCTTAAAAACCGCGGTTTTTCGGCCGCTGCATAGCAACGGACTCAAACGCGCACACTTCAGCCCATATGGCACCTGTCGCCAATGGTGTTTTCATCGCAATCGTGTTTTGTGCATGCCTGCTATGGACGCTCGGTTTGGGTGTTTGAATCCGAAATTTTTGCTGCTGACCGCATGCAGACACACAGACACACACACAACACACACCACACACACACACACACACACCACACACACACCCGACAATAAGAATATCTAGCGATCCAGCAGACAAACAGAAAGGGGTGAAAAACAAAACCTCTTCACCTTCTGGTGGGGGGTAATACACGCACAAGATGGACTAATATATTTGAAGTTCAGAAACAAACTACAGGGTTGATAAACATCGTTGAAGAAGGAGGGTGGACGGAGGTCTGAATTCCCAACTCTCCGTCCACAAGCCACATGAGCGAAAGAAAGTTTGCAAAAACCTCCAGTCTTCGTCCCAGGAGGTGAGGTATTTAAGTACGTAATGACATCGTTAGTGTCTTTCATTTTTGTCACGAGCATCCATCGACAACCTTCATCGGAGTAGTTGAAATTTACCCATGTTCCATGACCATGTTGATTTTGTTGGTCACTCTTTTGAGGTCAAACATAGGTCAATTTTTCGAAAGCCTTAATTTTCATCCGATTAATTTGAAGATAATTTTCTTATCAAGTCACTGAATTCAAGCACCATATAACTAATTTTTGAGGTCAACATGGTCAAAGGTCCAAAAGAGCGCAATTTCTAAAGTCATTACCGCATTCGGTCTGGTACACGATTGACATTGCAGTGAAAGTATTTATATTTCGTCAGAGGCACTGATATTCAAACTAGCCTATTAGTTTTGTAGGTCAAAACATTGGACCAAAGGTGACAACTAAAGGTGGTATTTATAAAATCTTATTTTCATCAATTGACTTGAAATTTGAAAGAGGAGTGTGCAGATTTGGTCTAATGCGGATTCTCTACAACAGCGGCTCAAACATTGTGACCCGACGATCATGTGGGGGCCCTTTGTCTCGGCGCCGCCATGCAATTGCTTGGTATGCACACCCAACACCGCCTTCTGGACAGAGGGTTTCCATTAATAGCAACAAGCCTCGATGGTGTTTCTCCTCTACTATCTTCGGCTGACATTCATACATTTTCACTCTTCTCCAGATGACTGAAGAGAGATGTCCTGGTTGATAGTATGAACAGAGGAGTGCCAAAGAAGCAGTCTTCGCTCATTTATAGCTGTCTGGGCATGGTCCTTTTGTATACAACTGAGTCCTTGGAATCAACAGAGAACCTTACCGTTTTTTGGAGAGCAGCCCTCCTTTCCTGGATAGCCTGTTTGCACCGTCATTACCACCAGCATCAAATGAATCACTCATATTTTCGATGCATCACCATTTTTTATCTAGTTTGAAGCCCCAAAAATGTGTGGCTGTTGAAGAATCACACCAAAAGAATCACCCTTTCCCACTTTACTTAAAACTCCTCGGCATGTTGTAGATCAGCGGTTTGGGCAGAGGGTTGTAGAAATTTATGATGGTAACGAATTTAATTTGTGCAGGGATATTTGATAATATTTCATTCGCAGTTCAGCATCACAATTCAATTTCACATGAAGGAACCATCGAGCTTGACAAACACCTTCATCCACTCAATTCCCACTTTGCCCGTGTCCCGACGTATGAGGGGTCATAACCAGAGGTGTTTAATTGTTGTGACGTTTAGTCAGCTATCTTGTTGCGGATTTCATTATAATCCGGTGGTTGTAAAATCACTGATAACTAATAAAGTCAGGCTTCATAGGAGCTAAACAATAAGCATTCCATTGGATAATGATCATTATTTCACAGAGGAATCCTGAGATGTGTGGATCCACCCCAGTGATTTTTGATTTTTACCAGACCTTGCTGAATACGCCACGTGAATTTCCATAAATAGGCAACATGATATTCCATAAATAGGAACACTGATATTCCATAAATAAGGTCCACACTGATATTCCAATAAATAGGCCACCAATATTTTGATAAACAGGGTCACCTGATAATTCCATAATACTGCACACAGATATTTGATAAACAGATCACTGCTGATATTCTATAAATAGGCCCTGATATGCTATAAATAGCCTGAATCTTAACACCTGATATTCATAAATACACACTGATATTCCAAATAACTTAATGAACACCCTGATATTCATAAATTCGGCACCAGATATTTGATAAACAGGTACTTTATTCTAATAGCACCTTATTTCTATAAATAGTCCACCTGATATTCTGTAATACGCACCTGTCTTCTATAATACACCACTGCTGATATTCGATAAATAGCGACCTGATATATTCGATTAAAAAGGCCACTGAATATTCTATAAATATTCCACCAGATAATTCTTATAAATACGCCACCGTATTCGATAAATACGCCATCGTGATATTCTATAATACGCCACCTGATATCTATAAATACGCCAACCTGGTATTCTATAATATTCCACAATATTCCGATAACAACGCAAACCTGATATATTCTGTAAATATTCCCCAGACATCATGAATACATGATTTCTATAAATCCCACCTGATATTCCTAATAAATACACCACCTGAAGTATTCTATAAATACACCACCTGATATTTCAATAAATACTACGACCTGATATTGTATAAATAATCACCTATCTACGATATTCTATAAAATACCTCCACCTGATATTACATAATATATCACTTGACTTTCTATAAATACCCACCTGATTGTCGATTAAATAGCACCACCTGATTATCATACACACGTTATAAATACCCACCCTGATATTCTAATAATACCCCACGATATAAACCCCACATGAATTCTTATAAATACCAATGTATAACCCCCACCTGATATATATAAATACCCCACATGTATCTATATCACCTGAATTCTTAAATACACACCTGATATTCACTTAAATATCACACCAGATAATTCTATAAATTCGCCACTGATATCTATAAATACACCACCATGTATTCTATAATACGACACCTGATATTCTATTAAATTACTATCCACCTGATATTCGATAAATAAGCACCTGATATTCGCTATAAATACACCACCTGATATTCTATAAATGCTACCCACCTGATATTCTATGAAATTACCCCACCTAGATATTCATAATACACCAACCTGAATATTTATAATATGCCACACCTGATATTTAAATACCCCTGATATTCTAATAAATATCCACCGATATTCTAACAATACCACCACTGAATTATTTATAGAATCCCCACCTGAATTCATAAATACCACCTGATATTCATAAATACCCCACCTGATATTCTATAAAACCCCAACTGAATAGTCTATATACCCTGATATTTAAATGACCACTACTTAAAATCACCTGACATAATCTACGATATTCTATAAATACCCCCACCTGATATTCTTAAATACCCCACCGGATTCTATAAATATCGGCCACCTGATATTCTATAAATTACGCACCTGAATATTCTTTAAATATTCCACCAGATATTCTATACAAGTATTTAATCCACCTGACTTAATAGCCACGATCTTATTCTAGATTTATAAATAGCACCACCTGATATTCTATAAATACCCCCACCTGATAATATTCTACAAATACTCCACCTGACATTCTAAAATACCACAGATGTTCATAAATAATTTCCACTAGATGATTTAATATCCACACCTGATATTCATAAATACCACGATATTCGATAAATACCGCCACCCTGAATATTCTATATAAAGTATGCACCTGCAATCTATAAATAATTCCACTCAGTATTCTAATAGCACCTGATACTTACCACCTGATATTATTCGATAAATACCCCACCTGATATTCATTAAAAATATGGCACCTGATATTCTATAAAATATCCACCAGATATTCTATAAATACGCCACAGATATTCGTAAAATACCCACTGATATCTATATATTCTCACATGCTATAAATACGCCACCTGATATTCACTATAAAGTCGCACTGATATTCTAATTTACTTCTATAAAGCACTTCACTAAAATATTCAAACACAGCCACTGATATTCTTAAATTATTCCACCATGACATCACTGATTTCTATAAAACACACCTGATATTCTATAATACAGCCACCTGATATTCTATAAATACCACCTGATTATTCATAGTAAATACCCACTGATATTCTATAAATCACCCTTGTATTCTAATAAATCCACTGATCTATACACCTGATATTCTATAAATTACACACCTTGATATCTTTAATATTCACAATATCTACAACCCAGCTGATATTCTTTAAATACACCACCTTGATATTCTATAAAATACGCCACTGATATTCTAATATCCACGATATCTAAGACCCACCTGATATTCTATAATACACGACCATATATACTATAAATATTCCACTGATATTCTATAAATACACCACCTGTATTCTATAAATACACCACCTGATATTCTATAAATACCCACCTGATATTCATAAATAACCACCGTATCTATATACTTAAACCTGTAACTATGAGATCCACAATTCATAAATAACGACCGCTGATTATTCTATTAAATATGCTCACCTGATATTCTAAAATATTCCACCTGATTCAAATATTCACCAGATCAATAAATACACCCACCTGATATTTCCTATAAATATCCACCTGTATTCTATAAATACCCCACCTGATATTCGTTAAATACTTCACCAGATATTCGATAATAATAGCCCCACCTGTATATTCGATAAATAACCACACTGATCGTTCTATTAAATACCCCACTATCTAAATCCCAGTTATAAAATATTCCGTTGATAAACCCCACCTGATATTCTATAAATACACCCACCTGATATTCTATAAATACCCCACCTGATATCTTAAATTACCACCACTGAATATTCTTAAATCACGCCACCTGATATTTCTTTTAAAATATTCCACCAGATAATTCTATAATAGAGCTGTTATTCCACACCTGATTTCTATAAATACGCCACCTGATATTCTAATATTGCACCTGAATTCTATAATCACCAATACTGATATATTCACATATATAATAAACGCCACCTGATATTCTATAATACTTCCACCTGATATTCGATAAATACCACCTGATATCTATATAAATAGCCACCTGACTTCTGAATAATTCCGATATAAATACACACCTAGAATTCATAAAATACCGTTCAAATACACTGATATTCTATAAATACTCCACCTGATATTTATAAATACTTCCCACCTGTTATTCTATAAATACTCCCACCTGATATTCTATAAATACCCTGAACATCTAATCCAGATATTCTAATATCCACCATACTATATCACCTATCAATCACCTGTTTTTATAATCCCATATACTATAAATACCACCTGATATTTCTTAATACTACCACCTGTTTTAGAACCTGAATTATAATTATGCCACCTGATATTCTATAAATATTCACCTGATATTCTTAATTACCTAATATAAATCGCCACTGATATTCGATAAAACGCCACCTGATTTCATAAATACCCCACCTGATATTTCGATAAATCAACATACGTACCCACTGATATTCTATAATACGCCACCTGATATTCTGATAAATACGCCACCTGATATTCTGATAAATATTCCCACCAGAATTATTCTATAAATTGTTCCACAGATATCTATAAATGCAGCCACTGATATTCAAATACCCCACTGTATTCATATAAATATGCCACTCTGAATATTCTATCTTTTTGAAAATATTCACACCAGATATTCTATAAATACGCCAACCTGATTTTCTATAAATATTCCACCTGATATTATATAAATATTCCACCTGTTTAATGGCCTGACTATTCTATAAATATTCCACCTGTTATTCTTGAAATATCACCTGACTATTCTATAAATATGCCCACCTGCATTCCTAAAATATTCCACCAGATATTCTATAATATTCCACCAGATATTCTATAATACGCCACCTGATTTCTATAATATATCCACCTGTTTTCTATAATACCCACCTTGATATCTATAAATACGCCACCTGATATTCTAGTAAAAATATTCCACCTGTTTTCTATAAATAACCCCACCTGATTATCTATAAAATATGCCACCTGATATTTTAAATATGTTCACTGAAATCTTACCAACCTGATATTCGATAAAATACCCCACTGATATTTGATAATAACCCCACCTGGATATCTAATTAAATACCCCACCTATGATATTCATAAATACCCACCTATACTAAAACCCCACATGATATTCTTATAAGATATTCTTAAATCCCACCTGATATTCTATAAATATTCCCACCTGATATTCTATAAATACCACCTGTATTCTTTAAATATTTCCACCAGCATATTCTATAATACAGCCAGCCGATATTCTTTAAATACCCAACCTGAATATTCTATAAAATAACGCCACCTGATATTTCTTTAAAATATTTCCACCTGATATTCTAAATACACACCTTGATATTCTATAAATACACCACCTGATATTCGTAATACACCATATTCTTTACACACTGATATTCGTACAAATCCCCACTGATATATACTAAGAATACGCCCACCATTTCTAAAAATACCACCACCTGATAATTCGTATAAAATACCCACCTGATATTTCTATAAATACCCCACCTGATATTCTATAATACCCCACCTGATTTTCTACTAAATACCCACTCTTGATAATACCCCTGATGTCTATAATAGCACCTGATCTCTTTAATCGCCTGATTTTTAAATATTACCTGATTTGAAATACCCTACCTGAAATATTTCTATAAATACCCCCACCTGATAATTTCTTTAAATACCCCACTGATTTCTAGATAAATACCCCACTGGATATTCTATAAATAAGCGCCACCTGAAATTCTAAAATATTCCACAAAGAATTCTAAATACTGAGCAGATATTGATATCCACATGTATTCAAATTCCACCGATATTCATAAATATGACTAATTCCTAAATATCCACCAGATATTCTATAAATATTCCGCCAGATATTCTATTAATACGCCACCTGAATACATTTCTATAAAATATTCCCCTGACTTTCGATTGCCGCTCTAAATATTCCAATATCTATAAATAGCTGATCTTATACCAATGATATTCTATAAATATTCACCTGTTTAATTCTTTCGATAATACCCACCTGAATATCTATAAATATGCCACCCGATTTACTTCTAAAATATTCCTACCCAGAGTATTCATACTCCAATACTATATAGCCACCTGATATTCCTATAAATATATCACCTGTTTCTATAAATACACCCCACCTGATATACGTATAATACCACTAGATATTCGATACAATGCCCCTGATATTCGATAAATAGCCACCTATCGAACCCCTGATATTCTAATAACCTGATATTCGATCGCCACCTGATATTCGTATACGCCACCCTGATAATCATATACGCCACCTGATATTCTAAATACACATATCACAATCCCACCTGATTTCTATAAATATTCCACTGATTTTCTATAAAATACCCCACCTGTAACAAATATTCCATATTCTATTACCCACCTGATATTCTATAAATACGCCCAATTCTCATGAATATTCTGATAAATACGCAGCTTGATATTCTGTTAAATACGCCCACCTTGATATCGATAAATACGCCACCTGATATTCGTTAAAATCCACCTGGATATTCGTAATCCACCGATATCGATACGTCAACCTGATATTCTGCACACAAGTATCGTAAATAGCCACCTCGGATATTCTATAATACACACCTGATATTCCATAAAGTTACCCACCAGATATCGATAAATAGGCCACCTGATATTCATAAATACCACAACCTAGATATTCGATAATTTTACCCCACCTGGATATTCTATAAAATCCCCACCTGATATTCTACAAATTACCCCACGCCTGAATATTCTATAAATACCCCACCTGATAATTCTATAAATACCCACTGATTATTCTATAAATACCCCACCTGATATTCGTAAATAACCCACCTTGATAGTCTATAAATACGCACGATATTCTTTAAATATTCCACCCTGTGATATTCTTTTAAATATTCCACCTGATATTCGTAAATACCCACCTGATATTCTATAAATACCCCCACCTGATATTTCTATAAAATTACCCCACCTGATATCTATAAATACCCCACCATGAATATTCTATAAAATACCCCACATTGATATTCTATAAATACCCCACCGATATTCTATTAAATACCACCTGGTATTTATAAATATCCACTGATATTCATATAAAACGCCACCTGTATTCTTAAATATATCCACCAGATATTCTATAAAATACGCCAGCTGATATTCTTTAAATACCCCACCTGATTCTATAAATATCGCACCTGTATTCTTTAAAATCCATCTGATATCTATAGATATCAACACTAGTATTCTATAATAGCCAGACTACTTATCCCACCTCGTATCTCTAAATACCCGCACCTGATATTCTATTAGATATCATCCTGATATCTCTAATTAAATACCCCACCGATATTATAAATACCCCCCTGAAATACCACCTATTTCATAACTACCACCACCTGATATTATACCGATATCTCAAACACATCACACCTACATCAACGAATATTCATAAATTACCCACCTGATATTCTATCAATACCCACCTGATATTCTACTAAATACCCCACCTGAGATTTAAATCGCCATGATATTCTATTAAATACCCCACCTGATATCTCTTATCAATATTCTCCCACCTGATTATCTTAAATACCCCACCTGTATTCTTAATACCCACTCTGATATTCTATAATATGCCCACCTGACATTCTAAAAATATTCACAACCGATATTTCTAAATATTCCCCAGAATTCTTAAATTTTCCCGAATTCTATAACTATTCCACCGAATTTATATAAAACGCCACTATATTTATAACATTTCCACCTGTTTTCTAATATACCCACCTGATATTACTATAAATACCATCCTGATATCTAATATATTCCACCTGTTCTATAAATACCATACACACTGATACTACATTAAATATGCCACTGATATTTTACAATATTCCCCAGATATTCTATAATTTTCAACTATATTCACCTATTTCATAAATCCCCTTGAATCTAATAAATACACACCATACATGCAATAATTCGATAAATAGCCCACCTGATAATTCACTAAATAGCCAACCTGATTTATGATAATTCCACCTGATATTCTATAAATACCCACCTTGAATTCTATAAATTACCCCTTTCATACCCTGATATTCTATAAATACCCTGGCTACCTATAGTTCACTTTTATAATACCACAATCTTGAATTTACATATCTAAATACCACGTGATATTCTTATAATATCACCTATATTCATAATACGCACTGATATTCTTAATATTCCAACCTAATATTCCTCTATAAATACCCACCTTGAATTATATCCCTCTTTCTATAATACCCACCTGATATTTCTATAAAAAACGATACGTACCACACCTTGTTATATTCTAATTACCAATTACTTACCCTGATATTTCTAAATATCTCCACCTGATACTAAAATACATATTTAAATACCCCACTGATATTCTAAATCCCACACTTCTTAAGACCATTATTCTATAAATACGCCGCACCAGATTCTTATGAATACCACACTGAATATTCTATAACATATTCCACCTATACTAATCGACCTAATTTTCACCACTAATTTACCTACACCTATCATACCACCTGATATTCTATAAATACCCCACATTGATATTACTACAAATTACTACCATAATATCTATAATACCCACCTATATTCTTAATATACTCATCCTATCACTCTAACTTTAAATACTATTCTCACCTGATATCTTTAAATTACCCCACCGTGATATCTTAAATACGCCACCTGATATTCTTAATATTCCAACCTGATATTATACACCGATTTCTATAATACCCCACCTATACTTCATAAATACCCCTCTATGCCACACGATTTCTTATAAATACCACCTGTATATCTATAATATTATCCCAGATATTCTATAAATATTCACCAGTATTCTATAAATACACCACTGATAATTTCTATACATATGCCATGACTTCTAAAAATTATTCCACGAGAGTTTATTCTATAATATCCACAGATGTTCTATAAATACCCCACCTTTGATATTCTATAAAGTACCCCACCTCGATATTCTTTAAATATGCCACCTGACATATCTAAAATATCTCCACAGATATTCTATAAATAATTCCACCAGATATTCTATTAAATATTCACACCTGATATTTCTATAAATATTCCGATAAATTACCCCACCTGATATTTATGATAAATATGTGCCACCTGACATTTCTAAAAAATAATTCACCAGTAATCTATTAAATACGCACCTGATATTCTATAAATATTCCACCTGATATTCCTATAAATATTCCACCTGAATTCGTAATACCCCACCTGATATTCTATAAAAAAAAAAAAAAAAAAAAAAAAAAAAAAAAAAAAAAAAAAAAAAAAAAAAAAAAAAAAAAAAAAAAAAAAAAAAAAAAAAAAAAAAAAAAAAAAAAAAAAAAAAAAAAAAAAAAAAAAAAAAAAAAAAAAAAAAAAAAAAAAAAAAAAAAAAAAAAAAAAAAAAAAAAAAAAAAAAAAAAAAAAAAAAAAAAAAAAAAAAAAAAAAAAAAAAAAAAAAAAAAAAAAAAAAAAAAAAAATATATGCCACCTGACATTTCTAAAAATATTCCACCAGAATTCTATATATTCCACCAGATATTCATATAAAACGCCACCTGATATACTATAATATTCCACCGTATTCTATAAATACGCCACCTTGATAGTCGATAAATACGCCACTGATATCGATTAAATACGCCAATCTGATATTTCGACTGAATACGGCCACTGATATTCGATGAATACGCACCTTGATATTCGATAAATACGGCACCTGATATTCGATTAAATACCGCCACCTGTATTCTATAAATATTCCACTGTTTCATAAATATCCCACCTGATATTACTAATAACATATTCCACCAAGATATTCTATTAAATACGCCACCTGATAATTCTATAAATATTCCACCTGTTTCTATAAATACCCACCTGATATACTATAAATATTCCACCAATATTCTATAAATAGCCACCATGATATTTCGATAAATAGCTACCTGAATATTCTATAAATATCACCTGTTTTCTATAAATACCCACGCTGATTACTATAATATTCCACCAGATATTCTATAAATACGCCACCTGATATTCATAAATACGCCACTCTGATATTCGATAAATACAGCCACCTGATATTCGGTAAATAGCCACCTGATATTCGCATAAAATACGCCACAATATATTCGATGAATACGCCACACTGATATTCATAAATTACGCCACCTGATACGATAAATACGCCACCTGATCATTTCAGATAAATACAGACCACCTGATATTCGATAATACAGCCACTGTATTCGATAAATACGCCACTGATATTCTATATATTCCACCTGTTATTTCTATAAATACCCCACCATGATATACATATAATATCCACCAGGTATTCATCTAATACGCACCTGAATTCTAATAAATATTCCACGTAGTTTTCTATAATCCCCACCTGATTATATATAATTATTCCACCAAGCATATTCTATAAAACGGCACCATGTATTTAAAGTATTCCACCTTTTTCTTAAAATACCCACCTGATACTTATAAATATCCACAGAATATGTCTATAACATACCGCCACCTGATATCTATAATTATTCCACGTGTTTTTATAAATACCCCACCTGATTACTATAAATAGTCCCAATATTCTATAAATACGCCACCTGATATTCGATAAATACGCTACCTGGATATCTTAAAATATTCCACCTGTTTTTTTCTAATTAATACCACACCTGATATTACTATAAATATCCACCGAGATATTCTATAAATACGCCACCTTATATATCCGAATAAATATACAGCGGCCACCTGATATCTTCGATAAATAACGCCAACCTAGATATATCCGATAATTACGCCACCTGATATCATCGATAAATCACGCCACCTGAATATTCCGTAAATACGCACCCTGATATTCGATAACATACGCCACCTGATATTCGAATTCTAAATACGCACCTGATAATTCGATAAATATCGCCACCTGATATTCGAATAAATACGCCACCTTGATATTCGATAAATACGCCACCTGATAATTCGGATAAGAAGGCCACCAGAATATTTCGATAATAGGCCCCAGATATTCGATTAATCAGGTCACCGATAATTCGATAACAGGTCAACAGATATATCTATAAAATAGGCACTGATATTCCATAAAATAAGCCACCTATATTCGAATAAATACTCCACCAGTATTCGATAAAACAGGATCACCTGAAATTTGATCAACAGGCTAACATAATATTTCGAATAATGGGTCACCTGATATTCAAATTAAACAAGGTCACCCTGGATATTCAGCTAAACAAGGTCACCTGAATATTCCATAAATAAAGCCACCTGATATTCGATACATAATTCCACCAGAATTTGATAACAGGTCACATATATTCAATAAAATGGAGTACACCTGATATCGCATTAAACACGTCACCTGATAATCCATAAGTAGAGTCACCTGATTATCGATAAACAGGTACCTGAATTATTCCATATAGGCCACCTGATATTCGAATAACAGGTCTCATATTCATAAACTGTCACCTGTAATTCGATAATAGTCACCTGATATATAAATAGGCCAGCCTGACTATTCATAAAGCATTGTCACCTGATATTTGTATAACAGGTCACACTGATATATGATAACAGGGTCACCTGATATATCCATGAATAACCCCCTGATATTATAATACATCGGCTCACCTGAATATTCGATAAACAGGTCAACTGAACATATGAAAAACAGGTCACAATAATATTCAATAAAAATGTCACCTATATTCGATAAACGGTCACACTGATTATACGAATAAATAGCCACCTGAATATTCGATAACGGTCCCTATATTCGATAAATAGGCCACCTGATATTCGTAAACAGGTTACCGGATATTACGATAAATAGAGCCACCTAGATAATCGAATAAACAGGTCACCTATATACGATAAATAGGCCCACCTGAAATATACGATAAATAAGACCAACCTGATAATTTCGATAAATTAGGCCACCATTCCTATGGTGGTTCGATATGGCAGCTTAGTGCCAGAGGGGGGGTAGCTATCATTTCTTAGAAGCGTGACTGATGTCGCTGATGACAGTGCCCCTCTACGAGTACACAAACCACTGGACTGTACTTCATTTCGCGACATCGGAAGGATGACGGCTGATTCAACCCACCTTGGATGTATTAATTACAGCGGCCAATGAGGGCTTGAACTCAGGACCCTAGGATCCCAAGCCGCCACACCCTAACCACTGAGCCAACACCAGTCTTTACCTCATATTGAATAAGGAGGTGACCTGATATTCGATAAATAGGCCACCTCATATTCGATAAACAGGTCACCTGACATGTGATAATTAGGTCACATAATATTCGATAAATGATTCACCTGATATTCGATAAGCAGGTCACCTCATACGCAATAAGTAGGCCACTTCAATTACGATAAATAGGCCACTTGATATTCGATAAACAGGTCACCTGCTATACGATAAATAGGCCACCTGATATTCGATAAATAGTTCACCTGATCTTCGATAAACAGGTCACCTGATAAACGATAAATATCTTAGCTTGAACGACTATCTTAGCTTGATCGATCAAGCTTCTTAGCTTGATTGACTATCAATGGCGGACCCTCGTTGTCGCCTTCACCAGACAGAGAAATTCTCCATCATCACTCACCTCCTTGCGATACCCAAGAGGACATAATTTGGTCTGAAATGTGTAGGATCGAACATAAGAAGAAAGAAAAGTGGAGAGATGCGATAGGAATACCAGAATACAGCCAAAGCACCTTCGACCCTCGAAACAGCTTTCAGGTAAATCCATAACATTGTTGCCTTAAACAGGAGATGGCGCTGTCGGATAATAAGATGTTCTTCCAATGAACTTCGATATAGGAGGATGCCATTAGGCCCACAAAAGACAGCACAAGTATGTATGGTTATTTATCCATTCTCCATCTTTTTATATACTCAACGTCAAGCAAGGAAGCAGCACGTGTCCCATTTTAAAATTCTTTGGTATGACCCAACCTGTCCACCAAGTTTCGTCCGAATCCGTCCATGAGTTCTTGAGATATCCTGCTCAAAAAACAAACAAGCAGTCATAGACTGATACTTAGGAAATCCTCAACTTGACCTCCGACCTTGTCTAATAAAAGCTGTCTCTAGAGAAGGTAGCGACGCAAACCAGAAGTTTCTACGATGATTCTGTACCAAACCATCAAAAATCGAATGTTTGACCTCACTGTGACCTTGACCTTTGACACGATTTTGACCAAAATCTAATCAGCACTAGCCATCACCCTCCTGAATCACATGGTGTAATTTGACATTGGTAGCTTCTTCCGTTCTCGAATTATCGTGCCTAAACAAACAAACAAGCAGTCATAGACTGGTACTTACGAAATCGTCAACTTGACCTCTGACCTTGTCTAATAAAAGCTGTCTCTAGAGAAGGTAGCGACGCAAACCAGAATTTCTACGATGATTCTGTACCAAACCATCAAAAATCGAATGTTTTGGATGTTTGACCTCACTGTGACCTTGACCTTTGACCGATTTTGACCAAAATCTCATCAGCGCTAGCCACCACCCTCCTGAATCACATGGTGTAATTTGACATTGGTAGCTTCTTCCGTTCTCGAGTTATAATTTTTTGGATGTTTGACCTCGGTGTGACCTTGACCTTTGACCGATTTTGACCAAAATCTAATCAGCACTAGCCATCACCCTCCTGAATCACGTGGTGTAATTTGACATTGGTAGCTTCTTCCGTTCTCGAGTTATCTGTACCAAACCATCAAAAATCAAATATTTGACCTCACTGTGACCTTGACCTTTGACCGATTTCGACCAAAATCTAATCAGCACTTGCCCATCACCCTCCTGAATCACTTGGTGTAATTTGACATTGGTAGCTTCTTCCGTTCTCGAGTTATCGTGCCTACAAACAAACAAACAAACAAACAAACAAGCAGTCATAGACTGGTACTTACGAAATCGTCAACTTGACCTCTGACTTTGTCTAATAAAAGCTGTCTCTGGAGAAGGTAGCGACGCAAACCAGAAGTTTCTTCCATGATTCTGTACCAAACCATCAAAAATTGAATTTTTGACCTCACCGTGACCTTGACCTTTGACCGATTTTGACCAAAATCTAATCAGCACGAGCCATCACCCTCCTGAATCACGTGGTGTAAATTTGACATTGGTACTTCTTCCGTTCTCGAGTTATCTGTACCAAACCATCAAAAATCGAAATTTGACCTCACTGTGACCTTGACCTTTGACCGATTTCGACCAAATCTAATCAGCACTTGCCATCACCCTCCTGAATCACGTGGTGTAATTTGACATTGGTAGCTTCTTCCGTTCTCGAGTTATCGTGCCTACAAACAAACAAACAAACAAACAAACAAACAAACAAACAAACATACAAAACAAACAGAAACGGAAGTCATCAATATACTTACAAAATCTTTAGATTTCGTAAGTAACAAACAGAAACGGAAGTCATCAATACTTACGAAATCTTTAGATTTCGTAAGTAACAAGCAGTCATAGACTGGTACTTACGAAATCGTCAACTTGACCTCTGACCTTGTCTAATAAAAGCTGTCTCTAGAGAAGGTAGCGACGCAAACCAGAAGTTTCTACGATGATTCTGTACCAAACCATCAAAAATCGTAACGTCGACCGAAGCAAAAATCTCCATTTCTCCACGCAATTATTTTATATTATTTTATCAAAGTCACAAAACCGTAATATTCGGCCATCCACCAACAATCTTTACATAATCCGATGGCTTAGCGAGTCAGGCATGCGACGATAACCTTTATTGGGATAAAAAAATGACTTTTAAACACCATCTTTATCGAAAACACCGTCAGCGCGCACACGCAAAACTTTACGTGACTCAACGATGCCTCTGCTCGAGCGCACTGCATCACGTGACGACCCGTGACGCGTCGAGTGAAATATTTTTTATACAATCTTAAAACGTCTCCAAAACATCCGATTTTTACCAGAATTTCGACAACCGAGTTTTAAGCGTCCTAAGCGATCGCAAAAACCGAAGACAAAATTAAAATCGAAGTTAAAACGAACTCGTAACGTCGAGCGAAGCAAAAATACTCCATTTCTCCACATTAATTTACGGAATTATGTTTGACCTCACTGTGACCTTGACCTTTGACCGATTTGACCAAAATCTAATCAGCGCTAGCCATCACCCTCCTGAATCACGTGGTGTAATTTGACATTGGTAGCTTCTTCCGTTCTCGAGTTATCGTGCCTACAAACAAACAAACACACACACAAACAAACACACAAACAGAGGACGGAAGTCATCAATATACTTACAAAATCTTTAGATTTCGTAAGTAACAAGCAATAAAGATGTTGTACATAGCGTGAGACTTGCGAAATCCAAATAAACAATAGTTGCCATGGAAACAGCAATTTGTTACTTTGTAAAATTTTACTTTTCAAGTGTTTTCCATGATAGAATGTTATTGTTTGGAAATGAAGTCTTTTGCAGTTTCATTGCTGAGTTTTTGATGGTCTACGGTAAGATCTTTGTTCACTTTGAGATAAAAGCGACTGTCTGATAAAATTGACGATGGGTTTTCTGTTGATAAAGGTCCATCTGCCAGACAACCACCTTGCCACCTTTGTCCACTAGTTTGATGATGATATCTGAGTGAGTCATTCCTGTTCCGTCATTCTGAGCGAGTTGCTTCTGCTCCGACATCCTGAGCGAGTCGTTCGTGATGAGCATGATCCCATCTGCATGAGAAGTTCCAAGTTGTGTAGGGAGATGGAGAATGTCCTGAAATGTTACAAGGATGTCCACGAAGAGAAAATGAAGGCAGCCACTCAAGTCTCCATTATGAAGTTCTTCAAAAAAAATCCCAAGCAAATCAGCCTCCATTTCATCTTCTGAGCATTCAATCTCAACTGGACAGCCTGCCACACCTGAATGAACCTGCCACAAGCAATATGTACTGTATCCAAGCCCAATCATGACAACACTGATTAAAAAGTAATTAATTTTAATGTTTTTATTTGTTATATGTTTTATTTACACATTGTTGACTGCTTTTTTGCCCCTCATCGCTCCCCCACCCCGCCTCACTTCCCCACCCTCCTTGCTTCCCCTTGCTTCCTCACTCCTCTTAGTGGTTAGGGTGGCTGGCTTAGGACATTAGGGTCCTGAGTTTGAGCCCCATTGGCCACTGAATTAACACCAGGTGGGGTTGACTCAGCCTGTCATCCTTCCGAGGTTGGTGAAATGAATACCAGTGTGCTGGTATAGGGGCACAGCATCAGCAACATAGTCAAACCCCAAGAAAATCGTAGCTACCCAACAGCCAACTGCCATACGCAAGAAGAAGAAGTATACCTGTCTTCCGGATGGTGGATATCTCCGGACAGACGCTCTCCTCACGCTGCCTTCCCCTGATGTATCGGGACAGTGGTTATGCAGACGGTGGTTATCTCGGGACTGGTCCAGGTGGTGGTTCTGTTCGGATGGACCCTCCCCTCACACTGCCTTCCCTTTCTCTCACCTCCTGCTGCCTTCCCTTGCTCTCCTCTAATGCTGCCTTCCCTTTCTGCACCCTTCCTCACCCCCCTCCCTCCTCTCCCTCCCCTCACCCTACCTCCTTTCTCTCCTCCTTCTTACTCCCCCCTCCTTAACATTCCCATCAGCGAAGCGACGGGTTGTATTTGCTCGTATTTAACATAATGGACCATTATTTTGTGGAACTGTGGTCCTGTATCCCTCCTGGATTCTGTAGAGTCAAAAACACTGAATATATCATTAGTATGACCAATCAAGAAGCTGAGGCATAGAGCCTCCTGTTCTCTCATCACAGAGACGTCAGTAGCATCCCAGGCGTTTCATTTAAATCACATCTCGTCTGATCTTGCACTTCCTCCCCATTCATCATCCACCACCTCACAAACTCTTTCAGGTTGAACACATTCTTCCAGAAACGCCTTTATTGTTCCCCTTTAAAAGTGCAAGCCTTGCAAACCTTTACAGGTCGAACACAATCTTCCAGCAACGCCTTGCTTGTTATCCTTTAAAGGACAGGCTTTCTGCTCATCTGTACAATGTTGTCGCTGTATTTTCTTTCTCTTGTGAAATGTGTCTCTCCAGTCATGCTCTTGTATCCAATGCTTTGAGGTTGCAGCTCAAAGTCAAGCCATTCATTTCATTGATCCACATCCCACATAATTTACTGCCAAGGTCTTGGTACTCCTTAACTTAGTGACAAAAAGGACAATGAGATTACATTCTCTCATGAGGGCTGCTCCAAAATGCAGTTCACTTGATGCTGATATAGTACCCAAAGGGGAGAGCTATCTATCTTCAGGAACAAGTCCTCAAGGTGTGCTCATTTCGAATTACCGACTGACCCTGAAAAGTTTACATTGTGGTGCAAAGTTTCCTTCTCTTTTATTAGCCCCAGTTGGACTTGGTCCGAAACGAGGGTTTATGGATTTGGTCTCGATTTTCGTGCCTGTGCGTGCGTGCGTCCGCAATCATATCTCGGACGTGTGTGAACCGATTTTATTCGTACTTGGCACAAAGACAACACTTGATGGTATACATATGCACATCATCTTGTTTCGAGATGCGATCAAAGATTTTACAATGTTCCGAAGCACAAAGCTGAAGGCACGCTGGAGTGGCTGAATAAGAAGAGAAAATGAAAATTCCCGAGCGGCCAAAAGTCCTCACTTGAACCTAAATGAACATCTATGGTGAGATTTGAAGATTGCAGTCCATCGACGATTCCCATCAAACTTGACAGAACGAGAGCAATTTTCATGTGAAGAATGGACAATGATTTCACCATCTCACTGTGTAAAGATGGTAGAGACCCACAAAAGGCTCATCACAGCAGTTATTGCTGCAAAAGGTTCTTCCACCAAGTACTGATCGAAGGGGCTGAATACTTTTACAACCAGTGAATTTTGATTTGAACATGTTTTTTACAGGTGTTCCTGACATGTAACCTCCTTCAACTATAACAGTGTTTAGTTTGATCTCCTCAGTTATTAATAAAAGAGTTAATTTGGAAAAATTGTTTCTACATCATTCGTAATTCATCTGAATGTGGCTTCATTGGTAGGGGGTGAATACTTTTGCAACGCCTTGCTTATATACAATATTCGTAAAGTTCCTTTCTGTCGACATGTTTACACTGACAATTTTACTTTCCCCAGCTCTCAAAATCCCAAAACAGGAAAGGGTCCAAATTTATTGTTTCATCTCAGACATTTTCCTCAAAGACGGTGCCAATATGGATCGTTTAACAAAGGTTGTTCTTAAGAAAGCATCTGCTGTGGTACAGTGTATTGTTACGGTCTGGGGTTCGAGGTTCACCACGAGGGGAAGCGCTCGCGTTCCCACTGAACATCTGGTCCTGAGGCCACCAGCCGCGGTTAACTCCGCGGCTCGGCGGGTTGCCAATCAACCATGACTGCCAATTGGTACCGCCAGTCCTGGAGCTCGGTGTCACTACTTCGTGTGGGTACCTCACCTTTGGATGACGATATGAATGTGGGTTCATGCCATCGATGCATACTTGTCTTAACTTACCTGATCAAGTGCAGCCGAGCAGAGCTGCCAAGTACGCACCGGCTAACAGAGCAAATCACGTGGGGGTAATGGAGGACTACGTATGGACTATTCTGGACCAATGGAGGAAAAGACGCGACAAATTGGGTACATTCACAATAACAGCAATATATTTAGAGCAAGGGCGAGGAAAGATATGTGGACGATTAGCAACGGTTATAATACAAAAGCAAAATTCATACCGCAGGGGAAAGCAAGGATTCATGAGGTGCAGCAAAAGAAAATGCAATTATTTACAAAAACACAAAGAGAGGCAGTGCAGGGTTAAAACGATCCTAAAACTTCTACAATCTTATATACACTAACATGACAGGCACCATTAGAATCCTACCTGAGGAGCTTAGATAGTAAGAAAGATGAGAAAATATTTGAGGCGTTTGCGACCTCTTTGTTTACCAGGCATGTCCAACGGACTTGCGCAATCCCAGTCGCTGAGGAGCGGGAAGGGGGAAAGAAAACTGGTGTCTGGTGCATGGTTGGGAGGTGCAAAATGAGGGTTGAGGTAATTGGCAGATGAGGTGCAAAGAGGAAGATGCAAAAGATGTGGATCAGTAGCCCCAGACAATTGGTGATTCTCTTTTATTGTGTCTACAGTAGATGAGACGGAAATAATAAAGAAGAATGTGTGAGGAGATAGGCAAATGGTGAGGTGTAAGGAGATCTGTAAGTGCATTACTACACTGTCGAATACTGCACCCAGTCTGGCACCTGGCTCTTTCGCTCGGCCATGGACACCGTTCTGCTCCGTCTAGCCCCGTTCGGCTATGTCCAGCTCCACCAAGCTTCATTGTCCTCCAACCCGTGATCACCAGAACCAAACAGTACCCCAAAAAAACCAGACCAGACAGACTATACTAACTTTCTTTGTGGAACACCCAGCGTTTTATATTCCCCTGGCGGAGGGTGGAGCCCAAACTCGGATCTGGAAAGCTGATAGAACTTTCCAACGTCCTCATTGGTGCGCAGACCATTACCACTGTTTGGGTCCCGCCCATGTGAGGGTTCGGTGATGGAAGGCGGCCTCAGTTGCTTTGCGCTTTGCCACGTGATTCATCTCAGAGATTAATATGGCGGCATGCACCTGGTAGCTCACCTCGGCCGCGAACATGCGCCAAACATGCAATGGAGGTCATAATTGAGTGGAACGCTGGGGCTATTCACACAACATTGAACGGAGCTGAGCACACACTCACACCTTGAGATATTTGCCAGAACATTCCTATCCGAGTATCCACTATGGTGTGCTGCGTTTTTCTGCCCAGCCAGTCCAGAGGGCGGTGATGAATGTCAATGGTAGCTGTGGTTAAGCGATAACAGTGGCGCTACAGCATAGCGGTTATAGTGTGATGATTCGTGATAGCATTGGTGGTTCGAGTATGGTGAAGATCATAGTGAAATGACCGTTGAGTTGTGGTGCACGACTCAAATGGTTTTGGCATGCGAATGCAAATAAACTGCTTGTTTGTTATGATATTTGGTGTGCATGGATGCGTGAAGAAAGGAGAGGTTTGTGTTTGTGTACAAGCAAAATAACTAAAAGATGGGAATAAAGACCTACCTAAAGCCCATGCAAAGCATATGACCGAAAAACCCATTACACATAAGGGAAGGGCTATCTAAAATGAATACTAATGAAATAACTGTCTCAGGAGCACTATATATACATATATATATGTACATAAATAAATTAAAAAATAAATATTAAAATAATATATATAATATATATGTATATGTATATATATATATATATATATATATATATATATACATACATAATATATATACATACATATATATATGTTGTGTGCCATTGCCTCGGGGGAGTGCCGGTTTCTCAGATCCGCAACAATATTATACATCTACCTTTTTAGCATTGTAACAAGCATTTAATAGAGCATCGACATCTTCAGGGTAAGAATGCGGTTTAATGATTGTATTAGTGTATTAACGCATCTTCAGTCCATGTCTTTCATGCTGGCTACTTTGACATTTTTGCATACACGGCACAGGATGTTTCCTCCAGCTTGGTCTCCAAATGGACTTGGGAGCCACTGTCTGTTTGCCAAGCTCATGTTGTCTGTTTGCTCAGATAAGAAGAGAAGAAATAGCAGAGAAAGCGAAGCAGCACAGTGGTGCACCTCTTGATGCATCCACTCGATCACATAGCTGCAACAAATAACAAAATGATTTGCACTTGGGGTGGGGGGGGGGGGGCAGTTTGGGGAAAGGTGCAGTCTGCTGTCGTGAGACATTGTTGAAGAACAAATAGCGACAGCAACACTGTACTTAAGCTCACTCTCTATATTCTCATTGCAAGAAATGCTTGTGTATGGTTGTCAGGGTGATCTGCTCGAGTGTGAGTATTTCTTCTTGACCTGAGACTTGGGGCTGAAGCAGAATGAGAATATTGTGGCTCCTGCTTTAATTGGCGCACACAGTTTTTTTTTTTGTTTAAAAAAAAAAATTGTATACCTTGTCGAGGCTCGTATGAGAGCTAACACACAATGCACAGCAAGGGGGGCATGAGACAGAGGGGCGGGAGTGGGAAGGACAAAACAGTGGGGAACAGAGACATTAGATCTGTGGAAGGGAGAGGGATGGGGCGGGAACATGGGGAATACAAGATGGACATCACAGGGACTTTCAGGAAGGAAAGCAGGGAATTTGAAGGAGGTGGACTTGGGTGGATTATCTGGGGTAGAAAGAATTGAGGATTTGGATGGGGGCGATAAGAGGTGGTGGTGAACAGCTGTTTTGAAGGCCTGGAGGGAAGAATGGATTGAATAGAGTGAGGGAGTTTATTCAAAGGCGGAAAAAAGAGGAATGAAAGAGTGAAGGTGAGCAGTGATTCGTGATTTTGGTAGTTTTACCAGAAGGGGGTTGTTGGCGGACCTTGAGCGCCCTGCGGAAATTGGGTGGGGACAAATCGCAGAGAAAGCAGGGGGGGGCGACACTTGAGAGGAGACGGTAGAAGACAGAAAGATCACTGACCTGCCTGCGGTGAGAGAGTGAGAGGCCCAAAGACTCAGCCTCATCGCGGGAGATGCCAATGATCTGACATGCCATGGTTTCCACAGCGTGAAGCCGAGAAAGGTGGGAG
>CM068954.1:196912736-196925264 GCA_035128595.1 Eptatretus atami
CCTAACCCTAACAGCTCTATGTTGTTTTTGGCCCGATCTCCCAATGGTGAAGAATCACTTTGAAAATGAAAAAAAATCATATCCAGATCTGGATCTGGATCCTCACCAAAACCGAATCAATCAGTTTAAAAATTAAAAAAACTCGTATCTGGATCTGGATTCAGATCCTCACCAAAACCAAATCAATCACCTTAGATATTAAAAAATTCCCTTCGAAATTTCGGATTAACTGCAAATCCTACCACATATCATACCGAATCAATCACTTTAAAAATTAAAAAATATCCTCATATCTGGATTCGGATCCTCACCAAAACCAAATCAACCACTTTAAATATTTAAAAAACTATCGAATCCGGATCTGGATCCTCACCAAATCCGAATCAATCACTTTAGAAATAAAAAAACTCTCGTATCCGGATCTGGATTCAGATCTTCACCAAAACCAAATCAATCACCTTAGATATTAAAAAAATTCTCGAATCCGTATCTGGATTCAGATCCTCACCAAAACCAAATCAATCACCTTAGATATTCAAAAATTCTCGAATCTGGATCTGCATCCTCACCAAATCCGAATCGATCACTTTAAAAGTTAAAAAAATCCTCATATTCGGATCCTCACCAAAACCAAATCAATCACTTTAAATATTAAAAAATTCTCATATCTGGATCTGGTTTCAGATCCTCACTAAAACCAAATCAATCACCTTAGATATTAAAAAATTCTCGAATCCGGATCTAGGATCCCTCGAAACACCAATATCACTTAAAATAAAGAAATATCTTATACCGGATCTGGATTCGGACCTCACCAAACAAATCAAATCACTTATAAAATTTAAAAAATCTCATATCCGGATCTGGATTCGATACCAAAACAAATAATCACATATAAAAAATTAAAACTCTCGATCCGGATCTGGATTCGGATCCTCACCAAAACCAAATCAATCACTTAAAACTAAAAAAAATACTTGTATCCGGATCTGGATTCGGATCCTTATCAAAACCAAATCAATCACTGTAAAATTATAAAAAAACCCTCGTATCCGGATCTGATTCGGATCCTCACAAACAAATCAATCACTTTAAAACTTAAAAAAATTACTCGTATCCGGATCTGGATTCGGATCCTTATCACACCCAAATCAATCACTTTAAAAATTAAAAAAACTCTCGTATCTGGATTCGGATCCTCACCAAAACCAAATCAATTCGTCCATGTCACACACCAAATCTGTCTACCAAGTTTAATCAGAATCCATCCATAACCTTTTGAGATATTGTCTCTTTATATCGTTTTCAGCCTGATCACTCAATGGTGAAGAATCACTTCAAAAAAATTATCGGATATGAATCTGGTTCTTCACCAAAGTTGAATAATTTCTTCCTTGTCACACATCCAACCTGTCCACCAAATTCCGTCCAAATTCGTCCACAACTTTTTTTCGATATCCTGCTCACAGACAAACAGACTGGGGTGAAAACATAACTTCCATCCACCTTTGGTGGCAGAGGTAATCATGTGACGTACTGCAAGATCACTTTGGTTTGGAATTTCTGGCAACCCTCGACTCCAATTCAATGACAGGCCTGGACAGCATCAGCTCACATGTCCTAAAACCTGCTCTGCAGCTCTTGCACATCTTTCTGCTCAGTTAACCCGATAATTTGCCCGAGGTCAAATTCTGCCCACTGGGAATTCTTCCAACATCACTGCAATATACAAATATGGTGCAAAAAACAGATCCCGTTAGCTATAGGCTGTTTATCTTTCTTCCAATTCCAAGCAAACTCATGGAATCCATTATTGCAGTTGACATGAAATTCCTCCTTTCTATAATGGCCTGATCTCAGACCATGAGCTTGGATACAGACCCGGTCACTCCACCCTTGACATGGTGCTTATGCTCTCCCTAATATGGAAAGAAGACCTCAATCTCAGACATGAGATCAGGGGCATCTTTCTGGATATATCTCAAGCATTTGATAGAGTCTGGCATCATACTTTGCTCTCCAAACTATCTGCCTTTGGCACCCAAGGCCACCTCCACTCATGGCTTACTGACATCTGCCACTCTCATGGTCAACACTCGCTCTCAAAGGGATCCTCTCGTCATCTCTTCTCCCTATTGAGGTTTGAGTGCTGTAAGCCTAACCTCTGTCCCACTAATCCCCACCTTGGTCTCGCCTCCAAGCAGATGTTCCACACATTCCACCATTTGGTGGATGTCTGCCATTTTGTCAATTCTCCCACCCAGACCCATATTTGCAAATACATCTTCAAATTCCCAAATGCGCTAAAATGTAGAATTAAAAAAATATATCCCTGGGGAAATCGAGCCGATCCAAACTCCTTACACCAGTTGTCGTGTCAGAGTTGGATTCAAATTCAGGTCCAACATCTCACGCCTGACTACCAATTGTCACGTCGGTGCATCCCACTAATGCAGACTCTCTGCGACGGAGGTCCAAGACCTCCGTAAATGGCCAAATTATCCTGCAAGCTACTGTGAGGGAACAGCACTTCCTTATCTATCCATGCTCCAACAGCAGGAATGCTTATTGCAATTTAATATTCCCCAAAGTCCTTTAAAACGCATTCCAAATTTGGAGGTTGGTCTGAGCGTGTGTTCAGGCAAGAAGGCGGTATGAAGTTTCTTTCAAATACAATAGTTTATTGAAGCAATACAGAGGGGGGGGGGGGGATGCTAACAATAAATAAATTGACAGACCTGGTGCTCCAAAGACAAACGAATAAGGGAGCATACATAGTGAAATAATACCCAGCTCATGGAACCACACACTGACTTACACACTTGTACTTAACAATGGAGAGACAGGCAAGAATTTTAATATATTTGCAGTGCCGGCCCTCGTGCTGCTTGACTCCACAACTAAAAACTTGTGGGACATGAAGTGTCAGCAGCTAGCATTCATCCCGTTTTGGAGACTCGTAACATGAACTCCGTACCTCTTCACTCCAACTCCAGTAACTGCCAACTCCACTGAAGTAGCTGCTGGATGAGTCCCAACTTTCTTTCCCACCTGTGGGAAGGGGGGTCTGCAGGGGAGAGTGGGTTGGGGAAAACACCTACCTGGTTCGGCGATTGGTTGCTCAGTGTTCTTGGAGGGCGAGTATTTACACAATCGCTCACCATTCTGCCCTCAGCACATTTACCGCCATTACGCGCGCGGGTTCTTCCGAACCGGCGTGATCATTCTTAACCAGGGTGAGTCATACTGGAGGCTGACGGGTCCATGCGCTAAGTGCTGAGTCCTGTGCTGTCTCATCTCTCATCTTATCTTGTCTGATAGGAAGGTACATACAATTTACAATTTTAGTCTTACTCTAGTCCCGATAGGTAACAACACTGCCTTCCTCAATCCCACATATGGAGCAAATTAACCTAACATACCCCTAGTTGCATGGGAGAAATTTAACCTACTCAAGTACATGCTCCATACTCTAACACATTATAGCTATGAATCCCTCCCTTCCACATAGCAATGCATAAGTAAATACAATACATATATACCAGGATACCGAGAAACCCTGACATTCACGGATTTGACAATTCACGGACCCCATGTATTCACAGATCATAAAATGTGACCTGCTTCTACATTTGCGGCCCTGTGCTTCACATATTCGCGGTTTTTGCGGGAACAGAAACCATCTCCCAATAGCTGTGCGCATAACACAGTTCCAAAACCATCTTAAAACAGATGTACGTCCACATAAACCATCACCCCACCACTATCCCCCACAAACAATGGTAACACTACCCACCCCTCCTCCATCTACTGACAACCCCTACATAGCTACTAATGTGCAGCATGTCCTGGGTCTCATTCTTTTCTCTCATCCCGCTGCCATGACCTGCTAACCATAAATCTAGATACAAAAAGACCCTGACATCTGCGGGGATACGTTCCTGAAAAACGCCACGAATGTCGAATCCACGCATGTCGGGGCATTGTTTCAATGGGAAAAAGGGGATAGGTTCCTGGCAGTTCGGGATTCATAAGGGAAAATTTCAAAGTTTTACAAACATGGATGCACATGATTACAGTTTCATTAAAAATGCTTACAAATACAAAAACAACAACAGCAGTTACTGTTTCCAAATTTTATTTAAGATATGATGTAACTTTTGATGTGATGATGATGATGGTGGTGACGAGTTAGAATCCAGTGAACTCCTCTGACTAGGACGCAAGTGAGGGTGTTGAAGGGGACGCAAGTGTGGGTTTTCCCCCATGCTCTTCCAGCCAAAGAAAGCTGCATAAAGCAACCAAGAAAAGTTACACAAGGTAAGCCCTTTGCTGTTTTAAACCATACCTGGGATCTTCTACAGCTGCAGACATTCAGAAGTAGCACAAACCTGATAATCGCAATGCTGCACACCCCCCTCAACCGCCGGACCAGTTGAATCACTTGTTGGCAAGTCAGACGTACCTTGTGTCGCTTTTCTTGGTTGCTTTATGCAGCTTCCTTTGGCTGGAAGAGCATGGAGGGTTAGTTATGGAAATCCTAGCCACCTGAAGCAATTGATTAGGTGAGAGCTGATTGGTCATTCCCAACACGGGAGTTTCAAAATCACGTGTGAATGCTAAACGAGGCGTTTCACGCACGTGTTGTGTGTGCGTTTTCAGTGATTCAGTTCGGCTCTACGGACACTCAACCTGTCGTTGCTCATAGCCCATAAAACTTCCATTGCCCGCCCCTATTTCCTCCTAAACGTGATTAATAGTAAATATCATCATTTAAACTCACCGTGTACTGCACCAACAAGGCCCACATATGACCTTCCCATCAGTGTTAAGAAGCACGAAAGTTTGGGTAGAACGTACCATGTACGAACGTTCACTCTTTCATATTGTCAGGAGTTTTTGCAGTACTTGTGTGTAGCGCATTTGGATTTAAGCCGTCTCGTCGGGGTTCGATCCCTGATCTAGCTATAAACTCTCAGATGAATGCTTTAGCAGGCAGGGTGTTGCATCACAGAGTAGGTTGTCTCGTTCTTCCTCCGATGGGAGCTCAGCTGGCTGCACCTTCTGCTAGGATTAACTTGTGGATGTTAAAGACCTCTCGGCCTCGATTGTCTTTCGTGAAGAGTAGGTGAGCTATTGTCGGCACTGTGAGCAAACCACCGATGCCTTCCCAAATCGGCTCCAGTTGAATGTCAGTTGTGCTCAGCCAGTTTACGAGGGACAATGGGTCAAAAACCTTCCCCTGTGGATCCCACAAGGTTGGAAAATCTGAGGCTGTTAAAGAGTTTCTAGTAGTAGTGATTTATGTCCGTGTTCTTTATATTCTTCTAAATTGTCTTCTTCTTTCTCTTCTTGTGTATGGCAATTAGGGGCTCACACGTCCACACGTTAAAAGTGATAATCATGGTGGTGTTTAGTTAGTTTTTCCACTTGTTAATAATAATTGGCGATGAGTAAAACAAGGAAAAGGTATATAAAGTAGCTCAAGGTCACATTACATGAAACACTCGAAGGTGGGGCCTTGTGTTTGTGGTGGGACAGGCCATGCCGCCGTGCAGTTTGACAAATGAAGGTGAACAGGTAACATTTCCGGTCTTGGTGTCAGGATCATTCATCACAGTGTTGTCACCTTGGCAGAAAGGTCATTTGTTACTTTGGTGGAAAGTAAAACAAAAAGTACCTGTTGGTGGGAAGGATGTGGCATGTCATCAATTTGGCTGACATCTTGTTTGATTAATAATTACTTCCTCTAGACAGGTACCAATTGTGCTCAGGAAACATTTTTGTTGTTGCTGTATTTCCGTCCTGGTGGTAGAAAGTGTAATGAGCAAAAGCCAAAACTTTTCATTGACAAAAGCCCTGATATCTGTTACTTTTAACACTGTTTTGTTTCAGACAGGTTCACTGTATATTGGGAATTTATTGTCCTGACATGTTACACCACTTGTGACAAGCTCTTCTCTGAGCCATTGTGGCAAGAAGATGAGAAAGTACGTAATTATACAGTGTATATATTT
The DNA here is from genome assembly GCA_035128595.1 of Eptatretus atami. Lineage (NCBI taxonomy): Eukaryota > Metazoa > Chordata > Myxini > Myxiniformes > Myxinidae > Eptatretus > Eptatretus atami. Next base: position 196,918,754 of record CM068954.1, read on the forward strand.
ATTTATTTATTTTTGTTGACACAAACTTGGACATGAGGTTTATGTATTTTGATCATGATATTGGCTCTAAAATACAACCATTTATCCCACTGATACACAAGGATAGCTTAACTTTCCCCTGGTGGATGAGGAATGGATACGTCTAAAGCCTTCAGTACACTCCCTATCCAAAACTGTCATCTTTGCTTTAAAACGCACGCACACGCACACACGCCCACCTGCTTTCAAATTTCCTGTTTTTCCTTCTGTATTCAGGGTCCACCCCGTGCATCCCCCATACCCCTCATTCTCCCCCCAAAGGAGACAAAGGAGTCTCGCTCCTTTGTTTGTCCAAGTCTTCTTCAATTCTGCTGCTGGTGCTCTCTTCTCTCTCTCTCTTTTCTCTCTCTCTCTTTTCTCTCTCTCTTTTCTCTCTCTCTCTCTCTTTTCTCTGCTCTTTTCTCTGCTCTCTTCTCTCTTCTCCTTTCTCTCTCGTTCCTTTTGTTCTGTTACATCCTGATCTGTTCAGTGTTCTTGCTCTTCCATGAGCCTTGACCTTATATATAAATAGCTGAGAATTATTGCATCTGACTTTATCGAATTGCATAAATTGCACCTTTTTAACAATAAAAAACATGCAATATTCAGCAAGAAATGGAGCTCCAATACAGTGAATTTGTCAGTAACATGTGCATGTGGAAGCAACTGTCTTGTCCATGATTAGCTATGAAACTGGTGTGTGTGTGTGTGTGTGTGTGTATTTGTGTGTGTTGGAGCCAACCACATACCCACAGACACACAAGTCATTTGACACATGTTTCACAGCCAAGCAGTGACATTAGAAGGCTGTGGGTGGCCACCGTTTGATGGATATGACCTCACAAAATGAGCATCTCCGCACACTGGTGGGAAAAAGCAAGCAATGGCGTTGATGACAAAGAGAGACAATCTGTGAAGCTTAATGTGCAATCAATGGTCAGAATGTGTGTTCAAATTACCTTGAGGGACAATAAGGAACGGTTTAAAACAAAGTTGAAGTACGGTGATGGCACCTGTCGTTTATCTGATCACAATAATTTCAAGATCGTGGATGGCTCATAAATCCACACACACCTAGCCAGATGTTACCTCCACTGTCATTTGTTCCTACCTGGTTGGAAAACCAGTCCGGTAAAGTCAAGAATCTTTTAAACAAGGCCAATTCACTTCGTGTTCACCAGTATGTGATTGCTGGGCATGTATGTGCCATATGGTACATCCAGTTGATGAAACAAACAAAAACTTCAAATTATATATTAGAAATATATATTTTATGTAATATATATTATATTATATATATTTTGTATTATATGATATATACATATATATATATATATATTTATGTCTTAATTGGACTATTGTATCTCATTCATGAAGGTTTAGAAACGTCCTTCATAGTTTTACCTAAACCATCAAATCGATATGTATTTATATTTTTTAATATAAATACGAGGTGACTTATAAGAAGAGCTGTGCTCAGTCAATAACAGATGTTCTTGCTGGCATGTAATTTTGTTTGTGGAGGAGCAATAGAATTAGTGTTGACCAGTGAAGGCTATTTTTTCGTGTATGGTGAAAAACAAAGCAAAATATACTTTGAAAAACACGAATAAATCATGATGGGGATAATGGGAAACATGCATGCTGAAGCATGGCCGGCATGCAGGCCAAGTTTTCAGAACAACGTGTCCTACACTTGCTTTGAAGCAGTCTCGCCTGGGTTCGAATCCTGACACAGCTATAAACTGTCATTCCGGTGTTTCACACGCAGGGTCATTCATCATTGTGGGTGCCATCCCTCGGATGGACGGAAAACGGGCGTCCTGTCTGCCAGAATTAGTTGTTCGACGTTAAATATACAATGGTGTCCTTTGTGAAGAGTAGTAGGCGAGCTATCTCCAGCACCCTAAAAAAAATTACGTGAAGAGTAGTAGGCGAGCTATCTCCAGCATCCTGAACAAATTACTAATTCCTGCCCTGAATACTGCTGCGAAGGGAATTTGGCTGCACAGACACTCTGTAACAGAGTATGGTACATCGGAATCAGAATACATATCCTGTATAATATGCATCCGAGTTCGAATATCAGCGCAGCTGTGAACTACCACTCTGGTGATTTGCTTGCATTGCGATGCATCCATGGTGGCACTGTCCATTACATCAGAAGTTCATGACGCTGGAGGGTCTGTCCGGCAGCTAGTACCCAGTCAAAGTGGGGGGACATTAAAGATCCAACAGTGTCTTTCAGAAAGAGGCGTCGCATCATCACCGGCATGCACACCAAGTTCCAAATTGCTGCCACGTTCCATTACGTTCATTAAGAGGAGTTGAATCATCACCGGCATGCAGATCAAGTTCCAGATTGCTGCCAAGTTCCATTACTTTCGTTAAGAGGAGTTGAATCCATCACCGGCATGCCAGACCAAGTTCCAAATTGCTGCCACGTCCATTACTTTCGTTAAGAGGAGTTGAATCTTCACCGGCATGCAGACAAGTTCCAAATTGCTGCCCAGTTCCATTACCTTCGTCAAGAGGCGTCGCATCATCGCCGGCATACAGGTCAAGTTCCAAATTGCTGCCACGTTCCATCTCGCTTCTTTAAGAGAGTCGCATCATCACCGGCATGTAGACCAAGTCCAAATTGCTGCCACATTCCATCACGTTCTTTAACAGGAGTCGACATATCACCGCATGTAGACCAAGTTCAAATTGCTGCCACGTTCCTTTACTTTCATTAGAGGAGTTGAATCTTCACCGGCATGCAGACCAATTTCCAAATTGCGCCCAGTTCCATTACCTTCGTCAAGAGGCGTCGCATCATCGCCGGCATGCAGGTCAAGTTCCAAATTGCTGCCACGTTCCATTACGTCCGTTAAGAGGAGTCGCATCATCTCCGGCATGCAGGTCAAGTTCCAAATTGCTGCCACATTCCATTACGTCCGTTAAGAGGAGTCGCATCATCGCCAGCATGCAGGCCAGGTTCCAAATTGCTGCCACGTTTCCTCACGTTCTTTAAGAGGAGTCGTATCATCGCCAGCATGCAGACCAAGTTCCAAATTGCTGCCACGTTCCATTACGTCCGTTAAGAGGAGTCGCATCATCGCCGGCATGCAGGTCAAGTTCCAAATTGCGTGCCTATCATTCCAATTACAATCCGTTAAGAGGAGTCGCATCATCGCCAGCAACAGGCAGGTTCCAAATTGCTGCCACGTTTCCTCACTTTCTTTAACGAGGAGTCGTATCATTGCCATGCAGGACCAAGTTCCAAATTGCAGCCACGTCCATTACGTTCGTTAAGAGGAGTTGAATCATCACTGCATGCAGACCAAGTTCCAATTGCTGCCACGTTCCATTACGTTCGTTAAGAGGAGTTGAATCATCACCGGCATGCAGACAAGTTCCAAATTGCTGCAAGTTCCTTACGTTCGTTAAGAGGAGTTGGATCATCACCGGCATGCAGACACAGTTCAAATTTCTGCCACGTTCCATTACATTCGTTAAGAGGAGTTGAATCATCACCGGACGCAGACCAAGTTCCAAATTTCTGCCACGTTCCATTACGTTCGTTAAGAGGAGTTGAATCATCACCGGCATCAGACAAGTTAAATTGCTGCCACGTCCCATTACTTTGGTTAAAGGAGTTGAACCACGGCATGCAGACCAAGTTCCAAATTGCTGCATGACGTTCATTACTTCGTTAAGAGGAGTTGAATCATCACCGGCATGCAGACAAGTTCCAAATTGCTGCCACGTTCCATTACTTTGTAAGAGGAGTTGAACATCACCGGCATGCAGACAAGTTCCAAATTGCTGCACGTTCCATTACTTTCGTTAAGAGGAGTTGAATCATCACCGGCACGCAGACCAAGTTCCAAATTGCTGACAGTTCATTACGTTCGTTAAGAGAGTTGATCCATCACGGGCACGCAGACCAAGTTCCAATTGCTGCCACGTTCCATAAGTTCGTTAAGAGAGTTGAATCATCACCGGCACGCAACCAAGTTCCAAATTTCTGCCACGTTCCATTACGTTCGTTAAGAGGAGTTGATCATCACCGCATGCAGACCAAGTTCAAATTGCTGCCAGTCCATTACGTTCATTAAGAGGAGTTGAATCATCATGGCATGCAGACCAAGTTCCAAATTGCTGCCCCCCAGTCATTACTTTCGTTAAGAGAGTTGAATCTTCACCGGCATGCAGACCAAGTTCCAAATTGCTGCCCAGTTCCATTACTTCGTCAAGGCGTCGCATCATCGCCGGCATACAGGTCAAGTTCAAATTGCTGCCACGTTCCATCACGTTCTTTAAGAGGAGTCGCATCATCACCGACATGTAGCCAAGTTACAAATTGCTGCCAAATCCATCACGTTCTTTAACAGGAGTCGCATCATCACCGCATGTAGACCAAGTTCCAAATTGCTGCACGTCCTTTACTTTCATTAAGAGGAGTTGAATCTTCACCGGCATGCAGACCAAGTTCCAAATTTCTGCCAGTTCCATTACTTCGTCAAGAGCGTCGCATCATCGCCGGCATGCAGGTCAAGTTCAAATTGCTGCCACGTTCATTACGTCCGTTAAGAGGAGTCGCATCATCGCCGCATGCAGGTCAAGTTCCAAATTGCTGCCACTTTCCATTACATCCGTTAAGAGGAGTCGCATCATCGCCGGCGTGCAGGTCAAGTTCCAAATTGCTGCACGTTCCATACATCCGTTAAGAGGAGTCGTATCATCGCCAGCATGCAGCCAGTTCCAATTTGCTGCCACGTTTCTCACGTTCTTTAAGAGGAATCGTATCATCGCCAGCATGCAGACCAAGTTCCAAATTGAGCCCGTTCATTACGTTCGTTAAGAGGAGTTGAATCATCACTGGCATGCAGACCAAGTTCCAAATTGCTGCCACGTTCCATTACGTTCGTTAAGGGGAGTTGAATCATCACTGGCATGCAGACAAGTTCCAAATTGCTGCCACGTTCATTACGTTCGTTAAGAGGAGTTGAATCATCACTGGCATGCAGACGAAGTTCCAAATTGCTGCCACGTTCATTGCGTTCGTTAAGGGAGTTGAATCATCAGGCATGCAGACAAGTTCCAAATTGCTGCCAGTTCCATTACGTTCGTTAAGAGGAGTTGAATCTTCACCGGCATGCAGACCAAGTTCCAAATTGCTGCAAGTTCCATTACATTCATTAAGAGGAGTTGAATCTTCACCGGCATGCAGACCAAGTTCTAAATTTCTGCCACGTTCCATTACGTTCGTTAAGAGGAGTTGAATCATCACCGGCACGCAGCCAAGTCCATTTCTGCACGTTCCATACGTTCGTAAGAGGATTGAATCATCACCGCCGCAGACAAGTTCCAAATTGCTGCAACGTTCCATTCGTTCGTTAAGAGGAGTTGATCATCACGGCATGCGACCAAGTTCCAAATTGCGCACGTTCCATTACTTTTCGTTAAGAGGAGTTGAATCATCACCGGCATGCAGACAAGTTCCAAGTTGCTGCACGTTCCATTATTTTGTTAAGAGGAGTTGATCATCACCGCGACGCAGACCAGTTCCAAATTGTGCCACGTTCATTAGTTTCGTTAAGAGGAGTTGAATCATCACGCCAGCAGACCAAGTTCCAAATTGCTGCCACGTTCCATTACGTTCGTTAAGAGGAGTTGATCATCACCGCACGCAGACCAAGTTCAAATTGCTGCACGTTCCATTACGTTCGTTAAGAGGGTTGGATCATCACCGGCACGCAGACAAGTTCCAAATTGCTGCCACGTTCCATTACGTTCGTTAGAGGAGTTGGATCATCACCGGCACGCAGACCAAGTTCCAAATGCTGCCCAGTTCCATTACGTTCGTTAAGAGAGTTGAATCATCACCGCATGGCAGCCCAAGTTCCGTCACGTTCTTGAAGAGCCAACAGGCAGGCGAAGTCCCAAATTGCTGTCACTTTCCGATACGCATCCTACGATGGAGTAGCGATCTGTCTAGGCTTGTTTACAGCCTTGAAACGTTTCTCACTTAACTTGTCATGTACATCCTGAAGCTCTGTCAAGAGCTTGCCTTCCTTATTAATATTAGGTGAGGTGACGTTTGTCAAGAATGGGCCTTCATTATTAATATTATCAACTCCCAAATACCACCAGTCACTTTGCTGATGAGAATACTGAAAGAGAAAGAGAAAGAGAAAGAGAAATGTTGCAATTTATTACGTAAAGGGGGGGGGGGGGGGGTGGAAGGATATTTAGGGAAAAAGAGGGGGTGAGGAGGAGAATAGCAAGTAGAATGTTGTTTTGCTTTAGACCAACATCCACAAAATATACAAATACTCACACACCCACCATATGTACACACATCGATACTATAAAGGGTGTGTGTGTGTGTGTGTGAGATCACAAAGCATAAGCATATTCTTTATTGATTTATCCCTACACATATCTCTATTCTAATGTAATCCATCTCGTCCTGCTGCTGTCTGTCTGTCTCTGTTCTGTCTGT
>CM068954.1:196976747-196987461 GCA_035128595.1 Eptatretus atami
TCTATCATGATTAACAACAGAGATATTCAATATTTTCCGATTTAGTGGCTGCTCTGTTGAATTTCAAAATGGCCGACATCAGGTTTGCATGGAAATGACTTAAATGAGTTCCTTGATCCTGAAATTCGTATCTGGGCTTAATTTGAAGTTATATTAGATAATGGAGCAGTATTAATAGTCAAGATGCGCTGCACGAGAGGGGGCAGGATTTTGGGGTCCATTTTTTTAAAGATCACAATCGGGATACTAGTATCCCTGTGCAAAGTTTCATGCTTTCTGCAAAAACTGAAAGATTCTGGTGCTTAGCCGCTGTACTAATAGGCTTCTTTCTTATGACAAACTCCACCATGTGATGAAGATTCGTGAAGATCGATTTAAAATTGTAACCTGTTGGCGACACACAGACAGACAGACAGACAGACAGACAGACAGAGACTGACGAACAAAATCGACTGACCAATATACTTGAAAAATCTTCGATTTTGCAAGTAACAAACAAACAAACAATCAGTGGTGAAAACATAACCTCCTTCCACCTTCGGTGGTGAAGGTAATTCTATGAATCAAGATTAATAATCAATCAGAAACCTTGCACCACCATCTCACAGCCAGGTGCAGCGAACGCAGGTGCTTGGGTGCCAAGGTTATCATGATCGATACACGAGGCAAAGCTGTAATTGAATTGACGTTGACCAATAATAATGATATCAACGACACAATAATTAAAAAGTTAAGAATTTTCAAAGTATCATTGCAAAGTCAAAAGGCTCTCAAACCTTCATAACTCCCCGAGAAAGTAGCCAAGGAGAGGCAAACTCAAAACTGCTTGAGATACGTTGATTCAAAATGTGAAGGACCCACCATGTCGCCTCATTAGGACCCTCATTGAACCTTCTAGCATTTTGCCTCATTGCAATCCTGTGGTTTTTAACTGCTTTAACAACCTTATTTATGAAACTCCAATAATGAGCATCTCGGAAAAGATTACGTCAGACCATTATTGCCAGAAAAATCACAACGAAGATGCAACACCAAAACTTTAGTATTCTGAGTTCCATTTCAACAAAGCAAATGTGGAGACAGAAAAGAGGAAACTCTGAACACCCATCTAGTCCACACAGAATCTCAATAAAACACACACACACACACACGCACAAAACATTAGGAACACCTTCCTAATATTGAGTCTCACCCCATTGTGCCCTCGTCAGCCTCGATTTGTCAGGGCATGGACTCTACAAGGTGTTGAACGTGTTCCACAGGTATGTTGGCCCATGTTGACTCCAAATCTTCCCACAGTTGTGTCAAGTTCACTGGTATTGGATCTCCACTCCGAATAGCTCGTTCCATCTCATCCCACAGATGCTCAATTGGATTGAGATCTGGTGACTGGACAGGCCACTGTAGCAAAGCTGAAAATTCACTGTCATGTTCATGCGGAACCATTCTGGACAATCCTATCCTTGTAGCATGGGGCATTATCCTGCTGAAGAAATCCATTCACAGATGTACACACTGCCGCCATGAAGGGATGCACCTGATTGGCAATGACGTTCAGATATCCTGTAGAATTCAAACGTTGCTCCACTTTTATCGAGGGACCCAATATGTGACATGAAAACACACCCCACACCATCACACCCCACACCATCACACAACACCACCACCACCAGCCTGCAATGTTGACACATGGCATGATGGATGCATGTACTCATGTAGTATTCTCCATACCCTAGTCCTCCCATGAGCATGAAACGGCAGGAACCGGGATTCATCAGACCAGGCAATGTTTTTCCAATCCTCCAGTGTCCATTGTTTTCATTCCTTCGCCAACTGCAACTGCAGGTTCTTGTTTGTTGCCTGAAGAAGTGAAACTCCGTCCGGTCGTCGGCTGCCATTCCCATTCGTGTCAAGGTATGATGAGTTGTGTATTCTTTTATGGGTCTTTCGGCACCAACGTTGTACTGGACTGTCAGTTAACTAATTGTAGCCCGTCTGTTGCTCTGCATAGTTCATGTTGGCCTCCTTTGGCCTCTTTGATCAATGAGACATTTTCGACCACTGGCCTGCCGTTGGCTGGATGTCCTTTGGGTGGTGGACCATTGTTGATGCACACCAAAAATGTTGAATGTGAAAAACCCAGCAGTGTTGCAGTTCGTGACACATTCAAACTGGTGCGCAACCTACTACCTTTAAAAGGAACTTAAATCTTTTGTCTTGCCCCTTCACCCTCTAAATGACACACATACACAATCCATGTCTCAATAGTCTCAAGGTTTAAAAATCCTTTTTCAACCAGTCTCCTTCCCTTCATTTATACTGATTGAAGTGGATTTACAGGTGCAATCTATTAAGGACAAATAATCTATAAAGTGCAATCTAATGTTTTGTACACTGAGTGTGTATGTACACCCACACACCCACACACATGCACACACAATGGCAGTGAGGGGGAGGCAGGAGGCAACGTGTTTTGCAACCCCCCCTCCTCATCAAAGAATGATGGGAGTGAAGACCATGATGAGGGAAGCAGATTTCGTGGGACAGAGGATCACGCATGTGGCACCTGGTGTCGTGCCGTTCGACATGCGTTTGCGATGCGGCCTAGGTCTACAGCTACGGCAGCTTTGACGCAAAGGGCCATCCATGCATGTGGTGCCTGGTGTCACACTGATCGCCCTGCATTTGGGACTTGGTCTGGCCGTACAGCCTGGAGAGCTTTGTCAACTTCATCCCATTGAGGGCGGGTGGGACTGAGCTTTGGTGGGGTCAAGGACTGCGCTGAATGTATCACTGCATATGATACACACACATATTACATGTGACGTGTTGTACTACATATTATACGTGACGTGTTGTACTGTAGATTATATACACACATATTATACGTGACGTGTTGTGCTGTAGATTAAAAACACATATATACGTGACGTGTTGTACTGTAGATTATATACACACATATTATACGTGACGTGTTGTACTGTAGATTATATACATCATATTACACGTGACGTGTTGTACTGCGAATTATATACACATATTACACGTGGCGTGTTGTACTGTAGATTATATACACACATATTACACGTGAAGTGTTGTACTGCAGATTATATACACATATTACACGTGGCGTGTTGTACTGTAGATTATATACACACATATTACACGTGACGTGTTGTACTGTAGATTATATACACACATATTATACATAACGTGTTGTACTATAGATTATATACACACATATTACACGTGACGTGTTGTACTGTAGATTATATACACACATATTTTACATGACTGTTGTACTGTAGGTTATATACACACATATTATACGTGACGTGTTGTACTGTAGATTATATACACACATATTATACGTGACGTGTTGTACTGTAGATATTTATACATCACATATTACACGTGACGTGTTGTACTGTAGATTATATACACACATATTACACGTGACGTGTGTATTGTAGATTATTTATACACACATATTACACGTGACGTGTTGTACTGCAGATTTATATACACATATTACACGTGACGTGTTGTACTGTAGATTATATACACACATATTACACGTGACGTGTTGTACTGTAGATTATACACACATATTTACATAACGTGTTGTACTGTAGATTATATAACACACATATTTACAGTGACGTGTTGTACTGTAGATTATATACACACATATTATACGTGACGTGTTGTACTGTAGATTATATACACACATATTATACGTGACGTGTTGTACTGTAGATTATATACACACTATTTTACATGACGTGTTGTACTGTAGGTTATATACACACATATTATACGTGACGTGTTGTACTGTAGATTATATACACACATATTACACGTGACGTGTTGTATTGTAGATTATTATACACACATATTACACGTGACGTGTTGTACTGAAATTATATACACATATTACACGTGACGTGTTGTACTGTAGATTATATACACACATATTACACGTGACGTGTTGTACTGTAGATTATATACACACATATTATACATAACGTGTTGTACTGTAGATTATATACACACATATTTTACATGACGTGTTGTACTGTAGATTATATACACACATATTATACGTGACGTGTTGTACTGTAGATTATATACACACATATTATACGTGACGTGTTGTACTGTAGATTATACACACACATATTTACATGACGTGTTGTACTGTAGATATATACACACATATTATACGTGACGTGTTGTACTGTAGATTATATACACACATATTATACGTGACGTGTTGTACTGTAGATTATTTTACACACATATTACACGTGACGTGTTGTACTGTAGATATATATACACACATATTACACGTGACGTGTTGTACTGTAGATTATTATACACACATATTAACGTGACGTGTTGTACTGTAGATTATATACACACATATTACACGTGACGTGTTGTACTGTAGATTATTTATACACACATATTACACGTGACGTGTTGTACTGTAGATTATATACACACATTTATAACGTGACGTGTTGTACTGTAGATTATTTAACACACATATTACACGTGACGTGTTGTACTGTAGATTATTTATACACACATATTACACGTGACGTGTTGTACTGTAGATTATATACACACATATTATACGTGACGTGTTTGTACTGTAGATTATTATACACACATATTACAGTGACGTGTTGTACTGTAGATTATATACACACATATTATACGTGACGTGTTGTACTGTAAGATATATACACACATATTACACGTGACGTGTTGTACTGTAGATTATATACCACAATTATACATGACGTGTTGTACTGTAGATTATATACACACATATTATACGTGACCTGTGTTGTACTGTAGATTATATACACACATATTACACGTGACGTGTTGTACTGTCGATTATACCCACACATATTACACGTGACGTGTTGTACTGTAGAATATATACACACATATTACACGTGACGTGTTGTACTGTAGATTATATACACACATATTATACGTGACATGTTGTACTGTATATTTATATACACACATATTACACATGACGTGTTGTACTGTAGATTATATACACATATTATACGTTACATATTGTACTGTATATTATATATACACACATATTACATGTGATGTTTTATACAGTATATTATATTTACACATATTATACGTGACATTTTGTACTGTATATTATATATACTCGCATGATACATGACATGTTGTAATGTATATCATATATACATATTATATGTGAGATGTTATACTGTATATTATATGCAGAAATTTCACGTGACAAGTTATGCTGTATATTATATATACACATATTACACGTGACGTTTTGTACAGTATATTATATGCACACATATTATACGTGACATGTTGTACTGTATATTTATACACACATTATACATGACATGTTGTAATGTATATTATATACACATTATATGTGACATGTTATACTGTATATTATATGCAGATATTACACGTGACAAGTTATGCTGTATATTATATGCACACATATTACACGTGACGTTCTGTACAGTATATTTATATACATACATATTATACATGACATGTTGTAATGTATATTATATATACACATTATATCTGAGATGTTATACTGTATATTGTATGCACATATTATACGTGACATGTTATGCTGTATATTATATACACACATTATACATGACATGTGACACTGTATATTATATGTGACATGTTATGCTGTATATTATATGCACATATTACACGTGACAAGTTATGCTGTATATTATATGCACACATATTACACGTGATGTTTTGTACAGTATATTTATAAACACACACATGATGCATGATATGTTGTAATGTATATCATATATACACATATGTGAGATGTTATACTGTATATTATATGCACATATTATACGTGACATGTTATGCTGTATATTATATACACACATTATACATGACATGTGACACTGTATATTATATGTGAGATGTTATGCTGTATAGTATATGCACATATTACACGTGACAAGTTATGCTGTATATTATATGCATACATATTAGACGTGACGTTTTGTACAGTATATTTATAAATGCACACATGATACATGACATGTTGTAATGTATATCATATATACACATTATATGTGAGATGTTATACTGTATATTATATGCACATATTACACGTGACAAGTTATCCTGTATATTATATGCACACATATTGTTGCGGGGCCGGGCATCGGTGGCGAGCACGACCGCTAGAGGGATCAGTAGAGTCGGCTCCACCGAACACCCGGAATTTAGGTCGTGACCCTCGGATAAGTCCGAAAGGCACGGGTCCCTTACAGGACCATGAATCGCCCATAATTTGACCGCGTGGGGAAGGGTTAATTGCCAAACTTCAATATACTAAGTACCCACGCGGCAAAAGCTACCGGGAATTCACAACCCTCGACAGACCTAGAGGGACGAGCCGTTACCGTGCCCGAACCGTGTGTACCCGAGCGGATGGTTACCGAGGCCGTCGTCTAAATGAATAACAATTTACTGCTTCCGCTATTCTCTAACACGCGCCGTGCTAAGCAATAAAAATAATGACAGGGAACCGAGCTGGGACATCAAACAATAGGGAATTTATTACAATAATTCGGGGGATGAGGGGAGCACGTAAGGGCAGAGTTATCCGAATAAAGAAGGGTATCAAATATGCAAGCAATTCCTTAAACAATTTTACTTAGAGACAGGGCCCACGGCCACACACACGCACACACAAAGACAGGGCCCAGAAAGAGATTGACCTCGAGGTCTTTATTGCCCCTTCAGCTCTGGAGGGAAGGCGAGCTGAGGGAAGAGAACGTGGCTGGCTTTGGTCCGCGCGTCGCCCATTGGGCGGAAAATGCGCATACCCTTATTTGGTGGCGAAGCCAGAAGAAAAGCGTCCGTGCCCATATTTGGGCCAAGCCAGAGCAAAAACGCTTTCGTGACATATTTGGGCCAAGCCAGGCGAAACCGCTTCGTGACCATATTTGGTGCGAAATCCAACACCACCTGGGGCATGGAATTCGCCCCACGCACATTGCCTGCATGCCAGGCGAGCGCACGTAGAGCGCGGAGAAATGCCGCGAGCAGAGGGTTGTTGTTTGGGGTAAAGTCCTATCTATAAAATAATTCGCAGCGCACGTACACTTAATTCCCATTAGACATAGGAGAAAGGTGAGCTATCTATCCACATTCAACATTAACAAAATACTGAGGCTACGGGGACCTGAAATGTTGAGTGCATGGCTGCCAGATTCCGTAACAATATAACGTACAGTATAACATGTTTGTATAATGTGGTATGGCGTGTATATATTATTATACTGTATATGTATGTATATATATATATATATTATATATATATATATGTATTATATGTGTGTTGTATAATACAACACCAGCAATAACATGTCATGTGTAATGTGTATATACACTACGCGTCTGAAAAGTTTTACAACAACCCATTTTTCCGGTTATTACTGAAATTCCTAAGCAAGTTTAATTTTTCAATCTAAGAGTGGGGAGAAACAAGTATTTGATACACTGCCGATTTTGCAGTTTTCCCACTTACAGAAGCACGTAGAGGTCTGTAATTTATAGCATAAGGTACACTTCAAACTGTGAAAGACGGAATCAAAAAAAAATCCTGAAAATCACATTGTATGATTTTTAAATATTAATTTGCATTTTATTGCATGAAATAAGTATTTGATCACCTACCACCAGTAGAATTCCGGCTCTCGACAAGACCTGTTTATTTTGTCTTAAAGAAGCCCTCCCATTCTCCACTCATTACTGTATTAACTGCACCTGTTTTGAAACTCGTTTATCTGCATAAAAGACAGCTGTCCACACTCAATCATCAGACTCCAACCTCTCAGCAATGGCCAAGACCAGAAGAGCTGTCTAAGGAACATCAAGACAAATTGTAGACTTGCACAAGGCTGGGATGGGACTACAGGACAATAGGCAAGCAGCTTGGTGAGAAGGCACAACGTGTTGGCGCAATTATTAGAAAATGGAAGAAGGTCCAAGAATAACAGTCAATCTGCCCTCGGTCTTGGGCCTCCATCAAGATCAATCCTCGTGGAGCCTCAATGTCAATTGAGAAAGGTGAGGGGATCAGCCCAGAACTACATCGGCAGGACCTGGTCATGACTGAAAGAGAGCTGGGACCACAGTATCAAAGAAAGCCATAAGTAACACACTAAGCCGTCATGGATTAAAATCCTGCAGTGCAACGCAAGGTCCCTCTGCTCAAGCCAGTACGCATGTCCAGGCCGCGTCTGAGTTTGCCAATAGACAATCTGGATGATCCAGAAGGAGGAATGGGAGAAGGTTATGTGGTCTGATGAGACCAAAATAGAGCTTTTTTGGTTTAAACTCCACTCGCCGTGTTTGAGGAAGAAGAAAAGGATGAGTACAACCCCAAGACACCATCCCAACACGTGAAGCAATGGAGGTGGAAACATCATTCTTTGGGGAAGCCCTTTTCTGCAAAGGGGAACAGGACGAACTGCAACCGTATTGAGGGGAGGATGGATGGGGCCATTATGCGAGATCTTGGCCAACAACCTCCTTCCCTCAACAAGTGCATTGAAGATGGGGCGTGGCTGGGTCCTTCAGCATGACAACGACCCGAAACACACAGCCAGGGCAACTAAGGAGTGGCTCCGTAAGAAGCAATCTGCAAGTCCTGGAGTGGCCGAGCGCAGTCTCCAGACCTAAACCCAATAGAAAATCTTTGGAGGGAGTGAAAGTCTGTGTTGACCACGACAGCCCTGAAACCCTGGAAGGATCTGGGAGAAGATCTGTATGGAGGAAGTGGGCCAAAATCCCTGCTGCAGTCCTGTGCAAACCTGGTTAAGGAACCTACAGCAACGTCTGGATCTCTGTAATTGCAAACAAAGGGTTTCTGTAGGCAAATATTAAGTTCTGTTTTTCTGATGTATCAAATACTTATTTCATGCAATAATGCAAATTTAATTAATTTAAAAAATCATAACAATGTTGATTTTCAGATTTTTGTTTTAGATTCCGTCTTTCACAGTTGAAGTGTACTATGATAAAATTACAAGACCTCTACGTGCTTTTGTAATGGGAAACCTGCAAAATCGGCAGTGGGTATCAAATACTTGTTCTCCCACTGTAATATTACAAAATTCTCATCTTGTATGTTGTAATATTGTTGTAGATTTCCGCCGCCGGCGTGCGAAGAACGCGTCTAACCCATAGCGGTCCGCTTCGCCCGATCACCCGAACGGATCATCCAGTTGCAGCTTTTCCGGATCAACGCCGAAAACCAGCCACGGTGTGTTTTTAAGCACACCACAACCTGTCCGCACTCTACCTGCGCTACGGGTTCAATTGTCGATATATCAGTACCTAATTTAATCGCGTGGGTAGACTACCGACGAGATTGTACCTCAACGGGACGCTTGGAAAACGAGCCGCTTAAGCAGCTCGCTTCCTTGTTGGGATAACCGAGCGTGTATTAATCGCGCAGTCCGGTTGAACCCGATCACTTTACCGGCTATTAAAACCAACTATATTCCGGAGAAGCAGACGGCGGTTCAATGGAGGGAAAGGAACGCACGAACAGGTTTACATTCACACAAGGAATTCATTATAATAACGTACGTATGACAATTAAACAAGGGAAAAACACGTATGACAGGAGAACTACAACCGTTCTACACAATCACAGAACAGTTTTTACTACTAGTTGACCATGGGCTCCCACGGACACACGTACGCACACACACACACCCAGAAATGGTGGCTGAGGCCTTTAATACTGGGCTCCAGCTCGGAAGGACAGGTGAAGCTGAAACCCCAGAGCCTATCTCGAACCTCTCCACCTTGTGTGTCTTCACGTTGTTCGGACCCCCCCCCGGGGCTCCCCCCAAGGCGAGAAAGGCGAACCCCCCTGGGAAATTTCCCAATCGCTGTGAGCCGCGATTTCCCGAGCTCCAGCAATCCTCCCGGCGCTTCCAACACGTGCTGGTGAGACGAGGCGCCGATCCTTCCCGTCGTGCGTCGCTTCCGCCGAGGAACGCACCTCAAAGATGAGGTCGATCGAGTCGCACCAAGCGGGAACGCAAATGGAGAACAAAGAGCCTCCACGAACCAAGGAGAGAAGAAGAAGAAAGAAGAAGAAGAAGGAGCCGAGCAACGGCTCACTTTCTTCCAAACAACAGCTTCCAAAAAGCCTACGAGCCAACAGGACCGAACTCTGCTGAACAACTCCTCTGGAAGAAGCAAAAAGCTTCCGAAGGCCTCAACCCTAACCCAAGCCAAACAGGACCCGAAGGTCTGCTGAACGCCTACTCTCAACTCCCCCCACGAACAAAGAAAGGATCTCCTCTTATCCTTCTCTGCCCCCTCCCCCGCGCCCGGCGTGACTCATGCCCTCGTGATCCATCCCCCGCTCAATCACGGTTGGGAAGGAGTTGTTGACGTCATGAATCACGGGACGGAAGGGCTCTTCGTCCTCTTCGCAGAAGAGGGGGAGGGACGTCTCCATTGTTCGTGCCCTAACTATTAAATCGATCCGCAGCACATCTAATCGATTTCTAAACATTTAAACAATGGAAGGGGAGTTATCTGGGGAACAAGCACTTATCGACATCGCTGACTAAAGGAACCTGTATGTTGTGTGCAATCAAATTCCAAATTC
>CM068954.1:196994605-197000440 GCA_035128595.1 Eptatretus atami
CTCTTCATGGAGTCTGGAGTGCCCCAAGGCAGTCATGAGCCTTGTCTTGTTCCTCATCTGGATAAATGACCTCTGATGCTGTGGTAAACGCTCCATTCCTTTTTGCGGACTCCACATTGGTCCGTACTGTAATCCATCCCACTGGCAGGCATCCAGCAGCTGCATCACATTCTGCAGACATGGAATTGATTAGATGCTGGTCTAATAAATGGAATACGTTCTTCCATCCTGAAAAATCTGTCGCTCTAAAGCTCTCAACATTGTTCGCAACTCCCGTGATGAGGGCAGACCACAAGGTCTATTGTTATCATCTCACAGGCAGGTCGGTAGTCTATCTTCTTTTTATCGCTTTTCCTCTGCTCTCAGTAATCCCACCCCTATATATACTGCAGGATGCACACATTCTTTCATTATAACCCCCTGCTCGTTAAACTTCCATAATCCAGCCTGACTGCCCACCTCTGCAGTCTTTTGTTCCTGTCTTTTCCCATCTGTGAAATTGGGGCATTTTACTTCCCCTCTCCCCCTCTCCCTCTCGGTCTTCTATTTTCCTGTTTCTCCATACCTTCATTTATGTCCAACTCTTTCCCATTGCCCCACTACCAGTTCATACCCTTCATCTCCTTGCTCTTCTGTGAGCCTAAATCCTGAAAAACAAAATGACAAAATAAAAAAATTCCATATACTGAATGCAACAATGACATGTTCAATTTGTCTATTGCTTCTAATTCCTTGTAATTCATATTAATGTACATCAATGTCTTTTTCCCATCTGGGATTTATGTATAATGTCTACGATCAGACCTCGATTAATGTAGAGGAAAAAAAAAACAAACAAAAAAAAACAACCCACACACCCACACCCACACGACAACAGGATGGTACAGAGTTAGCACACTTACCTTTGAGCTGTCTCGACATGATTTGATTTCCTGCATGGCCATAAACTTGTGGATTTGTGCTTCACAGGAAGGGCATTTTATCACAGTGTGTTGTCTCTGCTCGTATTAGTTGGACATTAAAGGTGCTCCCATTGGCACATCAAGGAATGCTTGACATCTGCTCGGATGTTAAAGATGCGGCGGTGTCTTTCATAAGGAGTCCTGCCATCTTCGCTCAACCTTCAGGACTGACCATTTGGTTCATGAGAGAGTTAGGCCAAAAGCTTTCCGCTGACACAACCAGCAATAAGGTGGGAATGGGCAGTAAAATAAAATATAATAATAAAGATCGTTTACATTTGCATTTACATGTACAAATACACAACACTTGTTTTTTTTTTCTCACCTGTGTGCCGTGAATGTCTGGTTTTCAAAGGGGTTTATTGTTTCACGTAACTGCTTGTCCCACGTTGGCAGTAGCATTTGGCAGTGTGGCAGCAATTGGCTGCCTTGCTGAATCGGCTTTCCAACGCATTTTGGCACCGACGGACTCCACTTTGCATTCTTTCCTGTTCAGCTTCTTTTTGTTGAGTTATTCGAGAATTCTGCCTTTTGCAGTGAAATTTTTGACACCCCATAATCGTGTTGGCCGGTTGCTTTAATGAAACGGATATATTAATATGCTCGATTTCCTGGTTCGTTCTTTTGTGGTGATCTTTGTTTGCAGTATGATTCTCACTCTTTTGCTCTGGTTTTGTTGTATCAACAATTTGCTTTCATTCTCAGCTGCAATGAAAGTGTTGACATCTCATAAGTGTGGATACTTGCTTAATGAGACAACGCAAACAATTGGGTGGATCGAGTGGTGAACGATGATCATCTCAGTCTGTAAATAAGTCTTTCATATTGGTGATTTGTGCAGCAAAGTTTAACCTTCAACCTAATTGTTCATTGTATGTGAATGGGATGCTCAAAAGCTTGCAATTAGCTCTGCAGGGTGGTCCATATATTTTGTTATGCGCGTGAATTTTTACCTCCTCTCGCGAAGGTGGTCGGAGATTGTTTTCACCCCTATCTGTTTGTCCGTCTTTGTGAACAGGATATCTCAAAAAGTTGACGGATTTGGACAATTTTGTGGACAGGTTGTGTGTGACAAGGACGAATTGATTAGATTTTGGTGAAGATCCGGATCCAGATCTGACGGCTGGAATTTTAAAAGTGATTCTTCACCATTGAGCGATAGGGCCAAAATTGATATATAGCACGATATCTCAAAAAGTTGTGGACGAGTTGTGACAAAACTTGGTGGATGAGTTTGTTAGATGAAAATAACAAGCTGATTGGATTTTAGGTTCAGGTCCGGATCCAGATCTGGCCAATCGGTGGGATACAAAATGAACACTGTTCTGCCTGGCAGAGGTAAGCGCTCTATTGAGTGCCGTTCTTGTTTTAATGTTACGTATTGCTATTGTTTTTTTAATTTTTTTTTACAAACCGTCCTCGTGAACATGATTGACAGGCAAATTGTCAACTTTCATTTCCACTGATTGATAATACCTACAATATAGTTGGATTGCAGAGGTAGAGGGATGTGGAGAGGAAGAAAATTGTGCGACCGATTCTGCAAAGTGGGATTCATTTGGGCAGTAGTCATAGTCGTATTAGAACAGCTACTCAAAATCAGCTCTTGCTGAACATGACATCTTCACTTATCCCACCATCTGTTTATGGGGCCTCTGCATCGCCTCGTGGATATCTGTGAAACGGAATGAATGAGGGTGTTGCAGGAAGTAAAGAAACTTGATAATTTAAACCTACAGTGGTGTGCAAAAGTAAGAGTCCACTTAAATCGATGCCAATCTTTCTCGTATCACGATTTCAAACACAAATTTATCATTATATTGAAGATATGTATCCACGTTGTTATTGACTGACACTTTGTCTTAACAGAATAAATGAAGGATTAATACTGTTACGGCTGTGGAAATTCGCATTACACCATAAAGGTCCCGTAGGTGAGATATATTTCTTAAGTACATGTGTAGTTAGCCCAAACCCGTTGTATAGAGGGAATTAATGTGATTCATTCGGGCTGCGATCCTTTGAGTTAGGCGTTTTTCTGTTCTACCTTTGTTTTGAGCAACCACTACAACAACAACAACAACGCCAGCAGTCACAACCTACCTTCACCACTCGCTACCGCAAACCTCACATTACCGCCATTCCAAACAGCACCATGGCCATCGAACACCGCCGAAAACCCTCCACCACCTTCTCCTACGGCCATTCCCGCACCACCTTGGGCACCGAGCGTCGGGCTATCTTCAGCGATACACGCGAGCCGCGAGTGCAGATGGCGGGTTTTCCGAGGAGAATTCGGATCAGGAATGCTACACGCCCACATCTGATCCATCCAATTAGGAAGCGCGGGGCGGCTTGGCCCCGCCTCCAGACGCGCCTGACGAAAATCGGCATATGCAATTTGAGATCAGGAATGATACACGCCCCTTTTTCTCCGTCCAATCGGCGAGCGTGGCTCCGCCCCTGAGGTCGTTTGGATCCGAGAATTTGCATATGGTGGGTTCCTGAAGCCGATAAAAAGACGAGCGCAGTGTCGGTGGGCGGAGTCGGGAGACGGAGCTCGAAGCAGAGGTGGGGCAGACGGCTACGGGGGCGAACGGCTGCGGAGGGCGATCGGCTGAGGAGGACCTGGAGGCTCGGGTCCGGGACGAGGAGGTCGGCGACGAGGTCGCGTTGAGTCGGCGTCGCGGGACTCGAGCAAGCCAGCCATACTCCCTCCCCAAGCATCAACAATTCCCCCTTTCCCCCGCGCTGGAGAGTGCGACAAGGGGGCCCCGTTCCCACTTTACTCCAAGCAGGTGCCAACGAAACTGGGGCACCGCCGTGCAGCGACATTTTGCGGCTCGCCACGAGGCGCGGGTAGGACCCTTCGGTCTCGTACCTGGCCGCTCATCCAGGTTCCACGCGCATTAGGCCCACGGGCCCAGTCTGACTCCCTTGCCATTGAGGGGTCTTTTCTTTGCTTAGGTGTGAATGCGTGTTGTGGCGCCGTGTCTTGTAAGGTAGAAACTGTATAAGTGGTCCATGTGTCGCGTTAGTCGGTAGTACTCTGCTTCTTTTGTTTTCTATTTGATGTATGTGCATTATTGAATACTGTTTGCTTTATGTGTGCTATTCGTTGTCGCGTTGTAAAATAAATGCTTGTCTGTTGAATTCTTCCCCGTGTCGCTGCGTCCTTCCTTCGTTGGGTCTCCATCTTGTTTCACGTAAAGGGTTCGTCGTGGGCGGGCCGCCCGATAATTAATCTGAACCGTCAAGGCCGACGATAACACCGCTCGGTTATCCCGTTAGCCCGGAACGAGCCCTTAAGCGGATCGTGTCCGAAGTCGGCCTGTGGCGAGGTACAATCCTCGGTAGGTTTACCCGCGCGGGTACTTGGGTATATCGACTTTCGGCGATTCACCCATTCCGCGCGGGTAGAATGCGGACTGGGTTGTGGTGAGCCGAAAGGTCCACCCGTGACTGGATCCCGGCGTTAGCCGGGAGGGTCACGACTGAATTGTCCGTCCGGTGGGCGAGGCGGTCGCGATTCGAGTCACGTGGCCGATCGCACGCCGACGGGCGCGAATTCGCAACAATACATTTGAGAGAAAGATAAAATTTACGTGAGCAGTCTGACTATGCTCTGGAGTGCATTACAACACTGTTGGGAAGAGATTGACTCGAAGATAATCCATAAACGAATTATATCAATCACAAATGGAGTTTTGGGGGTCACACTGATAATTATTGATTTTATGGAAAGACAGATTTGATTTTACTCATGTTATTATTATATCCATAAGAGTTCATGGAAATCCCTTGAAAGTGCTCTTGGTTTCATATTCCAATGATTTATTTCATCACATGTCGATTAATAAATTTCTTACTGGACTCGTACTTTTTGCACCACACAGCATGTCAATGTGTCTTTTGTAAAACATTTGCATTTGAAAGCTTTCTTGATTGAGTGCGAATGATTCCAGGTGACTTATTATTATTTTTATTATTATTATCATTATTATTATTGTATTGACAGGATAAGGAGTGTTGAGCCCTTAGCACTTCTAAGGGTTTGAAGCCTACCGTCTTGTTCTTTTCTTCTGAGGTAATTCTGACATAGCCTGGCGGTATGTTTTGGGTCGTTATCTTGCTGTAGGATGAACCCCTGACCAACTCGGCGTAGACCAGAGGGTGTGCTGCAAATGCTTGTGGTCGCTCTTTTGGTTCAGGGTGCCAGTCATCTGCAAGTCGCCGACTCTGAATCCAGCAAAAGAGCCGCAGATAATCACACTTCCTCCTCCATGTTTGACAGTTGGTGTCACACACTGAGGAACCATCCTTTCATCTACTCGGACGGCGTACAAAAACCCTGCGTGATGAACCGAAGATTTCAAATTTTGATTCATCGGTCCATGAGACCCTCTTCCATTTTTCAGTAGTCCACTGACGGTGCTTCATGGCCCAGGCAAGCCTCTTTTTCTTATTTTGCCATCTGGGCAATGGCTTTCTTACTGTGACTCGACCTGTCAAACCTGCAGCTTGAAGTCTTCTCTTCACAGTTGAAACTGAGACTTCCTTACTTCGACCAGTTTAAGCTGTGCTTGAAGCTGCTGTCCTGTGAGCCGCCTATCACGTAAGCTGTTGACTCTCAGAAACTTGTCTTCTGATTGTGTTGTGGCTTTTGGTCTGCCAGACCTCTTCCTGTCAGAGTTTCCTCCAGTTTCCAAGTTCCTTTTGATGGTGTAGGAAAACTGTACTCACTGACATCTTGGCTTCCTTTGCAATTTCTCGAAAGGAAAGACCTACACTTTTAAGGGTGAAATGGTCTGTCTGTCTTCCTTTGTTAATTATCTTTTTCTCGCCATTATGATGGCAATATACTACTTCCTGC
>CM068954.1:197028583-197038693 GCA_035128595.1 Eptatretus atami
CTGGCCACATGACAGATGATGTCAAAGATTTCAAAACCTGACTGATGGGGTACGTGATCACGTTTGTGAAGTTTCCTTTCAATTGGCCAAGGTTTGTTATTCTATCCAATATGGCTGCCAAACCACGTGACCTATTACGTCATTGTTTGCACACGATGCGCAGCAATGGTATTGGATCATTTTTGTAAAGTTTCATATCTATAGGTTAAGCAGTTTCAGAGAGATAATTAAAAAAAGATTTTTCCTCCAATCCAATATGGCTGTCAAACCACGTGACCGATAAAATTTTAGTGATCACTCATATTATCCCCAAGGGTAGTCGATGAAAAAGTTAAAGTTTCACGTCATTTGGTTCAGTGTTTTGAGTGATTTTTAAAAGGTTTTTGCTAAAATCCAATATGGCTGCCAAACCATGTCATTGATGACCTCATACTTGTCAAGCTTTGTTCTACATGGGTAGTCGATCATACCTGTAAAATTTCCTCTTGATCTGTTTGCCATTTCAGAGAAGATTTTTGAAGGAAATTTTTCTTTTTTCAAAATAAAAATATGGTTGCCAATCCATGTCACCGATGATGTCATCAATTTTTTTTTCACTGAACCAATTATTCGTAGATCACCTCAATTTTCTATTGATCGGATAAAAAAAAAATTGACATCCATATATGACGACGTTATTAAGGCACCGATGTAATCGTTAACAATTATTGTTATCATTGTGAATTCTTGATCTGTGCCAGTTTCAAGTTTTTTTTTTCTCGTTGGGCGGTTCCAGAGGAGAAGACGTCCAAAGTTTTGCCCTTTTTTTCCAACATGGCTGCCGTACCACATCACTGATGGTGTCAGATGTGTTCAAGTAAATTATCCAGGGGTAGGTGCTCCTTTGGTGAAAGCTTCCTGTGAATCGCTCAAGTGATTGCGGAGAAAATGCATTTAAAGCCTAATTCACAGTTTAACATATCGGGCCCAATACATTTTTGAAATGTTTTTCTATATATTGTTTCTGGCCCCATCTCTCAAAGGTGAAGAATCACTTAAAAAATTAAATAACTCTTGTATTCGGATTCGGATTCGGATCTTCACCAAAATTGAACCAATTCTTCCTTGTCACACACCCAACATGTCCACCAAGTTTTGTCCGAAACCGTCCCCAACTTTTTTGAGATTTCGTGCTATATATCGTTTTAGCCCTGTCAAAACTAAATAACTTGCTTTCCATCCAATCTCTATTGTTCCTCTTCTGCCACACTTGACTCTTCTGATTACTTTCTTTTCAAAGCCTATGTCTCTCTGGCTATTGTAAAGGGCCAACCTCAACAATGCAGGATATGGCTGTTCACACAGGCTAACTGGCAGGGAATGCAATCTGCCCTCTCTCAAAAGGAATCGACGACCATCACCACAGCACCTGATATTGATTCCACTTGGGGATACTTTCACAAACACCAACATTCTTTCATGCATCGGTGTATTCCATCCTGCCTCTGGATATCCTATCCATCCTCCAGGCCATGGTACACTGAGCCTATGGAGAGGGGGTTGCGGTCAGGCAGCTTGCTTGCTTTCTCGACGTGGAAAGCTAACCTGACTGAAGACAACTTTAGCTATTTGTCTAAGGCTCCCAACAAGTGTGTCAATTCTGAGGCATGCCATGAAACACCACCTTGTGAACCTCAAGGCTGAACTCTTCAACCAGTCTGCTTCTTTCAAGTCATGGTCCATCCATCCATCCATCCATCCATTGGGACCATACTCTGTGCAGGGCATTGGTGCTGCCTAAGCAGTCTCCTTGGCTCTTGGACACAATCCTCGATGGGTCGCCACTCCAACACAGGATACCAGCAAGCTGGTACTCATTTTGCCAACCTCAAAAGGATGAAAGTCATGGTGGTGCCCTGTCAAGTCCTTTTATGGTGAATGCTTCCCCATCCATCCTGTCCCTCACCTCAAAGGACATTAATGCAGACTCTGCCTGAGATGAGGCACAATGTGCAAACTATGTTTGCCTCCAAATCTCGTGTACCCAACTCATCCCTCTTTGTCCCCATCTTACCCCCTTCATACTCACCGTTTACTGGACTTTGCCCTGCCATTGTTGCTTTTCCTTTATCTGCCCTGTTCAGTCTGTCCTTCTCCTTTGCCCTCGCCTCTCCTTTCCGCATGGAGGCTTGACTTCCCCCAAGGCAGTGTGTTGGCGTCTCGGGTCTCATTTCTCTTCTATATAATTGACCTCTCCGATTCTCGGGTAAACACGATCATGCAAACCAGACTGCAGCTGCATCACTCTCAACTCCTCTGGAACTTATAAGATGCTGATCTGACGAATGGAATGTGTCCTTCAGTCCTGGAAAATCTCACTGTCTATTTCCTTGGTCAGTCACTGTGAAGAGTTTCAGTCTCTTGACCTTTTAGGCTTCACCAGTAGCCATACCCTCTCCTGGGCCAAACTCGTAGCAAAGCTGGCTTAGTGCATCCTCCATCGATCCAAGTCTTTCTTTGGAAAATTGGATCAATTCACAGTCTACAAGGCCTTTGTAGCTCAATGGAGTACCTCTCTCCCCAATGGGTTGGCTGCATCTCCTGGATTCAGTTGAATCTAAAGCTCAAAATTATTAGGATTTCCTGCGACGAGGCTGAAGCACAAGGTCTGTTGCTTTCACATCGGTGGCCTCTGTTTTCTATCCTTCTTCTCCAATAATGCTCCCTCTGGCTCTGTCCTTTGACCATTCTCAGCATCTTCGAGAAACATACGTTCTTCCGGTAACCCCCTCCCATTTAAACTTCCAAAATCCAGGCTGATTGTGCACCTAAACTCCTTTATTCTTTGCTTCTCCAGTCTATGGTAGTGCTTTGCAGAGGCTGTCCTTTCCACTCTTCCCTCTGGGGATTCAAGCAGGCAGTGCATTGCCACCTCATGTTATCTCCCATCCTGACCCATAACCATTATTCCCCTATTAACTATTCCGAACCAAACCCTTATTTGCTGATTGTGGTCTTGACTGCCCGCTCTCTCGCTCTCTCGCTCTCTCGCTCCCTCCTATTCACAGGCAATACGTTCCTGAAGAACGCCTCCAATGTCGGGGCATCGGTAAAAAAAATTTTTTTTAACCTGGTGTAGGCTCATGGAAGAGCAATCGTAGAACAAATTAGGACAGAACATAGAAAGGGGAAACAACAGCAGGGCTGATGGAGAAAGTAGACAGAGATGGACAAACCACATGCAGGTAACGATAGGGGGTAAGGGAAAACGCAAAGGGTGGATAATATGGATACATAAGTGAAATTGTGTTTACCAGTTTGTGAATGAGTAGAGGGAAGAGGCTGCTGCCTGTCTAGACGTTTGAGAGATGTCACGGCAGAGTGTGGAGTCATCAGCAAAGAGATGAAGAGGATTTTTCAGTCGGAGAGATCATTGATGAAGATTTGTGATAATATGGGTCCGAGAACACTGCCTTGGGGTACTCCAGCCTTGATACAGGGAGGAAAAGAAAGGGTTCCGTTGAAAGCCACACGTTTCCATGGCATCAAGCTTCGCAAGATGTGAGGCAGGCGAGCCAGTCCTGAGGGGAGAGCAGTACTCCATCAAGCTGCAGATGAAGGCCTTGTGGATGATGGGAGTTCAGGTGTGCCAAGGAAGGACTTTGTATGACGGAGGATGCCCAGTCGGCGGCTGGCTTTAGAGGCCGACATTGAAATATGGTTTGACCAAGAAAGATCATGGCTGATAGTGAGACCCAGGAGTTTGAATGACTGAACTTCCTCAAGAGGATTGTTGAAGTAGATGGGAGGGTTTGTCAGACTGTCCTTCCAGAGAGAGAGAGATGGGGAGAGTGAAAGATTTGTCAGGATTGAAAGACATGTTGTAAGTGTTTGAACAGCTTGTGATATTTTTTATTTTTTGTCAAGGTCTGAATCGATGGATGAGGCTGCAGCCTTCCTGTCTGAAGGATGAGGGATGTCATGGCAGAACAGTGGAGTCATCAACAAATATATAAAACGGATTTTCCAAAGAGTCGGAGAGATAATTTATGAAGATCATGAATAGGATTGGGCCCAGAACACAATCGTGGGCCACTCCAGCCTTGACGGGGAGAAGGGATGAAAGGATTCCATTGAGAGCCACATGTTGGCTTTGAGAGTGGAGGAAGTCAGTCAGCCATGTGTGGAGTTGATCTTGGATGCCATAGGCAGAGAGTTTGGAGAGCAGAGCACAATGCCAGATGGAAGGGGAGCATACTCCAGAGACAGACTTAACAAGGTGCCACCAGGTATTCGAGAAGGGAGACGAGTTTGAAAGTTCATTCTTGAGGTTGGAAACATGTTGTTCTCTGGCTCTCCAGAGAGTGGACACGCACTTGTTGCAGACCTTTTGGAATGCACTGAGATTGCCTTCGGTCGGATTAGCCTTCCAGGAAGAGGACTCGGTGTGCCATGGGCAGTTAGAAGGGTAGGATAATTGAAATCAAAATGGGATAGAGATAGAGATCGAGATATTCGGTGGAAGAATTCCCAGGTTAAGTTAACATTAGGGGTAGGACTAGCCTTGTATATGGGCGATTATACAAGGCTATCCTTGTGGAGAGATGGCGGCTTGAGTGAAATGCCAGACTCGCAGTTGTTGAAGTAACTCTGTGAGAACAGCCAAAGAGATGTTGACTTTCACAAGCACATGGTCAGATGAACCACTTGGAGCAGAGGAAGAGTAGGAGACATTTGTAGGAAAGTTAGTCATCACCAAGATCAGAGGGATGATTTGCCATTGGGAGATATCGGGGTTGGAAGTTGAGGACAGATGGTCCCATGGAGTCACAGATGTCCTTTGCTGAAGTGTCATGGCTGGTGAGAGAGGTACCAACACCCAGCCAAGTTGCCTGGTGACAATAGAAATCGCCACACAAGAGGAATAGAGAGTTGGGATGAGTGGTTAAAAACAAAACTAGAAGGGCACTCGGTAGAGCGCATAACTCCGCTAGGTAAAGCCTGATTCACAATGACATATCGGGCCCAATACATTTTTGAAATGTCTTGCTACATATTGTTTTTTGCCCCATCTCTCAAAGGTGAAGAATCACTTAAAAAAGTTAAATTACTCTCGGATCCGGATTCGGATTCGGATCTTCACCAAAACTGAACCAATTCTTCTCCGTCACACACCCAATATCTCCACCAAGTTTCGCCCGAATCTGTCCACAACTTTTTGAGATATCCTGCACACAGACAAACACAGAAAGGGGTGAAAACGACCTCCTTCACCTTCGGTAGCGGAGGTAACAATGAAAGGGAAAACGGTGGACTTGAAACCAAGCGGGGAATATAAATACATTTAAGTGAAGGAAATGAACGTGTGATTTGCATCGTCATCAATGAACATGTTTACAGGTCATCAATAACATGTTTACAGGTCACGTGGCAATGATATGACATGTCGTTGTGCAATGTGACACATAATCCTGCTCCTCGAGAGGCTGTCAAACGTCGCCGAGAGCCTTTTCACAGTGTGTGTTGCACTGCGCAGACCGTGCGCACTTACTGGAGAACATGTTGAAAATACATCTCCCATGGAGCATTGTTTTTATCCTGTGCTCTCATCCGTTCCTCTTGCATCGACAATGCACACATTTCTTCCTGCTCGTGCTCGTGTGAAAGGTTCCAACAATGTGAATCCTTGTTGTGGCGCGCACACGCGCACGCACACACATCCAGTGGCAGTTAACTTGGGTTTATTGATGGAGTTCTGGTGTAATTTCTGACTGTGCCTTTTCCTGTTCAAAGTATCCACTGTCGGTATGCAAGGGAACTTTGCCTCGATGATTCGGTGCCTCACTGTGCAAGAGCGTTCTCGGCTGTTAAAGTCTAAAATCGGCCGAAACTCCAAAATTGTTAACCTCAGATATTGCAAACATCAGATGATGTTGTTCAACTCGGATCATGTTAAGAAGCATTCAAATCTGTTTTATGTTGGACAACAAAAAAAAAAAAGATGATTATTTAGTTGAGTGATTATGGAAGAACAAAATGTGGATGATGGTGGATGGAAGGTCTGTATTCCCGGCTATCTGTTTGTTCGTACCTTTGTCTGTTTATCTGTGAGCATGATGTCTCAAAAAGTTTTATGGACGGTTTGCGACAAAACTTGGTGGACAGGTTGGGTGTGTGAGACAAAGACAAATAGATTAGATTTTGCTGAAGATCCACATCCAGATAAGAGAATTCTTCAAGTGATTCTTCACCATTGAGAGATTGGGCCAAAAACGATGTGTGGCATGATGTCTCAAAAAGCTGTGCACGAGTTGGTTAGTTGACGAGAACAAGCCGATTCGATTTTGGTTCAAGTCCGGATTCGGATCCGACCTTTTGGTGAGATGTAAAGTGTTCAGCCTGGCGGAGCGATGCGCTCTACCGAGTCCCGTTGTAGCTCCTCAAGTGATGGGAAAACTTTGCAAAGCAACATGAGGAAATGGTTACAAGTAGGAAAATTATACTTGGCTGTGCGATCTGGACTAAATTCCTTCCAGTTCTCTTCTTCTTTGGGGGGGAACGAATTTAATTATTCTCCCCTAATAAACATACTCCAACTCTGATGTTGCTGCAAATTTTAAAACAACAGAATTTCTTCAATGAAAATTATTCATTCATATTAAATGGCATTCCCATCGGGGTTAAGGCTCACAAATGCTGTCGTGGCATCCCTATAAAGGATACACAGTCTCAAACACAAACACACTATTTGCCACCAGATGTTGTTACCCTCACCGAAGGAGAGCGAGAGGGAGAGGGTATTGTGTTTGGGTCCGTTTGTTCGTCCGCGCATAACCTTCGTGTTTTTCTCCGCAACCACTTGTCCGATTGAGACAAAATTTTCAGAATCGGTGCGACTACTCGTGCAGAATGTTTTAATGATCATTATGATGTTATAGGTCACGTGGTGTGGCATCCATGTTGGAAAAATGGAAAGATTTCAGACCTCTGAAACCGCACCAAAGAAAAAATTGAAACTTGGCACGTAGCAAGAGCTCCTCATGGGGAATGAGTTTGATTATTATTATTATTTTAAAAAAATGATGTCATACGTGCCTTCGTTATGACGTCATAATTGCATATGTAGAACGCTACATCCAATCAGTATGAATTTTTTGAGGGTCATCATGGGATAAAATGGTCCACAAATTTTTTTTTTATGATGACATCATCGGTCACGTGATTTGACAGCCATATTGTTTTTAGAAAACAAAAAACCTTCAAAAATCTTCTATGAAATGGCTGAACAGATCGAGGCAAAACGTGACACATGACCGCCTATCAATGAGGAACTAAAGGTTCACTCGTATCATAGGTCTCGTGGTTTGGCAGCCACATTGGATTTACCCTAAAACGTATAAAAATCTTCTCCAGAACAGCTGGACGGATCGAGGGGAAACTTCACACAAATGTTCCCCAAGGCATGCATGTACAAGGTTGTTAAGGAATAATTGATGTCACATGGTTTGGCAGCCATATTGGATTTAAGAAAAATATTAAATAATGTTTTGTGTGGAACCGCTTCATCAAGAGACACGAAACTTCAAAATTGTGATCTCGTGGTGATGGGGAATATATGTTTTAAATTTCAACTTGATCGGACGCATGGTTTGGCAGCCAGAATTATTTATTTATTTTGATCTGGGTTTTTCTTTTGGTGAAAAAAAAAGATAATTGAATAAAGCTCATTTTGCTGTGCCTGGATGGGTTTGAGTGTAGCGGAGTTGCAGCTGAAACCCGAATCCTATCCAGGTTCCTCCTGATGACTTCATCTCTGCTTTTTGCTCGTTGCGGTTCCTTCTGATTACTCCAATGCAGGACTGGATTGATGATGGATCTTTGGTCTTCCATTTGATTTGAATTGAATCTATTTTAATCCCATCCTGAATTCAATTGAATAATAATGAACGTCATGGGTCAGGTGTCCAATCAAAATGGGACCTCTTGGTACCCGGTCGTCACTAGCAGTAGTTATAAAGTGGCATTTCTAATTGTGCGTCTTATTAATTATGTAACACACCAGTACACAAGCACCACACACAACTACACACACAACACACCATACAAAACAAGTCCTTGTGAGGGCTCTGCATTCATCTGATTGCTCTTTTTCTTGTTTGGTTTGATTCGATTCCTGGCACAAACCAAATCTGGGGGGTTTGCCATTGCTTCACAGCATTGTTTGGCTGTGCCCTTTCATTTTGAATGCTGAATGTCAAGCAAGGAAACAGCACGGACTATTCTTATAATCTTTGGTATGACTCTGCTGTGGTCTGAACCATCGACCTCCCAGACTCAGAGCGGACACACTCGCCATGACGCCACCGAGTGTGGATGTTAAATGAGATATTATCCAGCAATTTGGTTCAGTTTGTTGCACAAGTGCTCAAGAGTGTTATCGAGCTTCTCGGATTAATAAAATTAGTGATTATTGAAGAGAAAACAGAAAAATCATGAAAATGGGGGAGGGGGGGGTGTAACTGGAATAAAACATGGGAATTTATAATTGGGGTTCATACATGGACTGCAAAGCAACCCTACACTGTACGTAGACGACCTATCCTACCCTACACTACCTGTATGTAGACAACCAACATTTCAGTTTTGGAATAAAAGACTGATTGATGCGATATGAAAAACGTCTGGTTAAAAAAATAATAATTATGCCTTTTCCATCCCACCCACACTACATCAGTGTTTTTCTTGATCGCAAGGGAAGCAGTGGGTGCTGTTTCCCCGTCACTTTTTCTTTGAGGTTGGAACATTTATGGCTGGGTATTTGATCATATGAAAGAGGGGGAAAGTCAACCTTGTGTACACACGTATTACGGTCCGGTGCCAATGGCACGTGCGGATATTCCTAGATTTCATGCATTCCTTTAACATTTAACTCCTACATGGGAGTACGCATTGACATACAGAACGTATTTATAGTTTATCTGAGTAACCTTATTTAAAGGCCAAATAATATGGTGTTCAACGACGACAACCTGTTTCATCCCATTATTGCGTTATGCTTGAGATGTTATGAATAAATGGTAGTCATCACGGTATTATGTCTGTGTATGTACAGCAGGCTGTCAAAGGTCACTCAAGGGGAATCGGGGCCATCTATTTATGATGTACACAAATGTGGCAGAATTTTTCTTCATATCCCCTTGCCCCCATTGTGCTCCAAAGATGACCCTCTCTTCCCTTGCCTTGACTCCTATTTCCAAACCTCCTTTCCCTTTTAGCCCCACTCTACCCACACCCTCCTAAGTTCCTTTATCAATCCTTTCACCCATTATCTTTACTCTCGGCGTGGCCATCGGTGGAATGTGTGAGTATTGCGATTATTGCATCTGGGTGTCTGTTTGTTTTCTCTGTTTTGTTGGCACAATAACTGGAGAATGAGCAGATAGAATCATCAAATTTGACATCGAGCTTCATATTGTGAATGTCTCTGATGGGTTCGACTTTGAGCTCACAAAGAAAAATAGAGAATGTAATTTAATGCCGGACTATACGTACTCCCACTCCGACCACGTGACTCTCGAGGTTAGCACCCTCTGGGGCGGTGTATTGTACCAAGGAACTGGAACGGTACTCGGTAGAACGCATACCTCCACCAGGTTGAACAGTTGACGTTTTGTGTCCCACTGTTAGGCCAGATCTCCAACTTCGACCTTAACCAAAATCTAATCACCTTGTTGATGCCACCGAACCAACACGTCCACTAAGTTTTGTCCGAATCCATCCACAACTTTTTGAGATATCGTGCTATATATATATATATTTTTTGGCCCAATCTCTCAGTGATGAAGAATCACTGAAAAAGTTCTGGTATCTGGATCCAGATCTTGACCAAAATGTAATCAATTTGTCCTTGTTGCACACACAACCTGTCCACTAAATATCACCTCAATCCGGCCATAGCTTTTTGAAATACCCTGCTCACGGATAAGCAAACAGACAGGAGTGAAACCATAACCTCCGACCACCTTCGGTGACGGACGTAAAAACAACGGCCCGAGTCAGCACTTCCATTGAGTATGTTTCAGTTGTTTCAATTTTGATTCCTCAATTCCCACACACCCTCCACTGTTCGTA
>CM068954.1:197042154-197063762 GCA_035128595.1 Eptatretus atami
AAGATTTTTTTTTGTTTTGAAAAAAAAAACTTTCAACAACCCTAAAATGGCTCGATAGTGTCTAAGCCTTTGTAGGTATGTTAAAGATGATATTAAATGATCCCCGACCACATTCCTTAGTGGGTGTAGGGAAGTATTTTAGGCTCCCACATACAAAAAAAATAGAAATCCAAATTAGATTTTTTTTTTCTTTTCTTTTTGTTTTTTTTCGAAATGCCAACAGGATTCGAACAGCACGGGGCATTACCAGGTACCCCTGCTGATATATACACAAGATCCAATGTCGTGTGCTGCTTTTACATCTCCACCCATACCACTGATTGCACAAAGTTGAAAACGGTAACAAATGAATGGCACTGCCTTGTGTCGGGTCAAGAGTAATTTTACAAGCACAAAAACATTTTCATCATTCGCATCGATATCGATAAACGCCCAGGCAAAGCAACCGTGAGCTATGTTTTGTTTGGCTTGGGGACAAGTCTCGAGATGCCGCCGATTGGCTGTAAGGCAAGGTACACTACTGTGATTGACTTCTGGCAATTGACGTCAAAGCACCCTCATTATACCTGTTTGCCCGTTTTTAGAATTACAAAATAAAAAACAATTGAGCTACAAATAACGCAACAAAAAGTTTGTCTCCGGCCCACGGGTTGCTGGCGGCTTTATAGCACTCCATGAGGTCGATGAAAGTAGAAGATCTCGGAGGAGTGCATGGGAGAAAGCAGTGTGAGGTAATTATGAAACGACATTGCTTGAAATAGTGGAGGGGAATGATGCGATCGGCATGAGCAGTCGGTTCCAGAGATTAAATGATTGAAGGTTGAAGGAATGAAGGTGAGCACTGAGCATCCATCTTGTAATTAATGGAGAGGGCAATGTTGACTTTGGTTTCTTTCTGGCACGTATAGACCAACACTGCCGTAATTATTGCCGTTCTTGAATTTCCGGTTTCTGAGAATTAACTAGATCTTCTTTGACTGCCTTGTTTTCAATGTTCACACCAAATGGAACGATCAGGTCATTACGTGACTGCTGTCGTCGATATCGATCATTCTGGGACATGCTTCGACTACTTTTGAGGCAATGGCACGTTGAAAGTTTTCTTCATTTGCCAATCGATTTCTCCGTACGTGCTGTTTTAAAAGCTTTATTTGTTGTTTTTTTTTGATGCAGTTGACAGTACTTTTACCTTCCTCATTCGAGGTGACCGGCGCTTTCGGTTTCAAAATGCTTTTGTGCGTTGACGTTGATGTTTGCATGAAATAAAGTTTACATTTGTCAAACCCATCGCTCATCAAAATTATTATTTTAACCTCTCCTCTCTGTTAAAAAAAATTAATAAAATGTTTTTATTGCTTTGCCTGCTTTGTAGTGCTTGCTTTGAGTGTGACAATACACCCAAGGCATTATGACATTGTTTTTAGGCTTATGATGAACCATAAAGCCAACGTACCATCAAATTAACAAAATGATTCCTCTCTTCCATTGAACCTTGCTACCGCAGCATGATGAGGTGACTTCTGCGGTTGGTGACCAGGGTAGCGAATCTGTGCCTGAGCAGCTGTTTCGTGCTGTTGCTGAATCGATGGGTGTCTACATGAGTGAGGACATGCTGGACTTGCTGGAGCCACTAGTACCAGGTAAAACAGTACAAGAGCAAGCCATCAGAACATTCGACTCTCACACTGTCCTCCACTGAAACAAATTGCATTTGGCATTTTGCTGCAACTTGGGATAACTGGTTTTCGACAACATATCTCTCTGATCTGATGTATCGTACCCTGTTACAGAGCGTCAGTGCTGCTGAAGCGCTTTCTTGGCACAGGTTATACCGGGTTGTTTACCATTGCCTTCCCAGTAGTAGTTAGGGCAGGAATTTTTAATCTGTTCATGGTGCTGGCGATAGCTCGCCAACTGTTCACAAAGGACACCGCGGGATCTTTAACGTCCACCAACTAATGCGAGCAGACGGGACGCCCGTTTGACGTCCATCCGAGAGATGACACGCATTGATGAACCACCGGGATGGCAGTTTGTCGTTGGGTCTGGATTCAAACCCAGGGCGTGTGCGCGTGCGTGTCTTTAGACTATAAATCACATACACAACTGAAGACTGCCTGATTAAGCAGGCAGCTGGGGACCATCCATCATCCATGCTTCGATCCTGAGAGAGAGACTGAGACTGAGACTGAGACTGAGACTGAGACTGAGACTGAGACTGAGACTTTGGCCAATTTAACTCCAATCATGTCAAAGTGAAAATATTTAATTTATTTGATATTTCTGATTGGACACCATGCCGTAATAGATTTGCTTGTCGATTTTTCAACTCATTCGGGTTAATCAGTTTAAATGTAAGAAAAAAAAATAATAAATCCAGTGTTGGAAGTGTCTGTTTCCATCAGGTTTGAGGGAAAAACAAAAAGTGAAATAATAATTGTTTTTAAATTGTGTGAACGCACTCTTTTCATATTCAAACCATTGTTGTAATAATTTGTCATGTCAGATAAAAACCTTTTTAATGATTATCGTACACAATACCCCTACTACTTAAACAAACAAACAAACAAACAAACAACACCGCAACTCATCCAAACAATGCAAGTTTGTTTTGCTTTGATTTTAAACAATATTTTCAATTGAAGAATCTTTTTTCTCTTTTTGTTTTTTGTACAAGTTGTTTGTTTATCCAAGCAAAAGCTTTAAGAACCTCATTAGAAACTGATCATGATGACCATTTGAAGTGAAGTTTGTGCTTTTGGAATGGTGATCGAAACGAGAATGTGTGTGCGTGCGTGCGTTATTCCTCGTACTTTCCCAAGTGCTTTGTTGCGGGTTTCTTTTGACCCGTTATTCGTCAGTACTCTATAAACGTCTGTGTGTCCATGCAACCGGAAAATTAAATGTTCCGTTCGAGATCACGGAACACCAAGAGGTCAAGTGGCTCCAAATGATGACATCCTTGGGATTGAGAACCGTCAGATGTGAGCGTGTGACAATTTTGTAACGGTAATTATTTATTTTACTGTGTCACTTGTGTTGAGAAAATAGTCTTCGAACATTGTTTGGAGGGGTGTGCTTCATCATTCACATCTTAAAAATGACGATTCAATTCTGTCCCTGGCCAAGTTACCAAAGACTTTAAAATGGTACGTGCCACTTCCTCTCGTGATGTTCATCATTTGGAGGATCGGGCATGGATAAACCACACGGGTTGGCATCTCGTGGGAGGGGTAGTGGGGGAGTGCGGGGTGATGGGGTAGAGGGGAGGGAGATGTTTGTCCTTAGATTGTCATAAGCAGTCATAAGATGGTGTCACCGGTACCCTAAGTGACCTGGAAGTCATGTCGCCTCCTTGAGGTCAGCTGCTGTGTGTGTGTGTGTGTGTGTGTGTGTGTGTGTGTTTGGTTCGCAGGCGCCAGCAGTGACCACTATTTTCGTTTCGTTGTGTCTGTGTGTCTGTCTGTTTGTGACTCTCTCCAGAGCACAGCTCCGTGACGTTTGATGCGATCTTGATGAAACTTGGACACAAGCTAGATATCATGCTCTAGTTATGTCTTTTTGTATGAGGGCGTCCCACGCCCTTGTGGGTGGAGCACGCCCACTTGAACTTTTTATTTATTTTTTATTTATTTATTTTTTTCTCGATTTTTTTTTTTCTCGCAATTTCATTTCCTAGAAGCTGTGCGTATTGTCCGTAAGTACAATGTATAAAAAAAATCCGATTTGTTTTGGTCAATTTTGACTGAAGAGATAGGTTTTTACGGTAGGACTTCCTCAAAAGCTCCACTAACTCAATTGTACCTATCGTGGCATTGTTCAATAATGCCCGCGAACCATCGTCGCCTCCCGGCTTGTTTGTGTTACAGCTGCTCCATAATCTTTAGACCATGTAATAATAAATGATTGATTGTACTTGAGCAGATTGAAGGACAATATCGTGAAAAATAAATTTTGTCAAAACTCACAGAGCAATTCTACTCGGTGGAAACGGTAGAAGAGAGTATAAATGTTCAACGCTAGGCACTCCACACACCTCTGTTTGCATTTTGCAAGGCCTTATTGTATTTCCATCATTTTCAAACACCAAGATTGGTTTGAAAGTCATCCCGTCATTCAATCCCTTCTGTGGAACATAAGAACTGCTCATAACGCTTGTGTTGAAAATCTGTCATCACAAGCCAAAACTCTCCGATACAGTATCACGTGTAGCGAGCTGAAATCGAAACTTAGTTTTACAAAACACCTGGTGGGACAAGAAAGCCACCAGATCTTCGAGAGTATGTCGACGACCACGATGCCAAGCCATTTTTGATGGCCTGAAAGGTATCTATGGTCCCATGTAATGTAATGTTTCACCATTAAAAAGTGTATGTAGGTCCTTCATCATCAAGATTTTGGCAAAAGTATATTTGTCAATCGATTGCTGAAAACTTCTCGTTCAGTACTTCCTGAATATGATCGTCGATGCTATGCTTGTGGTAGATGCACCGGTGGCATTCCGTTCACTGTTACTCAACTTCAGGGGAATTTAATATGCCAATGGACGGTTGTGAAGCCAATGGACCTAAAGTATCTGGCAAAAATCAACTGATCGCTCCCAAGAGATCTTTTGTGGAAGTGACAAAGTTCTCCGAGAGCATGGCTTTGAGCCATCAACTAGGCCCTCTGATCTCTAAAGGGCATTGAGAGGAGTCGAGGATGTTGGTCTACTTTTGCTGTGTCGGCAACCATTAATCTTCCATGGTTCATTTACTCCTCTTGAAGAACAGTGCCACTGCTTGTTGGAAATCCTCCACCGTCGCCACAAGAAGCACCGAATGTCTATCAACAATCAGTACAGCTACATGATTGGTGCTTCTGGAGACTTTTTGTCATTACAGTGACTTAGCGATTCCTCGGTCTGGCAAGTTATTGTTAACACAATTCATAAAGCAGGCTCTTCAGTTGGCAGGATTTAATCCAGGGTAGAGAGGCAGCAAGGATGAAAGTCTGCAATGCTGCTTTGCCAACATCACGACTGTATGGTTTTGGTTTCTGTATCTACTTCTGCAGCCGCAATCTCAAAAAACAAAACCGAGCAAAGCTCCAACGGTACGGCCTGCAAGCCCTACTCGATATCAAATGGCAACACGGTCAACAGTGTGGACGTAATCGAGCGTTGTCATCAACTGACCATGCACTGCTGTTTAAAGTGCAATGACACTCCGCTGCTCATCCCATTAGAATGGATGTTTTTAAAATACCTCAATAAGTCTTCCATGGTGAAGTATATGTTGGAATGAGATTAATTGAGAGGGCCTTAAATTGGAGATATCAGGACAATATAAAAGGAGATGTTTGTCCTTAGATTGTCATAAGCAGTCATAAGATGGTGTCACCGGTACCCTAAGTGACCCTGGAAGTCAAGTCCAATATCAAAGGAGGTGGAATTTATCCAGAGAACAGGTAACTGCTTAGGTCCAAGTGCCATCGAGGACTATAATCCCATCCGATGAAATGTGAAGCCATCAACAGTTCAACACCCATCTGGTCCCATCTAGGCCCAAAATGCAACAAGATTAATGTTTAAAGTAAAATTATTTATCCATCCACCAAAAGACTCGTACACGGTGTTGTGGATCACAGGACTCGTCTTCAACAGGAATGATGGATGTGCTGTTCAGGGGTCGTAAGCACCGTCGAGTGACACCGACAGGATAGCTTGAGTGACTGTTTTCTATCCAATAGTACGAGAGTACACGTTTTGATGAGTGCTCTGAATTGTCCAGTGTTTTTGACTCCTCACCATATTGTTTCTTCCAATTATGGTATATTACATAATCTTGTATATTATTTCCGAGTTTGTGGTTTCGTGTCGCGCTATCTTCGACTTTGTTCTGCGCTCGAGTAACGTGATATTCGGCTTACATTATCTCAAAGACCATATGAGGTGCATGGTACAAAAAAAGGTAAATAAAATGGTTCTGAAACGGTGAAATCGTATTCCACTTACTGCATTAAAGTAAAATTACTACTGATACTCTGCATCAGTTCCTTTCTCAAACACACCCACCCCAACATGTCGCGCAGAGTGCGGGTTATGCTAGTCATTTATTGAAGATGAGATGATTATATTGATGGCAATTATGATCATTCCTCTATTCATAAGTAAGTTGATTAACCCATTTGACCTTTCGTTTCCCCACCCCTGTCCCGCTCCACAATGAACTAATCACATTATGTTTAAATTGCAGAAATTCATTACTTTTCTTGTGAGAAAGGTTGTGCTGATGAGCTGTCGCATAATGATTTGCTTTGTACAGTGGTAGATTGTTAGTATCATGAGGTTCAGTAATTTAAACATCGTATCTTTTGGTTGAGACAGCGCCAAGAGCCCATGACGTCCGCTGAATCGTTACCCAATCGTTACTTTGAAGAACCCTGATCGCACTTGCGGAACAAGGCAACAGGTGTGCAGTGTAACTCCTGTCAAAAGCATGTAAAATGAGCTGAAGAGCAGCAGGTGCACCAGTGAAATGGATTCCCATCATGATTATAATCCTCCTCTCAACCTCATCTCGCCTGCATGGATTCTTATCGTTTGATAGGTTAAGGGAGGGGAAGAAGAAAATGTTAAAAAAAAAAATCTTGTTGAGAAAGATTGAGATCTGCCATTTGAGTCTTGATGCTGCAGCACGAGAACAGAAATATATATATATATATATATATATTATATATATATATATATATATATATGTATGTATGTATATGCGGATTGGCCACGATTGTTCAAATGAGCATAACGAGCAGCAGGTCCTTGGCTCAAGAAAGGTCGTACTCTCACTATCCAAGGTACGGATGTGGGGTTTTATTTATTTTTTATTTTGATTTTGCTCTTTCATTTATTTAAATGTCTTTACTTTATTGTCATGTCTGGTCTTTTAATCCAAATCTTGCTTTCCACAATCCATCGGCCCTTGCATACTTAAGAATTGACCTAATGGGCGTCATGCCATTGCCAAGCCCCGTGCCAAAATGGAAATTCCTTCCAAACTCACAAGGCCAGTCCTTTCCTGGAGCAATGGCAGGATGTAAATGCATGTGTGACCCAACCTCGGTTAGAAACTTAATGCCTTATCGCTCTGCCCATCTGCCCATGCGCCATGTGTATTTCCACGTCTCTGCTTTTTCGTAAATCCCTGAAACGTGAAATCTGAGCTAAACCTCAGTGGAATGCATCCTCTCTCGACATACGAATCGTAAAAATACGTTTCCTTAAAACCGACATGACATTGTACCTCAAAGATAACTACATTCAGCTCTGAGCCATTTGCTTGTGACCGGGGTTCGGAACGCATTTGCACGAGCTGTACGAGTCACGACCTTCGGGCTTCTCGGTTAGGAAAACAGCTGTGAAGGATAGTCGCACTCGTATTCTAAATTTGGATGTTTCTTACCAGTTTAATGTGTCCGAGATTCTCTGATTAGGTATCATTTCACATTTTCCCACCATTTTTAAGTCGTAAGTATAATGTACTTTCTTTATTGTATTTTCTAACTTGGGACCTGATCATGAGAATATGCATTTGACTTGGACTACCATGTGGGCTTCGGTTATGTCTGTTTTGTAATATTCATACCTTACGAATCACAAATGACATTGCGCTCGAGCTTGCCGTAAAATAGCTGTTAAAGACGATTCATGGCCTGTCTGCAAACAACACAAAAGAATGAGAGAAGGATCTACCGCCCCCTCTTACTTTCTCATTCCCTCGTCCACCTTTCTCACATCTTAGTCTCTCTTGCTTAACTCCACTCAAATGTGTGTTGTGTTTTTTGTGTTGTGTTGTGTACAGTACATGAAAAAGGCTCTTCTGGCTAAACAGTTGCATAGGCCTATTGGGCATGAGCTTGGCAGAGCTACAGCCCCCTACTTCCCAGTGGGATTGTACTGCAGCCAATACCGGGAAGAGGATTACATTCTCAATTTTGTACACCAGTTCCCTCTCTGGGATGCACTTCCTGGCTCGATCTGCATCAATGTTTTGAGGGCGTGCACAGTGTAGGAGTTGGAGCTCGTTACAGCTCATCAAGCCATCACTTCTTGCTTTCTATCTCTTGCAGCAGCCATCAGTACTTGGGAGGGGTGGATGTAGTTTTAGTGGTTTGTTTTTAGGAACCCTCCCTCTCTAGCTGCAGCAACTGTCATGACATTAAAATCAAGTGAAGAGGTTCTTTCTTCCCTTTAAAACTATTGAAGTTAGGTGACGTAACCATCTGCCGGAACTATCAATTCAAAAGCTATTTCTTGCTTCTTTGTGGGTGAATAAATGGTATTGTCTGATCTTCTTGAGGTTGCCACCATTGCTGAAAGAAATAGGACAGGGTGTCGTGTCACCAGTTATATCACCCAGTTCTGTGGGTGTACTGGCAGCAATTGAAGATGCGCATCGTTATTTAATAACATTGTAACCACACAAGTGATGCCGTCCGAGCTGTCGTTTGTTCAAGATTTTCAAGTTATCCCAAGAGTGTGAGAAGAGTGTCCTATATTGTGCTCAGGTAGAACTCTGTCATCTCTGGAGACCATGAGTACAGGAGCTCATTCCACTTGACATCCACATGCATGGCTGCCTCGAATCCAAAACCATCTTGCTAACTTTTTCATGCAGTACAGGGATACAATCATCTGCTCCTCAGATACCTCCTTCACCTGGGATGACCGCCATCCATCCTTCACCGCCATTGCACTGCTCCTTCCTTTCTTGTCTCTCCACCACGTGGCCGAACACAAATTGTGTTTCAACATTAACTGACTATTTCAGGATGTGTAATTTCACCAGTTGCATGCATTTGAGGTGGGTGGTAAGGGTCCTACGTTATAATCCCTTATTTTTATTTTACTATGAAGGATTGAAGAGTCAGCACGTCATGAAAGTCCTGCACACGCTTCAAGCTATCGTGCTGCTCATGCTTGGTAATTTTTTTTTCGCAAACAAGTCAGGGAATCGGCGGTAGATGATGAACTCGAGGTTATCCTCTTCACTGTGTCTTCGTCGATCCACATCTTTCCGATACTGTTGATAGGATCTTTATTTGTTATCTCCAAGAGATTCCCAAATTTATCCTTCACAACTGTTCCTCATGTCTTAGTTGTTAAGATCCTTGAAGATTTCTTCACAAAGGAATCTCATTGGGGCCTGGTTGATCAATGGAAACCTCTCCCATAGATATGCAGTTGTGCATCATGAGGAATATATGATATCGAAGTCCTTCCATTGGATCGAGCGACTTGCAACTTATTAATGACCTGCATTCTGCACTTTATAGGTTTTGCCTTCATTGTTTTTGTCCACTTTAGAAATGCCTCCACCAAGTTAAAAAAAGAAAAGAAAAGCACATTATACCCTGAGACACTTCTGGCTATCAGGGTCAAGGGTAATCTGCCTATCTGCTTTGAGTCTACTTGACCTCAGGTCTTGCTTGGTGTTGAACAGTTCTGTAATAGATTGAACACAATTAAAAAAACAAATGAGTACAATAAACAGTCAGCATCCTTAGTACAATCCTGTCTGGGACATGAACTAATCAGAGGTCCACTTCTGTGTGTGTACTCACGAACAGTTCATACTATTTGTATATCAATTTACGAGTATCAGTTGGGTTGTGATAGCATTCAAGTGCAAATGGAATCAAGTTTACACAAATTGAATGTGCTTCCGATCCATATGCATTCGCTAAATCCAGTCGGGCCACGACAATCTCTCTCGCATTTTGTTTGGGATCAAGGAAAGTTTTCATGAGGACTTGAGTATGTTCTGCACGTCCTACTATACCTGGTAGAAATCCCTTCTGAATTGTTTGATCAATGTCGCCATTCTTTACCATGAAGAGCAAGCTGGCACAATGGTGTTACTTTAGCAGCAAGTCCATGAAAAACTGATAAACACATCAGTGGCAATTTGAAGGACAAAACAATCCTGTTTGCATTCATGTTACGCTTGTCATCCATCTCTGTTTGTGAACACATTCTGTTCTTTTGTGTAAAAAGTCAAATGCCTTTTGTAAATGGTTCCAATTTACATTCAGAGGTGTTAGGTATCATGTCATGACAGCGCACAGTCTTCAAGTTTCACTTTTTATTTTCCTCTACAAACATCGTCCTGCCTACAAGGTATCGTTTACTCAAACGGAACCACATGAACGTTTGTGGAGTGTGTTTAACACAGTGGAGGTTTTGGTTTTGGGGGTTTAGAGGAGGTTTTGGTTTTGGTTATGGAGATTTAGAGGAGGTTTTGGTTTTGGTTATGAGAATTTAAAGGAGGTTTTGGTATGGGG
Source organism: Eptatretus atami (assembly GCA_035128595.1). Lineage (NCBI taxonomy): Eukaryota > Metazoa > Chordata > Myxini > Myxiniformes > Myxinidae > Eptatretus > Eptatretus atami. Next base: position 197,052,475 of record CM068954.1, read on the forward strand.
ATTAGAGGAGGTTTTGGTTAGGAGATTTTAGGAGAGGTTTTGGTATGGGGATTTAGAGGAGGTTTTGGTTATGGAGATTTAGAGGAGGTTTTTTTGGTTATGGAGATTTAGAGGAGTGTTGTTTTGGTTATGGAGTTAGAGGAGGTTTGGTATGTGTTATGGGAATTCAAGAGGAGGTTTTGGTTATGTGTTATGGAGGTTCAGAGGAGGTTTTGGTTTTGAATTGTGGAGATTTAGAGGAGGTTTGGTTATGGAGATTTAGAAGGTTTTGGTTTTGGTTATGGAGATTTAGAGGAGGTTTTGGTTTTGGGGGTTTAGAGGAGGTTTGGTTTGGTTATGGAAATTTAAGAGGAGGTTTTGGTTTTGTTAGGAGATTTATGAAGGGAGTTTTTGGGTTGGTTATGGAAGATTTAGAGGAGGTTTTGGTTTTGGTTATGGAGATTTAAAGGAGGTTTTGGTTATGGGGATTTAGAGGAGGTTTTGGTTATGGAGATTTAGAGGAGGTTTTGGTTATGGGGATTTAGAGGAGGTTTTGGTTATGGAGATTTAGAGGAGGTTTTGGTTTTGGTTATGGAGATTTAGAGGAGGTTTTGGTTTTGGTTATGGAGGTTTAGAGGAGGTTTTGGTTATGGTTATGGAGATTCAGAGGAGGTTTTGGTTATGGTTATGGAGATTCAGAGGAGGTTTTGGTTTTGATTGTGGAGATTTAGAGGAGGTTTTGGTTATGGAGATTTAGAGGAGGTTTTGGTTTTGGTTATGGAGATTTAGAGAGGTTTTGGTTTGGGGGTTAGAGGAGGTTTGTTTTGGTTATGGAGATTTAGAGGAGGTTTTGGTTTTGGTTATGGAGATTTAGAGGAGTTTTTTTGGTTTGGTTATGGAGATTTAGAGGAGGTTTTGGTTTTGGTTATGGAGACTTTAAAGGAGGTTTTGGTTTGGGGATTTAGAGGAGGTTTTGGTTATGGAAGATTTAGAGGAGGTTTTGGTTATGGGGATTTAGAGGAGGTTTTGGTTATGGAGATTTAGAGGAGGTTTTGGTTTGGTTATGGAGATTTAGAGGAGGTTTGGTTTTGTTATGGAGGTTTAGAGAGGTTTTGGTTATGGTTATGGAGATTAGGAGGTTTTTGGTTATGGTTATGGAGATTCAGAAGGAGTTTTGGTTTGATTGTGGAGATTTAGAGGAGGTTTTGGTTATGGAGATTAGAGGAGGTTTTGGTTTTGGTTATGGAGATTTAGAGGAAGTTTTTGGTTTTGGTTATGGAGATTTAGAGGAGTTTTTGGTTTGGGTTTAGAGGAGGTTTTGGTTTTGGTTTATGGAGATTTAGAGGAGGTTTTGGTTATGGAGATTTAGAGGAGGTTTTGGTTTTGGGGGTTTAGAGGAGGTTTTGGTTTGGGGAGATTTAGAGAGGTTTTGGTTTTTGGTTATGGAGATTTTAGAGGAGGTTTTGGTTTTGGGGGTTTAGAGGAGGTTTTGGTTTTGGTTATGGAGATTTAGAGGAGGTTTTGGTTTGGGGTTTAGAGGAGGTTTGGTTTTGGTTATGGAGATTTTAGAGGTTTTGGTTTGGGGTTTAGAGGAGGTTTTGGTTTTGATTGTGGAGATTTAGAGGGAGGTTTTGTTTATGGAGATTTAGAGGAGGTTTTGGTTATGGAGATTAAGAGGAGGTTTTGGTTTTGTTATGGAGATTTAGAGGAGGTTTTGGTTTTGGGGGTTTAGAGGGAGGTTTAGGTGTTTGGTTATGGAGATTTCGAGGCGTTTTGTTATGGGGATTGAGGAGGTTTTGGTTTTGGTTATGGAGATTTAGAGGAGGTTTTGGTTTTGGGATTTTGAGGAGGTTTTGGTTATGTTATGGAGTTTAGAGGAGGTTTTGGTTTTGATGTGAAGATTTAGAGGAGATTTTGGTTTTAGTTTATGGAGATTTAGAGGAGGTTTTGTTTTGGTTATGGAGATTTGGAGGAGGTTTGTTTTGGTTATGGAGATTAAGAGGAGGTTTGTTTGGTTATGGAGATTTAGAGGAGGTTTTGGTTTTGGGGTTTAGAGGAGGTTTTGGTTATGGAGGTTTAGAGGAGGTTTTGGTTTTGGTTATGGAGATTTAGAGGAGGTTTTGGTTTTGGTTATTGAGATTTTGAGGAGATTTTTGGTTTTGGTTATGGAGATTTAGAGGGGTTTTGGTTTTGGTTATTGAGATTTTTTGAGGAGTTTTTGGTTATGGGATTTGAGGAGGTTTTGGTTATGGTTATGGAGATTTAGAGGAGGTTTTGGTTTTGATTGTGAAGATTTAGAGGAGATTTTGGTTTTAGTTATGGAGATTTAGAGGAGGTTTTTGTTTTGGTTATGGAGATTTGGAGGAGGTTTTGGTTTTGGTTATGGAGATTAAGAGGAGGTTTTGGTTTTGGTTATGGAGATTTCCGTGGCAGTTTGATCGATCAGACTGTGATGAACTGTGGGCACAAGCTAGATATCATGTCTCAGTCTATGTCTTTTTGTATGAGGGGCGTTCCCATTGCCCCTTGTGGCGGAAGCCACGCCACTTGAACTATTTATTTATTTATTTTTTTCTCGATTTTTTTTTCTCGCAATTTCATTTCCTAGAAGCTGTGCGTAATGTCCTAAGTACAAGTATAAAAAATCCGATTTGAGTTTGGTCAATTTTGAGCTGAAGAGCATAGCGTTTTTACGGTAGGGACTTCCTCAAAAGCTTCCACTAACTCAATTGTACCATCGTGGCATTGTTCAATAATGCCCGCGAACCATCGTCGCCCCCGCTGTTTGTGTTACAGCTGCCCATAATCTTTAGACCATGTTAATTAATAAATGATTGATTGTACTTGAGCAGATTGAAGGACAATATCGTCCGAAACAAATAAACATTTTCGACAAACTCACAGACGCACATCTCTTACTCCGGTGGAAACGGTCACGACCAACAGACGAGTATAAATGTTAACGCTAGGCACTCGCAACACCTCTGTTTCATTTTTGCAAGGCCTTATTGTATTTTCCATCCATTTTCAAACACACCAAGATGGTTGAAAGTCATTCCCGTCTTCAATCCTTCTTGGAACATTAAGAACTGCTCATAGACGCTTGTGTTGAAAATCTGTCATCACAAGCCAAACTCTCGATAACAGTATATCGTGTAGCGAGCTGAAATCGAAACTTAGTTTTACAAAACACCTGGTGGACAAGAAAGCCACCAGATCTTTCGAGAGTATGTCGACGGACCACGATGCCAAGCCATTTTTGTGCCTGAAAGGTATCTATGGTCCAGTAATGTAATGTTTCACCATTAAAAAGTGTATGTAGGTCCTTCATCATCAAGTTTTGGCAAAAGTATATTTGTCAATCGATTGCTGAAAACTTTCGTTCAGTACTTACCTGATATGTATCGTCGATGGCTATGCTTGTGGTAGATGCCCGGTGGCCAGTTCCGTTCATGTTACTCAACTTCAGGGATTTAATATGCAATGGCGGTTTGTGAAGCCATGACCTAAAGTAACTGGCAAAAATCAACTGATCAGCTCCAGAGGACTTTTGTGGAAGTGACAAAGTTCTCCGAGGAGCATGGTTTGGAGCCATTCAACTAGGCCCTCTGATCTTAAAGGCATTGAGAGGAGTCGAGGATGTTTGTCTACTTTTGCTTGTGTCGGCAACCATTAAATCTTCCATGGTCAGTTTACTCCTCTTGAAGAACAGTGCCACTCGCTTGTTGGAATACCTCCACCGTCCCACAAAGCACACGAATGTCTATCAAAATCATACAGCTACTGATTGGTTGCTTCTGGAGACTTTTTTGTCTATTACAGTGACTTAGCATTCCTCGTCTGGAAGTTATTGTTAAACCACCAATTCATTAAAGCAGGTCTTCAGTTGGCAGGATTTAATCCCGGGTAGAGAGGCAGCAAGATGAAAAGTCTGCAATGTGCTGTTTACACACTCACGACTGTATGGTTTTGGTTCTGTATCCTACTTCTGCAGCCGCATCTCAAAAAACAATACCGAGCAAAGCTCACAGGTACGCCTGCAAGCCCTACTCGATATCAAATGGCAACACGGTGACAACAGTGTGGACGTAATCGAGCGTTTGTCATCAACTGACCATGCACTGCTGTTTAAAGTGCAATGACACTCCGCTGCTCATCCCATTAGAATGGTGTTTAAAATACTCAATAAGTCTTCCATGGTGAAAGTATATGTTGAATGAGATTAATTGAGAGGGCCTTAAATTCGGAGATATCAGGACAATTATAAGGAGATGTTTTCCTTAGATGTCATAAGCAGTCATAAGATGGTGTCAACCGGTTACCTGAAGTGACCTGGAAGTCAAGTCCAATATACAAGGAGTGGAATTTACCAGAGAACAAGGTAACTGCCTTAGGCAGTCCATCGAGGACTATAATCCCATCGATGAAATGTGAAGCCATCAACAGTTCAACACCATCTGGTCATCTAGGCCCAAATGCAACAAGATTAATGTTTAAAGTAAAATATTTATCCATCACCAAAAGACTCGTACACGGTGTTGTGGATCCAGACTCGTCTTCAACACGGATATGATGGGATTGTGCTGTTCAGGGGTCGTAAGCACCGTCGAGTTACACCGACAGCGATAGCTTGAGTTGACTGTTTTTATCACATAGTACGAGAGTACCGTTTTGATGAGTGACTCTGAATTGTCCAGTGTTTTTGACTCCTCACCAATATTGTTTCTTCCAATTATGGTATATTACATACTCTTGTATATTATTCCGAGTTTGTGGTTTCGTTCGCGCTATCTTCGGACTTTGTTCGCGCTCAGAGTTAACGTGATATTCGGCTACCTTATCTCAAAGACCCATATGAGGTGCAATGGTAACAAAAAAGGTAAATAAAATGGTTCTAACGGTGAATGTATTCCACTACTGCATTAAAGTAAATTACTACTGATTAATCTGCTCAGTTCCTTTCTCAAACAACACCCACCCAAACCAGTGTCGCGCAGAGTGCAGGGTTATGCTAGTTCATTTATGAAGATGAGAATGATTATATTGATGGCAATTATGATCATTCTCTATTTATAATAAGTTTGATTTAACCCATTTGACCTTTCGTTTCCCCACCCTGTCTCGCTCCACAATGAACTAATCACATTATGTTTAAATTTCAGAAAGTTCATTACTTTTCTGTGAAAAGGTTGTGCCTGATGAGCTGTCGCATAATGATTTGCTTGTAACAGTGGTAGTTGTTAGTATCATGAGGTAGTAAATTAAACATCGTATCTTTGGTTGAGACAGCGCCAAGAGCCATGACGTCCCGCTGAATCGTACCAATCGTTACTTTGAAGAACCGCATGCACTGCGGACCAAGGCAACAGGGTGTGGGGCAGTGTAACTCCTTGTCAAAGCCATGTAACAATGAGCTGAAGAGCAAGCAGGTGCACCAGTGAAATGATTCCCATCATGGATTATTAATCCTCCTCTCAACCTCATTACTCGCCGTGCATATTTTATGTTTGATAGGTTAAGGGAGGGAGGAAGAAATAGTTAAAAAAAAAATCTTGTTGAGAAAGATTGAGATCTGCCATTTGAGTCTTGATTGCTGCAGCACGGAGAACAGAAATATATATATATATATATATATATATATATATACTTTATATATACTATGTATTATGTTATGCGATTGGCCACGCATTGATCAAATGAGCATAACGAAGCAGCAGGTCCTTGGCTCAAGAAAGGTCGTACTCTCACTATCCACAGTACGGTGTGGGGTTTATTTATTTTTTATTTTGATTTGCTCTTTCATTTATTTAGAATGTCTTTACTTATTGTCAATGTCTGGTCTTTTTAATCCAAATCTTGCTTTACAACAATCCATCGGCCCTTGCATACTTAAGAATTGACCTAATGGGCCGTCATAGCCATTGCCAGCCGTGCCAAAATTGAAATTTCCTTCAAACTCACAAGGCCAGTCCTTTCCTGAGCATGGCAGGATGTAAATGGCATGTGTGAACCCAACCTCGTTAGAAACTTATGCCTTAATCGTCTGCGCCATCTGCCCATGCGCCATGTGTATTTCCACGGTCTTGCTTTTTCGTAAATCCCTGAAACGTGAAATCTGAGCTAAACCTCAGTGGAATATGCATCCTCTCTCGACAGTACGAAGTAAAAAATACGTTTCCTTAAAACCGACATGACATTGTAACCGTCAAAGATAACTACATTCAGCTCTGAGCCATTTGCTTGTGACCGGGCGTTCGGACGCATTTGCACGAGCTGTACGAGTCACGACCTTCGGGCTTTTCGGCTTATGGAAAAAGCTGTGAAGGGATAGTCGCACTCGTTATTCTAAATTTGGATGTTCTTACCAGTTTAAATGTGTCCGAGATTCTCTGATTAGTTATCAATCACCATTTTCCCACCATTTTTAAGTCGTAGAGTTAATGTACTTTCTTTATTGTATTTTCTAACTTGGACGCTGATATGAGAAATGCATTTGACTTGGACTACCATTGTGGGTTCGGGTTATGTCTGTTTTGTAATAATTCATACCTACGAAATCACAAATGACATTGCGCTCGAGCTTGCGTAAAATAGCTGTTAAAAGACGATTCATGGCCTGTCTGCAAACAACACCAAAGAATGAGAGAAAGGATTACCGCCCCCTCTTACTTTCTCTCATTCCCTCGCTCCCCCTTTCTCACATCTTAGTCTCTCTTGCTTAACTCCACTTCAATATGTGTGCTGTGTTTTTTGTGTTGTTTGTGTACAGTACATGAAAAAGGCTCTCTGGCTAAACAGTTGCATAGGCTATTGGGCATGACTGGCAGAGCTACAGCCCCTATGTCCCCAGTGGGGATTGTACCTCGCAGCCAATTACCGGGAGAGGATTACATCTCATTTTGTACACCAGTTCCTCTCTGGGATGCACTTCCTGGCTCGATCTGCATCAATGGTTTTGAGGGCGTGCACAGTGTAGGATTGGAGGCTCTTTACAGCTCATCAAGCATTCACTCTGCTTTCTATCCTCTTCGCAGCAGCCCATCAGTACTTGGCGAGGTGGTGGATGTAGTTTTTAGTGGTTTGTTTTTAGGAACCCTCCCTCTCTACTGCAGCAACGTGTCATGACATTAAAATCAAGTGAAGAGGTTCTTTCTTCCTTTAAAACTATTGAAGTTAGGTGACGTAAACCATCTGCCGAACTATCAATTCAAAAGCTATTTCTTGCTTCTTTGTGGTGATAAATGTATTGTCTGATCTTCTTGAGGTTGCCACCATTGCTGAAAGAAATAGGACGCGGTGTCGTGTCACCGTTATATCACCCAGTTCTGTTTACGGGTGTTACTAGCAGCAATTGAAGATGCGCATCGTTATTTAATAACATTGTTCACACAAGTGATGCTCCAGCTGTCGTTTGTTCAGATTTCAAGTTTATCCAAGATGTGAGAAGAGTGTCCTATATTGTGCTCAGGTAGAACTCTGTCATCTCTGGAGACCATGATACAGGAGCTCATTCCACTTGACATCCACATGCATGGCTGCCCGAATCCAAACCATCTTGCTAACTTTTTCATGCAGTACAGGGATACAATCATCTGCTCCTCAGATACCTCCTTCACCTGGAGATGACACGCCATCCATCCTTCACCGCCATTGCACTGCTCCTTCCTTTCTTTGTCTCTCCACCACGTGCCGAACACCAAATTGTGTTTCAACATTAACTGACTATTTCAGGATGTGTAATTTCACCAGTTCATGCATTTGAGGTGGGTTGTAAGGGTCCTACGTTATAATCCCTTATTTTTATTTTACTATGAAGGATTGAAGAGTCAGCACGCTATGAAAGTCCCTGACACGCTTCAAGCTATCGTGCTGCTCATGCTTGGTAATTTTTTTTCGCAAACAAGTCAGGGAATCGCGGTAGATGATGAACTCGAGGTTATCCTCTTCACTGTGTCTCGTCGATCCACATCTTTCCGATACTGTTGATAGATCTTTATTTGTTATCTCCAAGAGATTCCCAAATTTATCCTTCACAAACTGTTCTCATGTCTTAGTTTTAAGATCCTTGAAGATTTCTTCACAAAGGAATCTCATTGGCGCCTGGTTGATCAATGGAAACCTCTCCCATAGATATGCAGTGTGCATCATGAGGAATATATGATATCGAAGTCCTTCCATTGGATCGAGCGACTTGCAACTTATTAATGACCTGCATTTCTGCACTTTATAGGTTTTGCCTTCATTGTTTTGTCCACTTTTAGAATGCCTCCACCAAGTAAAAAAAGAAAAGAAAAGCACATTATACCCTGAGACACTTCTGGCTATCAGGGTCAAGGGTAATCTGCCATATCTGCTTTGAGTCTACTTGACCTCAGGTCTTGCTTGGTGTTGAACAGTTCTGTAATAGATTGAACACAATTAAAAAACAAATGAGTACAATAAACAGTCAGCATCCTTAGTACAATCCTGTCTGGACATGAACTAATCAGAGGTCCACTTCTGTGTGTACTCACGAACAGTTCATACTATTTGTATATCAATTTACGAGTATCAGTTGGGTTGTGATAGCATTCAAGTGCAAATGGAATCAAGTTACACAAATTGAATGTGCTTCCGATCCATATGCATTCGCTAAATCCAGTCGGGCCACGACAATTCCTCTCGCATTTTGTTTGGGATCAGGAAAGTTTTCATGAGGACTTGAGTATGTTCTGCACGTCTACTAACCTGGTAGAAATCCCTTCTGAATTGTTTGATCAATGTCGTCCATTCTTTACCATGAAGAGCAAGCTGGCACAATGGTTACTTTAGCAGCAAGTCCATTGAAAAACTGATAAACAATCAGTGCAATTTGAAGGACAAAACAATCCTGTTTGCATTCATGTACGCTTGCATCCATCTCTGTTTGTGAACACATTCTGTTCTTTTGTGTAAAAAGTCAAATGCCTTTTGTAAATGGTTCCAATTACATTCAGAGGTGTTGGTATCATGTCATTGACAGCGCACAGTCTTCAAGTTTCACTTTTTATTTTCCTCTACAAACATCGTCCTGCCTACAAGTATCGTTTACTCAAACGGAACCACATGAACGTTTGTGGGAGTGTGTTTAACACAGTGGAGGTTTTGGTTTTGGGGTTTAGAGGAGGTTTTGGTTTTGGTTATGGAGATTTAGAAGGAGGTTTTGTTTTGGTTATGGAGATTTAGAGGAGTTTTGTTTGGTTATGGAGATTAGAGGAGGTTTTGGTTTGTTATGGAATTTAAAGAGGTTTGGTTATGGGATTTAGAGGAGGTTTTGGTTATGGAGGATTAGAGGAGGTTTTGTTATGGGGATTTAGAGGAGGTTTGGTTATGGAGATTTAGAGGAGTTTGTTTTGGTTATGGAGATTTAGAGGAGGTTTGTTTTGGTTATGGAGTTTAGAGGAGTTTGGTTATGGTTATGGAGATTGAGGAGGTTTTGGTTATGTTATGGAGATTAGAGGAGGTTTTGGTTTTGATTGTGGAGATTTAGAGAGGTTTTGGTTATGGAGATTTAGAGAGGTTTTTGGTTTTGGTTATGGAGATTAGAGGAGGTTTTGGTTTTGGTTTTAGAGGAGGTTTGTTTTGGTTATGGAGATTTAGAGGAGGTTTTGGTTTGGTTATGGAGATTTAGAGGAGGTTTTGGTTTGGTTTATGGAGATTTAGAGGAGGTTTGGTTTTGGTTATGGAGATTTAAAGGAGGTTTTGGTTATGGGGATTTAGAGGAGGTTTGGTTATGGAGAGATTTAGAGGAGGTTTTGGTTATGGGGATTTAGAGGAGGTTTTGGTTATGGAGATTTAGAGAGGTTTGTATTTGGTTATGAGAGATTTAGAGGAGTTTTGGTTTTGGTTATGGAGGTTTAGAGGAGGTTTTGGTTATGGTATGGAGATTAGAGGAGGTTTTGGTTATGGTTATGGAGTTAGAGAGGTTTTGGTTTGATTGTGGAGATTTTAGAGGAGGTTTTTGGTTATGAGATTAGCAGGAGGTTTTGTTTTGGTTATGGAGATTTAGAGGAGTTTTGGTTTTGGTTTATGGAGATTTAGAGGAGGTTTTGGTTTTGGGGGTTTAGAGGAGGTTTTGGTTTTGGTTATGGAGATTTAGAGGAGGTTTTGGTTTGTATGGAGATTTAGAGGAGGTTTTGGTTTTGGGGTTGTTTAGAGGAGTTGTTTTGGTTTTGGGGGTTTAGAGGAGGTTTTTGGTTTTGGTTATGGAGATAGAGGAGGCTTGGTTTGGGGTTTAGAGGAGGTTTGGTTTTGGTTATTTGGAGATTTAGAGGAGGTTTTGGTTTTGGGTTTAGAGGAGGTTTGGTTTTGGTTATGGAGATTTAGAGGTTTTAGGTTTTGTGGGTTTAGAGGAGGTTTTGGTTTGAGTTTGGAGATTTAGAGGAGGTTTTGTTATGGAGATTTAGAGGAGGTTTTGGTTATGGAGATTAAGAGGAGTTTGGTTTTTGTTATGGAGATTTAGAGGAGGTTTTGGTTTTGGGGGTTTAGAGGGTTTAGGTTTTTGGTTATGGAGATTTCGAGGGGGTTTTGTTTTATGGAGATTTAGAGGAGGTTTTGGTTTTGGTTATGGAGATTTTAGAGGAGGTTTTGGTTTTGGAGATTTAGAGGAGTTTTGGTTATGTTATGGAGATTTAGAGGAGGTTTTGGTTTTGATTGTGAAGATTTAGAGGAGATTTTGGTTTTAGTTATGGAGATTTAGAGGAGGTTTTTTTTGGTTATGGAGATTTGGAGGAGGTTTTGGTTTTGTTATGAGATTAAGAGGAGGTTTTGGTTTTGGTTATGGAGATTTAGAGGAGGTTTTGGTTTGGGTTGGGGTTTGGTTATGGAGGTAGAGGGTTTGGTTTTGGTATGGAGATTTAGAGGAGGTTTTGGTTTTGGTTATTGAGATTTTGAGAGATTTTGGTTTTGGTTATGGAGATTTAGAGGAGGTTTTGGTTTTGGTTTATTGAGATTTTGAGGAGTTTTGGTTATGGAGATTTAGAGGAGGTTTGGTTATGGTTATGGAGATTTAGAGGAGGTTTGTTATGGTTATGGAGATTTAGAGGAGGTTTTGGTTTTGATTGTGAAGATTTAGAAGGAGGTTTTGTTTTAGTTATGGAGATTTAGAGGAGGTTTTTGTTTTGGTTATGGAGATTTGGAGGAGGTTTTGGTTTTGGTTATGGAGATTAAGAGGAGGTTTTGGTTTTTGTTATGGAGATTTTGAGAGGTTTGGTTTTGGTTATGGAGATTAAGAGAGGAGGTTTTGTTATGGAGATTTTGTGGAGGAGTGTTTTGGTTTGGTTATGGAAGGA
>CM068954.1:197063787-197075511 GCA_035128595.1 Eptatretus atami
GGTTTTGGGGGTTTAGAGGAGGTTTTGGTTTTGGTTATGGAGATTTAGAGGAGGTTTTGGTTTTGGTTATTGAGATTTCGAGGAGGTTTTGGTTATGGGGATTTAGAGGAGGTTTTGGTTATGGAAATTTAGAGGAGGTTTTGGTTATGGTTACGGAGATTTTGACATTTCTTTCACTCGCAAAATTCCCATCCTTCTGGACAAGTTAATTGCTCCACTTCTCTGATGTCTGTGGTTTAATTCATCACTCCTCTATAATGGCATCCATTAAAGTAGAGCGACTCTCGGTGGAGTGCATACCTCTGCTAGGCTGAACAGTTTACGTTTTGTATCCATCTGCTAGACCAGATCTGCATCCGTACTTGAACCAAAATCTAATCGGCTTGTTAATCTCACATACCCAACTAATCCACCAACATTTCTCATCACTCATCCACAACTTTTTGAAATATCAAGCTACATATCATTTTCGCTCTTTTCAATGGTGCAGAATCACTGAAAGAAGAAAAAAAAAATTCTCCGACCGGATCCGGTTCTTCACCAAAATCGAATCAATTTGTCCTTGTCACATACCCAACCTGTCCACCAAGTTTTGTAGAAATTTGTCCACAACGTTTTAAGATATCCTGCTATCAGGGTCAGGTTGTCTGTATAATAGGCTTCGAGTCTGCTTGACGTCTGTGTTCTTCAGTTAGTTCCTCATCATCCTCCACCCAGACAGCCAACACCGATGTGGTGCAGAGCATGATGCTTGCGATATCCAAATATACAATAGTTGCCATTGAAACGGTGATTTGTAAAATTTGACCTATCGAATGTTTTTCATGTTAGAATGTTGTGCATCACAAGTTTGCTTGATACATTTTCTAATTTCCTCTTAATTGGTGTCTTCACATGTTTTGGATGTCATTGACCTTGACTTGTGACTAATTTTGATCAGATTGTGCACACACATAACACACATGCATTCAAATAGGCTGTGTTCATTTAATTCTGATTAATCTTGAAAAATTCCTGAGTTTTGGCAATAACAAAAACCATAAAAGTATCCCATTTGATTATATGGGGTGAGATTGTTGTCATGGACACATTTTATGTTCCATATGGGACTTGCCTCTGCCACGTGGGACTTGACTTGCCCCTGTGCCACGAACCAAGATGAGCAAAACCTGAAAAAACCCCCAATAATAATTAAATATAGTTTGCACCCTCTTAGCTTGGTTCTGATGTGGATTACCAATTACTGGTGACCCTCAAGAGTTGTTGGAGCCTCGGTGATTGAGGTAACTTCGGTCCACCTTCGGTGACCGAGGTAGTAACCAGAGCGGCACTCGTTTGAGCACATACAGTACCTCCGCCAGACTGAACTGTTTACATTCTGTATCGTACTGATAAGCTAGATCTGCATCGGGACTTTAAACAAAATCTAATCGCCTTGCTCTTGTCACTTCCTCAACCCGTCCACCAAGTTTTGTCATCAGTCCACAACTTTTTGAGATATCATGCCGTATATAGTTTTTGGCCCTCTCTCTCTCAATGGTGAAGATTCATGAAAAAAAAACAAATCCACGATCCAGATTGGATCTTCACCAAAATCGAATCAATTAGTCCTTGTCATACACTCAACGCGTCCACAAGGTTTCATCCAAATCCGTCCGTAACTTATTGATATATCCTGCTTACAACAAGAAATATGCCGTGCATAGCACGGTACTTGCAAAATCCAAATAAACAATAGTTGACATGGAAACGGTAATTTGTTAATTTGGAAAATTTGACGTGTTGTCTGTTTTACATGATGGAATGTTGTGCATAACCAATTTGGTTGCTACATTTTCTAATTGCCGCTTAATAGGTGTTTTCTATGTTTTGGAATGCGTTCACCTTGATCTTTCACTCATTTTGATGAATTGTTTTCACGTACTCGGGGGGGGGGGGGGGGGAAAGCTCGCGCAAAATGATGGCCGCACAAAACTAAACACAACACAGGATTACAACACACACTGTTATGAATTACGTTCGATGAATTATTTACAATAAATATTATATACAAGCCCGGAGGCGACGATGGTTCGCGGGCATTATTGAACAATGCCACGATAGGTACAATTGAGTTAGTGGAAGCTTTTGAGGAAGCCCTACCGTAAAAACCTATCTCTTCCGTTAAAATTGACCAAATCACATCGGATTTTTTATATGTTGTACTTATGGACATTACGCACAGCTTCTAGGAAATGAAATTGCGAGAAAAAAAATCGAGAAAAAATAAATAAAAAGTTCAAGTGGACGTGGTTCCGCCCACAAGGGGCATGGGACGCCCCTCATACAAAAAGACACAACTGGACCATGATATCTAGCTTGTGCCCAAGTTTCATCACGATCGCATCAAACGTCGTGGAGCTGTGCTCTGGAGAGAGTCACAAACAGACAGACAGACACACAGACACACAGACACAACGAAAATAGTGGTCACTGCTGGCGCCCGCGAACCAATTATACAGTCCAAGAAGCGAGACTTTTCCTGCGGAGGATTAGCGGTGAGGGAAGCAATTTGTCAACAAAATACGCACACTTATGCACAGTCACATGCACGCATTACCTCAACAGATGCCATCTTCAAAACAACAACAACAACAACAACAAGCCCAATAACAACAAAAATCAGGCAAATCGATTACTTTATTATCACTATGCTTTTAAAAAAAATCGGGGCAATACCCGTGGGAATAATGATACTAAGGAAGATGACAACGTGAGACTTAATCGGCAAAATGAACCAATGTTATCGCAAATACCTATTTTGTTGTTCAACCTCCCCCCTCCCCCCGCAAATCCCCTTCAACCCTGATATTATTATTATTCTTTTTAATTTTTTAATTTATTTATTTTAAAAGTGTGAACAAACTTGAGTATGTCACGGGTGATGAAGGTTGTGGTTAAGTTTCATTGAAATTGTGTTTGGAGTTTCAGAGAAGAAAGCAAATACATATTTTGGGGGGCAACCCCCCCCCCCCCATGAACCTTAAACCTCCCAAGACCCCGTTTTTTAAATTTAGTTATTTGTTTTTAATGTGAACAAATTGAGTACATAGCGGGTGATAAAGGTGGTGGTCAAATTTCATCGTGTGTATAATTTCAGAGAAGAAAGCAAATACCTCTTTCAGGGAGAAACCCTCCCATAGATCCCCTTCGGCCCCGATTTTTATTTATATTTTTTATTTATATTTTTGAATTACTTGCAAAATCAAAGATTTTTCAAGTATATTGGTCAGTCGATTTAGTTATTGTCTGTCTATCGCCTGCGGGTCACAATTTTAAACCGATCTTCACAAAACTTCACCACATGGTAGAGTTTGGAATAAGCAAGAAGCCTATTGTTTTAGAGGTCAAAAGGTCAACATAGTCCCAAGGTCAACAACTAAGGTGGTATTTCTAAAATCGTCAATTTTCATCTGATTGACTTGAAATTTGAAGGTGCATATCAGGTCATTGAATTCAACCACTAATTATTTTTGAGGTCAAATTTGTTTTATGGAATTTTGCAAGTTTCGTGCTCTGCACGACGTCATCTTCTTTTGTTTGTTTATTTTTAATGGTGTGAACAAACTTTGGTACCTCATGGTCGATGAATGTTGTGGTCAAGTTTCATCAAAATTGTGTGTGTGGTTTCATAGAAGAAAGCAAATACATATTTTAAGGGGGAACCCCCACATAAAATCCCTGGGACTCCAATTTTTTTAAATGTCATAAACAAACTTTAGTACATCATGGGTGATGAAGGCAGTGGTCAAGTTTCACTTTTGAGTGAACTTTTGTCGATCGACACTGTCACTGAATATATCGATCGACTTGAACAAAGTTGAGGCCCTACTCGCCTGCGTTTGGTCCCGTGTTGTCATGCGGCGCCTCGGGCGGTGGCTCGTCCAGGGAAAATGTGCAATTTTATTTTACACTTTTCCCATTTTTGTACCATCATCTTTCATAATACGACCCGTCACTTCGACATAGATCGATACATGTAAAACTACAACGAAAATCTTTGACGTCAGGACGTCACCAGATATGTCTCTGCCCACATTATTACATCATTATCCATACTTGTACCAAGTTTGGGTTAAATCACTGAACCCAGATGTAAACTATTAAATAATTCTGGCTGCCAGACCATACGTCCGATCAGGTTGAAATTTAAAAGGTATATTCCACATCTCAACTCGATCATAACTGACGTTTCACATCGATTGATGAAGCGGTTCAAGAGAAGGATAAAAATTTTTTTTTTTCAAACCAATATGGCTGCCAGACCATGTGACCTATTATTTGTGAACACCCTGGTTTCCCCAAGGCTTGGGGAACATGTAAGTGAAGTTTCCACTCGATCTGTTCAGCCATTACAGAGAAGACTTTTGAAGGTTTTATATTGAAAACAATATGGCTGCCGAACTACGTAAATGATGACATCAATTATTTTTGATAATTACAATTTAGCTTTCAAAAGCTAAATGGCTTTCAAAATTTTTCGTACTCATCAGATAAAGCGTTTGATATGCACAATTATGATGTCATAACGAAGCCACGTATGACATAAAAAAATCACCCCTGTTTCCCATGGAAAGTACTTGACATGTGCCAAGTTTAAATTTTTTTTCGGGAGCGGTTTCAGAAATAGATGTCCAAAGTTTTTTCTTTTTTCCAACATGGCTGTGAGACCATGTGACCGATGATTTTGAAATTTTCAACCAATATTCCCCATGCCGAGTCGGTCATTAACAAATATTATTTCTCTGAAACTGTTTAAACTTTCGATGCGAGACTTTGTAGTGATGATCCACTACTGTTGCTGCAAACATTATATTTCACAACTACCTCATCAGTCACATGATGTGGCAACCACATTGGTTTTAAAGAAATAATTGAACAATTATTTCTCTGTAACTGTTTAACCTCTCAATACTAGACTTTGCAATTATGAACCACTGCCCTTGCTGCATATACTTGACTTAAAAATGATGCCATCAGTCATGTGGTGTGGCAGCCACATTGATTCCAAGGGAAATATTAAAAAAAATTATATTTCTGAAACTGTTGTAGCGATCGACGCGAAACTTTACAGTTGTGATCCACTTCCCTTGCTCCATGTCATGCAATATTTCACATTGATCTGTTAAGCAGTTTTGGAGAAAAAGGTTTTTTTATGTTTCAGTGTTCAAACTAACATGGCAGCCAAACCATGTAATCTATGACATTGAAAATTTGTACTTTGCCCATGATTTGGGAGAGGATCACGTGTGTGAAGTTTCGTTTTGATTGGATATTCTCTCCAATATGGCTGCCACATCACAGGACTTTGATGTCATCATTTCCACAACATATGCAGCTGGAGTGTCAGATGATGCTTGGTAAATTTCACTTTGATCGGATAAGCGGTTCCAGAGAAAACTGTTGAATGTATATCTTCAATCCAATATGGCCAACGAACCACGTGACTTATCAATTATTCTTTGTCACCTCAGTATGCCTGGTGTTAGCTTAATGGTTAGGGTGGTGAGCTTTGGATCCTTCGATCCTGAATTCAAATCCCGCTCAGCTGTTGAATTAATACCAGGTGAGGTTAACTCGATCTGTCAACCTTCCGAGGTCGGCAAAATGAGTGCCAGCTTGCTGGTATACTGTGTCGGAGTGGCGACCCCTCAATAATTGTGACCAATAGCCAAGGAGACTGCTTAAGCAGCACCAATGCTCTGCACAGAGTATGGTCCCAATCTCCTCCTTCGTATCCTCAAGGCATGGTGGATAGGTCTGTTAAGTTTCTCCTCAATCTGTCCGGCCATTCTGGAGAAGAAGATTTTTGCAGATTTTAGGGTAAATCCAATATGGCTGCCAGACCATGTGACCTATGACATAATAGTTATCGACTTGCCATTGTGAATAAAGTTTGATCATTTTTGTGGTTTCACTTCGATCTGTAAAACAGTTTTGGAGAAGAAGATTTTTTTCCTTTAAAAAAAACAAACAAACAAACAAACAAAAAAGTCTGCCAGACCACATGACTGATGAGATCATAGTTTTATTTTATTTTAAACCAATCAATCCCTCGATGAACCTCACAAATTTTCATACTGGTCGAATTTTTACCGGCATACCACTTCACCGATGACGTCATAGTCAAATCACACTTACTCCCCATGCAGAGTAGTTGCCAGATGTCAAGTTTCAATTTTTACCATGGAGCGGTTTCGGAGATACGGAGGTCCAAAGTTTTTCCATTTTTCCAACCTGGCTGCCACCCCACGTGACCTAGAGATCGTAATTTTCATTTAAAAAATTCTGCTTCTGCATGGGTATTCACATCTATGGTCAAAATTTTGTGTTAATCAGTTAAGCGGTTGCAGAGAAAACGGAAAATTTGCATGTATGTACGGACAACCCGCAAACAATGCTACCGGCGACATTGTCACCAGAGGCATGAAAATTAACCATTTCATTTTTTAAAGTTTCTTCAACCACTTGGCGAGCACTCTTCAAGCTTCGATCTCTACAAGCTTCCATGGCAATACTGCGGCGCGGTTCTCCGATGGGGCTTCTCCGGAGTTAGGAAGGCAAAACAAGTTAGATGATTACAATGAGTAAAAAAAACCATTTTCATTGTTTACGAAGCAATGAATTGCCACATCACGGCAGGGTAGCCGAGAGGTATGCACGCTTGCTTTCAGCTGTCTAGCCTGGGTTTGAATCCCCACCAAGCTATAAACTGTCATCCCGGTGTTTCACAGGCAGGGTGATTCATGAATGAGTGTGCTTTCTCTCAAGTGGACATGAAACTGGGTTTCACAACGACCTGAATGCCGCCACTCCACTCTCTCACCCTCTCCCACTCCCAACCCTCTCCCCCAGCCATGACCGGATTTACTTGCTTGTGGGCCCTAGGCTAAACCTAATCAGTGCCCCCCCCAAAATTTTTATATATATATATTCGTAATATTGTAATGTAAAAAAAAAGAATTACAACATAATGTAACACATCATTAATTTTTAATCAAATTAGTTCCATATCAAGTACATCAAAGTAAATCAAGCTCCATATCATGTACATCTTACACATAGGAATAATGGAAAAATACAATGAAACTGAAGCATAATAAATTACAATGAAATACAATGCATACAAATGAAATACAATGCATAAATAAAAAGCATACAATGAAACCGATCAGAGAACCACCAAGTCCCCGGTGGCCCCCAGTTACTGGTGGGCCCTAGGCCAATGGCCTATGTTGCCTATTGGAAAATCCGGCCCTGCCCCACCATTCTCCCTCTCTCTCCCACCCCTCCTTCCCTCTCCTTCCCATCTGTTAAGGACTGATGGTTTAGTTTTGATTTTAAAATGCTTCTCAGAGTGCAGCAAGTGTGAATCAGATTCAGAGGGGTGCAAAGGTCGCTGCATGTGTGAGCATGCATGCATGCAGGCAGGCCTTGCCAGTAAAATAGCGTGGGTTTTAAATTCTGCTGCTTGGTTTTATATAGAACCCGGCGGTTAAAAGAAAATGTTGCTGTTTGGATAGGTTTCATCACCCTTCCCTTCCCGTCCCCTCGCGCCGCCTTCCCGTCATCTCCGGGCGGTCTCTTCGTGCTGTATTACTGTGCTGCTTTAACGTACCCCATTAACTCCCCTATTGTAATAGTTAACATACTCCCCCCCCCCCACCAACCTCCTCCACAAGTTGCACTGCCAAATGCAAGTCGAGAACCCCTCCTCTCCTTTTCCCCTTAAGCGCCCCCACCAAACGCAAGTCCATAACCCCTCCCCTCATGCTTATCTCCTCCCAAACCCCATCCCCCTCCCACCCCCTTCCTCCACCCCAACTCCTTGCTCCTCCCTTCCTCTCTCCATCCCCTCCATCGCCCGTTCTCTCCTTCTCTCCTCCACCCCCCCCCCCCCCCCAGATATACCCGTCGGCAAAGTTACGGGTTGTATTGCTTGTCTGTAATTTGTGAGCAAGGTAACATTGCATTTTCAACGTCCAAAACATCAATGAGAATCAAAACAATGCAGATATGCCATCTCGAATGCATCAGACTGCTGCATGTTGCCGTCTTCTGGACAACTAGATCAAATGATTTAGAAAAGCCGTTCCGAACTGTTGATGTGGCACAAGTATTGTATTTTGTGAAACCTTTCCAAAATTCAGGCACGTGTTATACTCTGAATACTTTTAATACAAGTACTCGATGACATCTGCAGATGGAATTTCTCCATCCCTCGGGCCAAACAATAAACTTCTTCATTATGTTCAAGAAGGGTTGTTTCCACACACAGTACATTTGCCATTGGGAATGGCTTTCTTCCAGTGTCCAACCTACTGACATTGGCCATGGCAGATTTTTTTTATTATCTTTTAATTCGCAACGAGCAATCATTTTCGGTACAACTGAATTTTTCTTCCAGTATATTATCCAAAAACCCCTTAACATCCTCAGATGCCCCCAAAAAGCCTGTCGCTCAGCATTCACCGGCGTGACGTTGAGGCATTCCTCGTTGGCTTGATGCTCTTGCAGAGTGCACTGGTACACTTGATCTTGTATGAAGTTCGCGTTTGATTGAATCGATTTTTTTTGTTTGAGAAATTGATTTTTTGGCTCGATGTAATAATAATTCCTCACAGCCCCCTTGAACGCCTCCCCACTCCTCTTCATTATTTTTACCCTTTATTCTGAACTAGCGGATTTACTCGGCATTGTGCGTGAAGAGAAACGTGAATAAGTAAAACTTTGTAGCCAATCACAAAGATCGATTAATTGATTGGCTGATTGGAGCTCTGTTTCAATTTCCGCGTGCCTCCGTCCCTGCGTTCGTCTGAAGACGACGTCTGAATATAAATAAACGGCTTTGCATTTTGAATGCGGACGGGCTTTCCATTTTGTATTTTTATTTTGATCTTCCTCTTTGTGTGTTGTTGTGTATCATTCACAAATTCAGCATCGAAAAAGGCTCTGATGAATATCCGCCCTCCTCGCTCATTACACCGCCAAATTTTATTTCTCGCAAAAACTGATTCGAATGGACTTTGCGGGGACAGGACGGGCGGGTGCTTTCTCGTGTTATATAAACCCAAATCAGCATCACATCAACTCACCATTTCAAACCATTCACCACACCCCTCCCCCACCTCACCGACTCTCCTGACCCCTTCTCAGTCCATGGAGCTCTCCTTTCCCCCCCCCCGCCCCCAAACTATATGCTTCCTTGGTATGTAATTGAACAGTAATAGTGAATCGTGACTGAGTCTTGCCATTGGGGGTAGGGGGTTGGAAGGGAAGGAGGACAAATTTACCTGTGTGAAGAGTGCTTTAACCTCAGTGTTACCCGGTAGTAAAAAGGAAAAGTGTAATGCCCTTTTGCCTACCACCACTAGGTGTGCGCTACGCGCGTACACATTTACATCGAGAATTTATGTTAACCCCTCCCCCCCCCATACCCACGCTTGAGGCTGCAGCCACATTAGCCTATGTTACAACCCACATAAAGTTGTATTGTACACCGAGTTTGGAGTTTATAACTTAAAAGATGTTGCTGTGCAGTAGAACACATACAAATAGAGAGAGAGGGAGAGTGAGGTTTTTTGCCTTTTGTAGTATTGATATGTACTATAAGTGTTGCTGTACTGTACTGTACTGTACTGTACAATCATCACACCATTTGAAAGCCTTTATCCCTGAGCAGGAGTCAGCTTTTTCTGGGCTCAAATCATGGTACCCTTTCTTGGGGAAATGTTTTTCGGCCGGATGCCCTTCCTGACGCCAACCCTTTAGTCACCTTCGACCCTGCAGGGATAATTACCAGTATACTGGTGCTCATTTCGCCGACCTTCAGAAGGATGACAGGATCAACCCCTCTAATGCTAACTCAGCAGCCAGCGGGGCTCAAACTCAGGACCCCAAGGATCCCAAGCCACCGCCTTAGCCACGAAGCCACACCAGGCTCATACTGTACTGTACAATATTTTAAGTAATTAAAGATTGTATAATGTTTCAAGCATCTCCATTCTAATATTGATAATGCTAACCTATACTTCAGTTGACATGAACATTAACTTTCTCCCCTTCTAAAGTTGTGCAAAATGGGAGCATGGGTTCCTCCTCATTGTATATTGTTGTATTAAATATTCAGTGTTACTTGGCTCTGATTTAGGTGCGACGTCTTTGTGAGGCTGAACTTATTATTAAAAAAAAATTTTAAACAGGAGTGAGACTCATGTAAGAGCGAGGTAGAATTGACAGTGGAACAAAACATCAATGGAATAAACGAACAGAAAAAGAGGAAAGGGATGAGGGGAGGAAATGCTGAAAATATTAAATGAAGTGGTTGGGTTAGGAAAGGTTAATGGGGGTAATGATTATCATGGATCAGAATTGGGATGAAAGGAGATGGTAGTACCCTCTCCTTGAAATGTGGTTAGGTGTGGTGTATTTTGTGCGGCGTTTGTGTATTGATGTGTTACGTAATTAATAAGAGATAACTAGAACGACCACTTAACTGCTGACAGTGATGACCGGGTACCAATACGTCCTGCTTTGTTGCAACCCCGCTTTGAACGTACAGCTGACCCTGACCCATGACGTTTATTGTTGTTCAATTGAATTAAGAATGAGATTAAAATAAATTCAAATCAAATGGAAGACCAAATTGGTACAAGTCCTGCATTGGAGTCATCAGAAGGAACCCGAACAACCAATAAGCAAATATGAAGTCATCAGGAAGAATCTACATAGGATTTGGGTTTCAGCTGCTACTCCTCTACCCTCAAACCCCTCCGGGTGCAGCCAAGTGAGCCTAATTCAAAAAAATATATTGTTGTGGATTTTCGCCCGTCCGGCGTGCGGGCGACCGCCTTTAGCTCAATTGCGGCCGCACGCGCCCACCGAACGAGCAATCTAGTCGCAGCTTTTGGATCAACGCCGAAACCCAGTTACGGGTGTTTTTAACCACACCATAAACCAGCCAACTCTTCTGTCCGCGCGCTACAGGGTCGCTCGCCGAATTGTCGATGTACCTAATTATTCGCGCAGACAGAAATGCCGGGAGTTTATACCTCAACGGAGCCTGCATGAAAACGAGCCGCTTTAAGCAGCTCGTTCCGTTTGCGATTGCCGAGTGGTTTTATATCGCCAAGCCCCATTGGACCAGATGTACGTTTTATCGGCTTATAATTATCAGCCAGCTAATTATTCCGAACGCAATTATGGCAGTCATGGAGGAAGGGACGCAACGAGCAGGTGACATTCACAAATGGGACATTTATTTCCACACAGGCATGCAAGCAATGCAATGAATTGGGGGGGGGGGGAGATGGGGAAAAAGACACCAGCAAAAACTTACAGCCGATGTCTATTATTATGTACATGCACTTAATCAGTTTTACTTGGTAGACAAGGCGCCACAGACTTTCATGCAAACCCCAAGAAAGAAAGGAAGAACCGGGCTCGTAAGCCTTTATAATTGTTCGGAGCCGGATGACCGAAGGGACTCCGAGAGACCGAGCAGGCTACCTGCCACCCTCTTGGTGACTCGCTGGGCGACCTCGTGTCTCTGCCCGCACTCCAACCTCCGAACTCTCCAAGCTCTCTTCCCGACTCCACCACACCAGCGCATCGCGAACTTGAACGCTCTCTCCCAGCACTCTTCTCCAAATCATTCGTTCCTTGTCGACGACCCGGCGCCTCCTC
>CM068954.1:197082067-197095237 GCA_035128595.1 Eptatretus atami
ACCAGATGCGGTGGTGTAATGGTTACTGAGTGCACTCTGTTATGACGGGAAAAAGTACAAAACAAAAAAAACAAGTCAATTATTTATTTAATTTGGGGTTCCAGCAATGGAATATACATATACATAGCAAATAATACTCGGCCCAAGGGCCTACCCCAATGAACGACAAAACCGGTGTCAGCCTGAAACAGTAGTCAGAATCGCCGAACCCACTTCCGTGGAGAAGCCTCAAGGTAGCAGTCTAATTGCAGGCATGGGGGTGGTGAGGGTGGTCGGAATGATCAATGCCATGAGCTCCCTCAATGGCTTCGCATTCCCGCTGACCTTTGAGCTCTCAGCTCAAAGTGGTTTTGTCCTCAGCGAACTTTGCATTGGAGACGCGCCGCGATGCTGAGACGACCGGGCCTCAGCTGCTTCTCACAAGCAGGCAACGTAGAAGGAGGCCCTTCTGTCGCCGCCTTTTGTTTCCATGGCTGTGTCAATCCATCCTCTGTCCCCACCATCTGAGGTGCTACAAATCTCTTTGGCCGCCAAAGGAAACTAAAAGAAATGCAGAACTCCAGCTGAGGAATTCCTCAGATAACCTCTGTGTGCCACAACATCGGCCTACTCTGATTTGCTGCACTCCTGGCCATGTGATCCTTCCAGCCTAATGTCAAGCAATCTAACCCCTTTGCTGGCTCCAGTGAGGACCGTAACAATGTCATGCACCGACCGCTATATCTCAGCTCCACACCATTCCTCCCAATAGCCTTGTACCCCACAATCATAAATGCTTGTAATACCTATCGAACTCAATCTTATCCCGAGCTACTGTTTCTGTTGCAATGACCTTTTTGAGGAGACCATTCCATGTATGCAATAACTATACTCTCTCACTGAAAGACGACTGTCCTAACTAACTCTCCTCTTGGCAGATAGTGAGACCCAGAAGCTTGAAAGAAAGGACTTCGTCCAGATGATTGTTGAGAAACAGTATACCTAACTCTCCTCTTCTTTACTCATAGGCTATGGGCCCTGGTATTGTGTGGACTCGTAAGCTATGGATCCCAAGCACTCCACAAATCTGGCCTGGATGGTGGGGTGGCAAGAAGGAAGGCATTACTCAAAAAATCCTACCTTGTCTCATTCGAGGTATGCAAAAAAAACCAATCGGGAGATTCTGAAGCATGGCAAATTTTTGTGGTTTGACAAAACCAAGATGGAGCCTTTTGGCTTAAATGCAAAACGTTGCGTTTGGTGCAAACTCAACACAGCGCATCACCCAAAGAACACCATCCCTACTGTGAAGCATGGTGGTGGCAGCATCATGTTATGGGGATGTTTCTCATCAGTTGGGACTGGGGCACTTGTCAGCATACACAAGGGAAAATGAATGGAGCAAAATACAAAAAAAATCCGAAAGGAAAACCTGCTGCACCCTGTGCAAGAAAGCTGAAATTGGGATGGAAGTTCACCTTTCAGCATGACAATGACCTGAAGCACACAAGCAAAGCTACACTGGAGTGGCTAAGGAACAAAAAGATAAATGTCCTTGAGTGGCCTCATCAGAGCCCTGGCCTAAATCCAATCGAAAATCTCCCAACAGATTCACAGCTGTAATTGCTGTCAAAGGTGTTTCAACCAAGTATTAACCCACTTATCCAACCAAGATATTCTAGTTTGGTATTTTTTTTGTATACTTTGTCGAGGCTTATATGAGAGCTAACACACAAGCACAGCAAGGGGGGCATGAGACAAGAGGGGCGGGAGAGGGAAGGACAAACAGTGGGGAACAGAGACATTAGATCTGTGGAAGGGAGAGGAATGGGGCAGGGAACACGGGGTATACAAGATGGACATTACAGGGACTTTCAGGAAGGAAAGCAGGGAATTTGAAGGAACTGGGTTTGGGGTGGATTAACGGGGGTAGAAAAGATCGAGGATTTGGATGGGGGACGATAAGAGGTGGTGGCGAACAGCTGTTTTGAAGGCCTGGATGGAAGAATGGGATTGATAGAGTGAGGGAGTTTATTCCAAAGGCAGGGAAAAGAGGAATGAAAGAGTGAAGGTGAACAGTGATTCGTGATTTTGGTAGTTTTACCAGAAGGGGGTTGTTGGGGGACCTTGAGCGTCCTGCGGAAATATGGTGGGGCCAAATCACAGACAGAGCAAGGGGGGGGGGGCGAGACTGGAGAGGAGACAGTTGAAGACAAAGACCACCGACCTGCCTGCTGTGAGAGAGTGAGAGGCCCAAAGACTCAGCCTCATCGCAGGAGATGCCAATGATCTAAAATGCTTGGTTTCCACAGCGTGACGCCGAGAAAGGTGGGAGGCAGGAGCACCAGCCCAGAGGGGAGAGCAGGACTCCATCATGCTGCGGATGACAGCTTTGTTTGTGGTCAGGAGCTCAGGTGGGCCGAGGAAGGACTTTGCACGATGGAGGATTCCCAGTCGGCTGCGAGCCAGCTTATGAAAGTTGTGCCAAAATGGGAGCATGGGTTCCTCCTCATATGTATATTGTTGTATTAAATATTCAGTGTTACTTGGCTCTGATTTAGGTGCGACGTCTTGTGGAGGCTGAACTTATTATTAAAAAATTTTAAACAGGAGTGAGACTCATGTAAGAGCGAGGTAGAATTGACAGTGGAAGCAAAACATCAATGGAATAAACGAACAGAAAAAGAGGAAAGGGATGAGGGGAGGAAATGCTGAAAATTATTAAATGAAGTGGTTGGGTTAGCGAAAGGTTAATGGGGTAATGAGATCATGGATCAGAATTGGGATGAAAGGAGATGGTAGTACCCTCTCCTTGAAATGTGGTTAGTTGGTGTATTTTGTGCGGCTTTGTGTATTGATGTGTTACGTAATTAATAAGAGATAACTAGAACGACACTTAACTGCTGACAGTGATGACCGGGTACCAATACGTCCTGCTTTGTTGCAACCCCGCTTTGAACGTACAGCTGACCCTGACCCATGACGTTTATTGTTGTTCAATGAATTAAGAATGAGATTAAAATAAATTCAAAATCAAATGGAAGAACCAAATTGGTACAAGTCTGCAATTGGAGTCATCAGAAGGAAACCCGAACAACCATAAGCAAATATGAAGTCATCAGGAAGAATCTACATAGGATTGGGTTTCAGCTTGCTACTCCTCTACCCTCAAACCCCTCCGGTGCAGCCAAGTGGAGCCTAATTCAAAAAATATATTGTTGTGGATTTTCGCCCGTCCGGCGTGCGGGCGACCGCCTTTAGCTCAATTGCGGCCGCACCGCCCACCGAACGAGCAATCCTAGTCGGCAGCTTTTGGATCAACGCCAAACCCAGTACGGGTGTTTTTAACCACACCATAAACCAGCCAACTCTTCTGTCCGCGCCTACAGGGGTCGCTCGCCAATTGTCGATGTACCTAATTATTCGCGCAGACAGAAATGCCGGGAGTTATACCTCAACGAGCCTGCATGAAAACGAGCCGCTTTAAGCAGCTCGTTTCCGTTTGCGATTGCCGAGTGGTTATATCGCCAAGCCCCATTGACCAGATGTACGTTTTATCGCTTATAATTATCAGCCAGCTAATTATTCGAACGCAATTATGGCAGTCAATGGAGGAAGGACGCAACGAGCAGGTGACATTCACAAATGGGGACATTTATTTCCACACAGGCATGCAAGCAATGCAATGAATTGGGGGGGGGGGGGAATGGGGAAAAGACACCAGCAAAAACTTACAGCCGATGTCTATTTATTATGTACATGCACTTAATCAGTTTTAATTGGTAGACAAGGCGCCACAGACTTTCATGCAAACCCCAAGAAAGAAAGGAAGAAACCGGGCTCGTAAGCCTTTATAATTGTCGGAGCCAGGATGACCGAAGGACTCGAGAGACCGAGCAGGCTACTGCCACCCTCTTGGTGACTCGCTGGGCGACCCTCGATGTCTCTCCCGCACTCCAACCTCCGAACTCTCCAAGCTCTCTTCCCGACTCCACCACACCAGCGCATCGCGAACTTTAACGCTCTCTCCAGCACTCTTCTCCAAATCATTCGTTCCTTGTCGACGACCCGGCGCCTCCTCAACCGCTCAACTGGACTCCAGGCTTCCAAACTCAACTCACCAACTCGACTCCCTCCACCGACCAACAATGCTCTCGGCATTGAAACGCACCTTTTTATAGCCCGGAGGGGAGGGGTCGCTCTGGCTTACTACCCGAAATCAGTGCCCTCCTTCCTTTCACCTTTTGAACCTTCACCCCCGGCTGGCTCCGCCCCTTTCGCCGTTCTGGTCCGATTCTGCCGTCAAACGCGGCCGTGGTTGAGATCACTTTCACAACGCGCCGTGTTTGAGAATCACTTTGCCGCTGTCGAGGATGCCATCGTGTTTGTTTGTGGAGATGTTGTTTGTTGGGATGTGTTGTTGGTGAAAAGATGGCGGTGTGTGGAGATGCTGGTGAGGAGAAGTCTGTTTGTTGTTTGAGATGTTGTTGTTTGTGGAGATGTTGTTTGTGAGATGATGGTGAGGAGAAGTTCGTTTGTTTGTTGAGATGTTGTTATTTGTGGAGATGTTGTGTTTGTGGAGATGATGGTGAGGAGAAGTTCGTTTGTTTGTGGCGATTGGTGTTGTTAAAATAAAGAATAGAAAAGAATAACACTACCTCAAGATTCACAGCCCGGCACACGAATAATTTCCGTTATACATCGGTGGGGAAATCCAACCTGGAACACACACTTATCGACATAACTGATCTTCGGGAACCTGAATGGTGATCTGTGAATTTCCACAACCGTAACACTACCCCCCTCCCTTTTTACAGACTCGTCCCGAGTCGTCAAATTTCTCGAGAACTGCTTCATCAATCGATGTGAAACGTCACAGTTATGATTGAGTAGGGGTGTGGAACGTGTTTTAAATTTCCACCTGATCGGACGCATGGTCTGGCAGCCAGAATTATTTAATATGTTAAACCTAGGTTCAAGGATTTTAATCAAACTTGTACAAGTATGTATAATGGTGTCATAATGTGGGCGAAGCATATGTGGCGACGTCACCACATCAAAGATTTTCGTTCAGTTTTTTAATATCCATATTGCATAAAATATGATTATCTCTGCCCTAACTTATCTGAGAAGCAAAGATTAAATTATCTCCCTAAATTACAGCGACAGGGACATCTCCACAGGGCACCGGCATGGATCTTTAGCTGTCAGAGACAATGTGCAATGGTCCCACAGATTAACACAAGTTTACATCAACACCATGGTCATTGTTTCGGCTTCATCAGCAGGCCAAGATGGTTCATATGTAGCTCGTGAAAAGAAGCCTTCAAAGGGAGTAATTGTGTTTCATGAGGTGAACCCCTTACTGGCAGCAGTGATTGAATAGAGCGAAGCAGAAGTAAATTTGATGTACAAAGAGGAATTTAAAAGAACAAGTGAAAAAACATACAAACAAAGAAGCAGCAACGAACAAAGAAAAAGAGCCAAAGAAAGTGTGTGTTTTTGCACCTTTGTTGGGGCTTTGTTGTATTCAATAGACAGGTCAACATGACCTACTGCTGCCTGCAGCCCAGACACACAGCAACTTGGCGTCATTCACTGTTGCCAAGTAAAAAATGCCAAAGTAACCACACCTCAAACAAATTTTTGTGTTTTGATTTTACAAGTGACTTATTGATGATCCTTTTAATGTTTTATCCACTTCATCTTTTCCATTGTCATCCGTTATGAATGTAAAGCCTTGTCCGCCCATACCCTATTTAAAGTATAATCGGCTGTTTTACTCCTCCTCAATCCCTTCGCTTTTTGTGTGCCAGAATGTGTGATGGTTGATGTTCTTCACGTAATTAAGAGCATGAAATGTGACCATGATTACTGAAACGTGTGCGATTATGTTCCCTCATTACCTTGTATATCAGAGCATCGTGTCAGCGCAGGAGTAACTGTTTAACAATTTCTGACAAACATTGTAAAGGAAGTTTGCATGATGTATCAAGGATGTGCTGCATTCAACCAAGCCTTTATCTCGAGTCTGTGCTTGAGATATTCTTTTCTCTGTACTATTACGACGACGACTACTACTACTACTACTACTACTACTACTACTACTACTCTACTTTAAGTTCCCCAATTATTGCTACATTCTTTTGGGTTGGCCAGTCTACCACAAACCAGCTGGCCAGGCCTGGAGTTTGATTGAATGTGGCGGGAGTTTCTAATTTGTTCAGGGTGCCGGCGATAAGTCGCCCACTCTTCGCGAAAGACACCTTGGATCTTTAACATCCAGAGATGACCATGCTAGTACATTGGTCCTCTGGCTGACGTCCTTTTGATCAGCGGCGCACACATTGAGGAATCTCCCTGTAGGCGAAACACCAGGGTGACAGTTTATAGCTGGGTTGCTATTCTCACCCAGGTGAGACGGCTCAAAGGTGAGTGCGTGTACCTGGAAGCCATCCTGATAGCGCTCCTTTTTCTCTGCCTGCAAGTTGTAATTTCCACCGTTGGAGTGATCGAACAATATTGATGTAATGTGTTTGAAATACAAGGTGGTGTTGAATGACGTTAAAAAAAGAATTAAGTGACTGAATAGTAAATTGCAAGCTGATACAAACCTATCCTGTGCCTGAAAAAGTTGCCAAGTTGCTTGTATAAACATAAATAATTAGGTTGTGCTTCTGGATTGTTGCATCACTTTTGCACACAGGTACAAACGCTGTCTTCAGTTTATTTATCTTATTTTTTGGCCCGGGGGGCCGAGTTGAAGGCGGGGAGGGAGGGGATACTTCACCATGACTCCAACCATGATTTGTTTCTCTATCGTATTAAGGTAGCATGTATATCAAACAAATGGGCACCGAACAAGAAATCGTTTCAACATGTTTAGTCGAGAAAGGAACACCAACCACAGCTCTTGCCCATTCTTGTCCCAGCAGTTCTCAGGGTAAGGATTGTTGGCACAGTTGTAAAAATGGTCCCTCAAATGAATTTGCGAAATGCTTTGTCCACCTCTGCTGCCTCAAAATGTACGTTGTGTAAGGAAAACCGGTTGAATGGTCGAGGGTCGATCGGAGCACATCACAAGCAGAAATATTTAATTGTGAATTCCAGTGCTGTGATGAAAGTTTTTAGTTCTGTTTTATAAACCATCAAACTTTCCATTTGTTCCTATCTCCCTTATAAATATTTTGAGGAAGGGTTGAGCATTTAATTATTTAGGCTTAATTTAACTTTAAGTTCAGCAATTCCTTATTAATTGACTTTTGTCTTTAAAAATCTGAGAATTGATATGTTTAAAAGAAGCGAGTTGGAACATAATTCGTCTTTTGTGGTTCTCAGGAATTTATAGATGGTACAGAGGTGGAGGTGGAAAAGGGGTGGGGGGGGGTGGTTGGGTGCTGTTCAATTATCACAACACATGGCAGATAATTATTCATGATATGCATCATGGGTGTGTAACTTTTTATACTTTTTACATTTGTGACTCTTGCCAAGATTCAGGAAGAACACACCTTAGAATATTTCCTTAAATGAAGGTATTGTGAAATATTGCACTCCTCCCCATGCCCACGCACTTCCCACATCGATTTATGTGAAATGCTTTTCCAGGTTTTGACTGAAATTGTTTGAATTGGGGTGGGGGGGGGGGGGTTCGCAGAAAAAGCACCAACCTGTCATGGGTACACAAAGGATTTAACGCTATCCTGTCTTTCTATGTCTCACCAATATATTGCCCGAAGGAAAGTTAGTTTCCAAGATTGTTTCGGTAAAGCTTGGTGCACACTGCATCCACTTCAATCACCCATAAACAAATCGCAGCATACTCGTCATTTGTGTTGCTTAACTGCTCACCAAGTAACAAAGTATTACTCACTACGGATGAGGCTCCCAAGTCCAACTTTACATTTCTGGAAGTGGTGGATGTTGAAAAGTCTGGTCACCACATTGAACACGGCCTCAACCGTTTCTCGGACATGCATTTACCGATGCTGTTGAAACTTGGCACACCGATGATGAATGATGGCTTACATATGCAAGTCAATGTTTTTTTGACATCAATCCAAGATGGCTGACTGACGCCCATTTTAGTTGTGAAAATAAAATTACAAACACTCCGTGTCGAACATGTCCTCAACCATTTGTCGCCCATGCATTTACAAATGTTATTCAAACTTGGCTCAGATAACGAATAATCGCTTACATATGCGCGTCATTCCTTGTTTTTTTTTCGAGGTCATATCCAAGATGGCCTACTGGTGGCCATTTTGTTACTAAAATGTGTCCCCAACTATTTCTCAGACATGCATGGTCCGATTTTGTTCAAACTTGGCACAATCACAGTACTTGATGGCATTACACGTTCCCTCACTTTATTTTGTGATCTGATCAAGATGGCCGAGTGGTAGACTGGCGGCCATTTTAGTTGTACATAAATATGGGCGAGCCCTTTATCTCTGTACAGCAAAATTCTGGAGGCTTGACATCTTGTCTTTATAAAATTTTTTCCTTGTTTTCCAATTTAATACATCAATTCGTATGTTTAATACAAAGGAATGTGAGGATACTTCTCCCATTGCTTTGTATCAAATATATTACTTGTATGTTCTTCTGGTCAGTGGTGGTGTGTAAAGTTTTCTCACAGTATCTCGTGTTCTCCCATGATCATGACTTCCTCTTCATTGTCTTCACCTTTCTTCCTTTCTTTCCTCTTTGGCACATAAGCTTTGACCTGGTTCTAATTTTCATCTGACAGAGGTTATAAAAAAAAACTTGTTTATGTTGGTGTTGGTGTTGCAGATAATAATGAGGAATGCTTCATGATTGCACATTATCAAAGTTTGTTGTAGTCCCATTTTTGTTCAACATGATGCAGAGAAATCAAATTATTTAGTTTTGTTATGGACTTCTTTAAGTGTGCCTCTTGACAATTGAGTTGTAAATATTGTTGCGGATCCGGGGTTCAGGTTCACCAGAAGGGGAGACTCGTCGAGTTCCTTGCTACCTCCGGTCCTGATGCCGCCGACCACGGATAACTCCGCAGTCCAACAGGCTGCGGATATTACCCAGTCGTAGTCGTTGGACTTAGAATTACCGGCTGGGCGGGGTTATGCTCCGATGTCTACGCGATACCTTTCCATTACACGGCAACCTAACTCGGCGTTATGCTCTCAGTGCTGCAAATTGAATGATTGCCAACAGAACAGGGAGTACAGTGTCGGCTAATCAGATGAGCCAATCAGTTGGAGTAAAAACACTCCAGATAGCAATAAGTGCAGACTTTGCTGGACCGATGAAGGAATAGACACTATGAACATGTTTTGAAAAAACAAATACCAAGGGTATAATTTACAGGACGTGGAGCGAGGAAAAGTATGTGGCACAATGAAGACTGAGGTTTTATTTTCAAGGGTATCCGTACAACAGGGACATACAATATTCATGTGGTGCGGCAAAAGACATACAGTGGGTCATGCGATAGCAAAAGGACAAAGAGCAGACTTACACCAAACTATCTATCTGTTCTGTTATTGTGTATAGGCAGCTTGGCTGCTGTGCTCGCTATCATTTCTTGGAAGCACGGCTGTGCTGTTGAGCTCTATTGTCTGCTGAATTAACACCAGATGGGGTTGACTCGGCCTGCCTCCTTCCGAGGTCGGCAAAATGAGTACCAGTGTACTGGTTGGTATAGGGGCAGAGCATCAGTGGCATAGTCCCACCCCAACAACATGATAGCCACCTGGCAGCCAAAGTCCAATATGCGAAAAGAAAAGAATACATGCTCTTGATAAACAAACTCGAAGACAAAAATGATTGTTTCATCTGGAATATGAAAATGATTGACAGCTCCTGTGTCATGCCACCTTGCCAGAGTGTTTGACTGTGCATGCACATTTGCCCCAAATTTGCTGTGCAAGATTATGCATCACACGAAGGTCAACGTTGCAGTAAAAACTGGCAATTCTTCATCAAATTGATATAAGAAGAAAAATATGGACACTTTCAGTGTTGGTGAACAACAACAAACACCAACTCGACACAAGCCTGCGGTGATTGTTGTCCGCAGGCTGAAAAGGAGGGAAGCTAAGAGTATGGGCTGGAAGACTATCATCAAATGGTGCAAGCACAAAGAAAATGTCATCGTAGAGTCCAAGGAGAGGATGAAAGCAAAGCATGAGGAACTGAGCAAGGAAGCCAGGGGGGCTGGACGAGGAGGAGTGAAAGTAGTACAGAGGCGTTTTTTGCTTGCATAGTATTGTGTGGAAGACCATCGGGAAAGGGCCTAATTCCAGGAATCGAAATCGGGTGTGGACGAAGGAAGTAGCAAAGGTCGTCTGCGAGGAGTTTGTAGCAGAATGGAGGAGATTATAAAGATAGAGGAGGACAACAGGCCTGTGTTGCAGTTTTATGTTTTAATGATGACTGATCCACCCGATCCATTTATTTCAAATATCATGGAAATATTCAAGGTTTCACAGAGTCGAGTGAGAGTAAAGCTGTCTCGTGTTTTCTGCGGAAGTAAAATCTGTCTTCACCGACCCTTGTTGGGGTGAAGGAGTGGGAGATCAGTAAGGCAAGCGCAGATGTCACCGCAGTGTTTTGGAGTATTTATCAACCAGATGCGGTGGTGTAATGGTTACTGAGTGCACTCTGTTATGACGGGAAAAAGTACAAAACAAAAAAAACAAGTCAATTATTTATTTAATTGGGGTTCCAGCAATGGAATATACATATACATAGCAAATAATACTCGCCCAAGGGCCTACCCCAATGAACGACAAAACCGGTGTCAGCCTGAAACAGTAGTCAGAATCGCCGAACCCACTTCCGTGGAGAAGCCTCAAGGTAGCAGTCTAATTGCAGGCATGGGGTGGTGAGGGTGGTCGGAATGATCAATGCCATGAGCTCCCTCAATGGCTTCGCATTCCCGCTGACCTTTGAGCTCTCAGCTCAAAGTGGTTTTGTCCTCAGCGAACTTTGCATTGGAGACGCGCCGCGATGCTGAGAACACCGGGCCTCAGCTGCTTCTCACAAGCAGGCAACGTAGAAGGAGGCCCTTCTGTCGCCGCCTTTTGTTTCCATGGCTGTGTCAATCCATCCTCTGTCCCCACCATTGAGGTGCTACAAATCTCTTTGGCCCAAAGGAAACTAAAAGAAATGCAGAACTCCAGCTGAGGAATTCCTCAGATAACCTCTGTGTGCCACAACATCGGCCTACTCTGATTTGCTGCACTCCTGGCCATGTGATCCTTCCAGCCTAATGTCAAGCAATCTAACCCCTTTGCTGGCTCCAGTGAGGACGTAACATGTCATGCACCGACCGCTATATCTCAGCTCCACACCATTCCTCCCAATACCTTGTACCCCACAATCATAAATGCTTGTATACCTATCGAACTCAATCTTACCCGAGCTACTGTTTCTGTTGCAATGACCTTTTTGAGGAGACCATTCCATGATGCAATAACTATACCTCTCACTGAAAGACGACTGTCCTAACTAACTCTCCTCTTGGCAGATAGTGAGACCCAGAAGCTTGAAAGAAAGACTTCTCCAGATGATTGTTGAGAAACAGTATACCTAACTCTCCTTCTTTTACTCATAGGCTATGGGCCCTGGTATTGTGTGGACTCGTAAGCTATGGATCCCAAGCACTCCACAAATCTGGCCTGGATGGTGGGGTGGCAAGAAGGAAGGCATTACTCAAAAAATCCTACCTTGTCTCATTCGAGGTATGCAAAAAAAACAATCGGGAGATTCTGAAGCATGGCAAATTTTGTGGTTTGACAAAACCAAGATGGAGCCTTTTGGCTTAAATGCAAAACGTTGCGTTTGGTGCAAACTCAACACAGCGCATCACCCAAAGAACACCATCCCTACTGTGAAGCATGGTGGTGGCAGCATCATGTTATGGGGATGTTTCTCATCAGTTGGGACTGGGCACTTGTCAGCATACACAAGGGAAAATGAATGGAGCAAAATACAAAAAAAATCCGAAAGGAAAACCTGCTGCACCCTGTGCAAGAAAGCTGAAATTGGGATGGAAGTTCACCTTTCAGCATGACAATGACCTGAAGCACACAAGCAAAGCTACACTGGAGGCTAAGGAACAAAAAGATAAATGTCCTTGAGTGGCCTCATCAGAGCCCTGGCCTAAATCCAATCGAAAATCTCCCAACAGATTCACAGCTGTAATTGCTGTCAAAGGTGTTTCAACCAAGTATTAACCCACTTATCCAACCAAGATATTCTAGTTTGGTATTTTTTTTGTATACTTTGTCGAGGCTTATATGAGAGCTAACACACAAGCACAGCAAGGGGGGCATGAGACAAGAGGGGCGGGAGAGGGAAGGACAAAACAGTGGGAACAGAGACATTAGATCTGTGGAAGGGAGAGGAATGGGGCAGGGAACACGGGGTATACAAGATGGAACATACAGGGACTTTCAGGAAGGAAAGCAGGGAATGAAGGAACTGGGTTTGGGTGGATTAACGGGGGTAGAAAAGATCGAGGATTTGGATGGGGGACGATAAGAGGTGGTGGCGAACAGCTGTTTTGAGGCCTGGATGGAAGAATGGATTGAATAGAGTGAGGGAGTTTATTCCAAAGGCAGGGAAAAGAGGAATGAAAGAGTGAAGGTGAACAGTGATTCGTGATTTTGGTAGTTTTACCAGAAGGGGGTTGTTGGGGACCTTGAGCGTCCTGCGGAAATATGGTGGGGCCAAATCACAGACAGAGCAGGGGGGGGGGCGAGACTGGAGAGGAGACAGTTGAAGACAAAGACCACCGACCTGCCTGCTGTGAGAGAGTGAGAGGCCCAAAGACTCAGCCTCATCGCAGGAGATGCCAATGATCTAAAATGCCTTGGTTTCCACAGCGTGACGCCGAGAAAGGTGGGAGGCAGGAGCACCAGCCCAGAGGGGAGAGCAGGACTCCATCATGCTGCGGATGACAGCTTTGTTTGTGGCAGGAGCTCAGGTGGGGCGAGGAAGGACTTTGCACGATGGAGGATTCCCAGTCGCGACTGACTTTGGAGGCCAGATTGGAAATTTGGCTTTCCCAGGAAAGATCATGGCAGATAGTGAGACCCAGAAGCTTGAAAGAAAGGACTTCTTCCAGAGGATTGTTGAGAAAGTAGATGGGGGGGGGGGGGTCCTTTCGTTCCAAATGGTCCTTTCGGAGAGGACATAGTG
>CM068954.1:197095262-197106382 GCA_035128595.1 Eptatretus atami
AGTGTGAGATTTGTCCGGATTGAAAGACATGTTCCACGTGTTGGACTAGTTTGTGATTTTACCCAGATCTCCAGAGAGCAAAGAAGCTGCTGCTTGCCAGTTTGAGGGATTACAGATGGTACGGCAGAGGGTGGAGTCATCAGCAAACAGATAAAGAGGATTTTCCAGAGAGTCGGAGAGACACTGTTCTTTTCTGGTTTTCATCAATGATCTCTCCGACTCTCTGGAAAATCCTCTTATCTGTTTGCTGATGACTCCACCCTCTGCCGTACCATCTGTAATCCCTCAAACTGGCAAGCAGCAGCTTCTTTGCTCTCTGGAGATCTGGGGGTAAAATCACAAACTAGTCCAACACGTGGAACATGTCTTTCAATCCGGACAAATCTCACACTCACTATGTCTCTCCGAAAGGACCATTTGGAACGAAAGGACCCCCCCCCCCCATCTACTTTCTCAACAATCCTCTGGAAGAAGTCCTTTCTTTCAAGCTTCTGGGTCTCACTATCTGCCATGATCTTTCCTGGGAAAGCCAAATTTCCAATCTGGCCTCCAAAGTCAGTCGCGACTGGGAATCCTCCATCGTGCAAAGTCCTTCCTCGCCCACCTGAGCTCCTGCCACAAACAAAGCTGTCATCCGCAGCATGATGGAGTCCTGCTCTCCCCTCTGGGCTGGTGCTCCTGCCTCCCACCTTTCTCGGCGTCACGCTGTGGAAACCAAGGCATTTTAGATCATTGGCATCTCCTGCGATGAGGCTGAGTCTTTGGGCCTCTCACTCTCTCACAGCAGGCAGGTCGGTGGTCTTTGTCTTCAACTGTCTCCTCTCCAGTCTCGCCCCCCCCCCTGCTCTGTCTGTGATTTGGCCCCACCATATTTCCGCAGGACGCTCAAGGTCCCCCAACAACCCCCTTCTGGTAAAACTACCAAAATCACGAATCACTGTTCACCTTCACCTCTTCATTCCTCTTTTCCCTGCCTTTGGAATAAACTCCCTCACTCTATTCAATCCATTCTTCCATCCAGGCCTCAAAACAGCTGTTCGCCACCACCTCTTATCGTCCCCCATCCAAATCCTCGATCTTTTCTACCCCCGTTAATCCACCCAAACCCAGTTCCTTCAAATTCCCTGCTTTCCTTCCTGAAAGTCCCTGTAATGTCCATCTTGTATACCCCGTGTTCCCTGCCCCATTCCTCTCCCTTCCACAGATCTAATGTCTCTGTTCCCACTGTTTTGTCCTTCCCTCTCCCGCCCCTCTTGTCTCATGCCCCCCTTGCTGTGCATTGTGTGTTAGCTCTCATATAAGCCTCGACAAAGTATACAAAAAAAATACCAAACTAGAATATCTTGGTTGGATAAGTGGGTTAATACTTGGTTGAAACACCTTTGACAGCAATTACAGCTGTGAATCTGTTGGGAGATTTTCGATTGGATTTAGGCCAGGGCTCTGATGAGGCCACTCAAGGACATTTATCTTTTTGTTCCTTAGCCTCCAGTGTAGCTTTGCTTGTGTGCTTCAGGTCATTGTCATGCTGAAAGGTGAACTTCCATCCCAATTTCAGCTTTCTTGCACAGGGTGCAGCAGGTTTTCCTTTCGGATTTTTTTTGTATTTTGCTCCATTCATTTTCCCTTGTGTATGCTGACAAGTGCCCAGTCCCAACTGATGAGAAACATCCCCAAACATGATGCTGCCACCACCATGCTTCACAGTAGGGATGGTGTTCTTTGGGTGATGCGCTGTGTTGAGTTTGCACCAAACGCAACGTTTTGCATTTAAGCCAAAAGGCTCCATCTTGGTTTTGTCAAACCACAAAATTTGCCATGCTTCAGAATCTCCCGATTGTTTTTTTTGCATACCTCGAATGAGACAAGGTAGGATTTTTTGAGTAATGCCTTCCTTCTTGCCACCCCACCATCCAGGCCAGATTTGTGGAGTGCTTGGGATCCATAGCTTACGAGTCCACACAATACCAGGGCCCATAGCCTATGAGTAAAAGAAGGAGAGTTAGGTATACTGTTTCTCAACAATCATCTGGAGAAGTCTTTCTTTCAAGCTTCTGGGTCTCACTATCTGCCAAGAGGAGAGTTAGTTAGGACAGTCGTCTTTCAGTGAGAGGTATAGTTATTGCATCATGGAATGGTCTCCTCAAAAAGGTCATTGCAACAGAAACAGTAGCTCGGGTAAGATTGAGTTCGATAGGTATACAAGCATTTATGATTGTGGGGTACAAGGTATTGGGAGGAATGGTGTGGAGCTGAGATATAGCGGTCGGTGCATGACATGTTACGTCCTCACTGGAGCCAGCAAAGGGGTTAGATTGCTTGACATTAGGCTGGAAGGATCACATGGCCAGGAGTGCAGCAAATCAGAGTAGGCCGATGTTGTGGCACACAGAGGTTATCTGAGGAATTCCTCAGCTGGAGTTCTGCATTTCTTTTAGTTTCCTTTGGGCCAAAGAGATTTGTAGCACCTCAATGGTGGGGACAGAGGATGGATTGACACAGCCATGGAAACAAAAGGCGGCGACAGAAGGGCCTCCTTCTACGTTGCCTGCTTGTGAGAAGCAGCTGAGGCCCGGTGTTCTCAGCATCGCGGCGCGTCTCCAATGCAAAGTTCGCTGAGGACAAAACCACTTTGAGCTGAGAGCTCAAAGGTCAGCGGGAATGCGAAGCCATTGAGGGAGCTCATGGCATTGATCATTCCGACCACCCTCACCACCCCATGCCTGCAATTAGACTGCTACCTTGAGGCTTCTCCACGGAAGTGGGTTCGGCGATTCTGACTACTGTTTCAGGCTGACACCGGTTTTGTCGTTCATTGGGGTAGGCCCTTGGGCGAGTATTATTTGCTATGTATATGTATATTCCATTGCTGGAACCCCAATTAAATAAATAATTGACTTGTTTTTTTTGTTTTGTACTTTTTCCCGTCATAACAGAGTGCACTCAGTAACCATTACACCACCGCATCTGGTTGATAAATACTCCAAAACACTGCGGTGACATCTGCGCTTGCCTTACTGATCTCCCACTCCTTCACCCCAACAAGGGTCGGTGAAGACAGATTTTACTTCCGCAGAAAACACGAGACAGCTTTACTCTCACTCGACTCTGTGAAACCTTGAATATTTCCATGATATTTGAAATAAATGGATCGGGTGGATCAGTCATCATTAAAACATAAAACTGCAACACAGGCCTGTTGTCCTCCTCTATCTTTATAATCTCCTCCATTCTGCTACAAACTCCTCGCAGACGACCTTTGCTACTTCCTTCGTCCACACCCGATTTCGATTCCTGGAATTAGGCCCTTTCCCGATGGTCTTCCACACAATACTATGCAAGCAAAAAACGCCTCTGTACTACTTTCACTCCTCCTCGTCCAGCCCCCCTGGCTTCCTTGCTCAGTTCCTCATGCTTTGCTTTCATCCTCTCCTTGGACTCTACGATGACATTTTCTTTGTGCTTGCACCATTTGATGATAGTCTTCCAGCCCATACTCTTAGCTTCCCTCCTTTTCAGCCTGCGGACAACAATCACCGCAGGCTTGTGTCGAGTTGGTGTTTGTTGTTGTTCACCAACACTGAAAGTGTCCATATTTTTCTTCTTATATCAATTTGATGAAGAATTGCCAGTTTTTACTGCAACGTTGACCTTCGTGTGATGCATAATCTTGCACAGCAAATTTGGGGCAAATGTGCATGCACAGTCAAACACTCTGGCAAGGTGGCATGACACAGGAGCTGTCAATCATTTTCATATTCCAGATGAAACAATCATTTTTGTCTTCGAGTTTGTTTATCAAGAGCATGTATTCTTTTCTTTTCGCATATTGGACTTTGGCTGCCAGGTGGCTATCATGTTGTTGGGGTGGGACTATGCCACTGATGCTCTGCCCCTATACCAACCAGTACACTGGTACTCATTTTGCCGACCTCGGAAGGAGGCAGGCCGAGTCAACCCCATCTGGTGTTAATTCAGCAGACAATAGAGCTCAACAGCACAGCCGTGCTTCCAAGAAATGATAGCGAGCACAGCAGCCAAGCTGCCTATACACAATAACAGAACAGATAGATAGTTTGGTGTAAGTCTGCTCTTTGTCCTTTTGCTATCGCATGACCCACTGTATGTCTTTTGCCGCACCACATGAATATTGTATGTCCCTGTTGTACGGATACCCTTGAAAATAAAACCTCAGTCTTCATTGTGCCACATACTTTTCCTCGCTCCACGTCCTGTAAATTATACCCTTGGTATTTGTTTTTTCAAAACATGTTCATAGTGTCTATTCCTTCATCGGTCCAGCAAAGTCTGCACTTATTGCTATCTGGAGTGTTTTTACTCCAACTGATTGGCTCATCTGATTAGCCGACACTGTACTCCCTGTTCTGTTGGCAATCATTCAATTGCAGCACTGAGAGCATAACGCCGAGTTAGGTTGCCGTGTAATGGAAAGGTATCGCGTAGACATCGGAGCATAACCCCGCCCAGCCGGTAATTCTAAGTCCAACGACTACGACTGGGTAATATCCGCAGCCTGTTGGACTGCGGAGTTATCCGTGGTCGGCGGCATCAGGACCGGAGGTAGCAAGGAACTCGACGAGTCTCCCCTTCTGGTGAACCTGAACCCCGGATCCGCAACAATATTTACAACTCAATTGTCAAGAGGCACACTTAAAGAAGTCCATAACAAAACTAAATAATTTGATTTCTCTGCATCATGTTGAACAAAAATGGGACTACAACAAACTTTGATAATGTGCAATCATGAAGCATTCCTCATTATTATCTGCAACACCAACACCAACATAAACAAGTTTTTTTTTATAACCTCTGTCAGATGAAAATTAGAACCAGGTCAAAGCTTATGTGCCAAAGAGGAAAGAAAGGAAGAAAGGTGAAGACAATGAAGAGGAAGTCATGATCATGGGAGAACACGAGATACTGTGAGAAAACTTTACACACCACCACTGACCAGAATGAACATACAAGTAATATATTTGATACAAAGCAATGGGAGAAGTATCCTCACATTCCTTTGTATTAAACATACGAATTGATGTATTAAATTGGAAAACAAGGAAAAAATTTTATAAAGACAAGATGTCAAGCCTCCAGAATTTTGCTGTACAGAGATAAAGGGCTCGCCCATATTTATGTACAACTAAAATGGCCGCCAGTCTACCACTCGGCCATCTTGATCAGATCACAAAATAAAGTGAGGGAACGTGTAATGCCATCAAGTACTGTGATTGTGCCAAGTTTGAACAAAATCGGACCATGCATGTCTGAGAAATAGTTGGGGACACATTTTAGTAACAAAATGGCCACCAGTAGGCCATCTTGGATATGACCTCGAAAAAAAAACAAGGAATGACGCGCATATGTAAGCGATTATTCGTTATCTGAGCCAAGTTTGAATAACATTTGTAAATGCATGGGCGACAAATGGTTGAGGACATGTTCGACACGGAGTGTTTGTAATTTTATTTTCACAACTAAAATGGGCGTCAGTCAGCCATCTTGGATATGATGTCAAAAAAACATTGACTTGCATATGTAAGCCATCATTCATCATCGGTGTGCCAAGTTTCAACAGCATCGGTAAATGCATGTCCGAGAAACGGTTGAGGCCGTGTTCAATGTGGTGACCAGACTTTTCAACATCCACCACTTCCAGAAATGTAAAGTTGGACTTGGGAGCCTCATCCGTAGTGAGTAATACTTTGTTACTTGGTGAGCAGTTAAGCAACACAAATGACGAGTATGCTGCGATTTGTTTATGGGTGATTGAAGTGGATGCAGTGTGCACCAAGCTTTACCGAAACAATCTTGGAAACTAACTTTCCTTCGGGCAATATATTGGTGAGACATAGAAAGACAGGATAGCGTTAAATCCTTTGTGTACCCATGACAGGTTGGTGCTTTTTCTGCGAACCCCCCCCCCCCCACCCCAATTCAAACAATTTCAGTCAAAACCTGGAAAAGCATTTCACATAAATCGATGTGGGAAGTGCGTGGGCATGGGGAGGAGTGCAATATTTCACAATACCTTCATTTAAGGAAATATTCTAAGGTGTGTTCTTCCTGAATCTTGGCAAGAGTCACAAATGTAAAAAGTATAAAAAGTTACACACCCATGATGCATATCATGAATAATTATCTGCCATGTGTTGTGATAATTGAACAGCACCCAACCACCCCCCCCACCCCTTTTCCACCTCCACCTCTGTACCATCTATAAATTCCTGAGAACCACAAAGACGAATTATGTTCCAACTCGCTTCTTTTAAACATATCAATTCTCAGATTTTTAAAGACAAAAGTCAATTAATAAGGAATTGCTGAACTTAAAGTTAAATTAAGCCTAAATAATTAAATGCTCAACCCTTCCTCACAATATTTATAAGGGAGATAGGAACAAATGGAAAGTTTGATGGTTTATAAACAGAACTAAAAACTTTCATCACAGCACTGGAATTCACAATTAAATATTTCTGCTGTGATGATGCTCCGATCGACCCTCGACCATTCAACCGGTTTTCCTTACACAACGTACATTTTGAGGCAGCAGAGGTGGACAAAGCATTTCGCAAATTCATTTGAGGGACCATTTTTACAACTGTGCCAACAATCCTTACCCTGAGAACTGCTGGGACAAGAATGGGCAAGAGCTGTGGTTGGTGTTCCTTTCTCGACTAAACATGTTGAAACGATTTCTTGTTCGGTGCCCATTTGTTTGATATACATGCTACCTTAATACGATAGAGAAACAAATCATGGTTGGAGTCATGGTGAAGTATCCCCTCCCTCCCCGCCTTCAACTCGGCCCCCGGGCCAAAAAATAAGATAAATAAACTGAAGACAGCGTTTGTACCTGTGTGCAAAAGTGATGCAACAATCCAGAAGCACAACCTAATTATTTATGTTTATACAAGCAACTTGGCAACTTTTTCAGGCACAGGATAGGTTTGTATCAGCTTGCAATTTACTATTCAGTCACTTAATTCTTTTTTTAACGTCATTCAACACCACCTTGTATTTCAAACACATTACATCAATATTGTTCGATCACTCCAACGGTGGAAATTACAACTTGCAGGCAGAGAAAAAGGAGCGCTATCAGGATGGCTTCCAGGTACACGCACTCACCTTTGAGCCGTCTCACCTGGGTGAGAATAGCAACCCAGCTATAAACTGTCACCCTGGTGTTTCGCCTACAGGGAGATTCCTCAATGTGTGCGCCGCTGATCAAAAGGACGTCAGCCAGAGGACCAATGTACTAGCATGGTCATCTCTGGATGTTAAAGATCCAAGGTGTCTTTCGCGAAGAGTGGGCGACTTATCGCCGGCACCCTGAACAAATTAGAAACTCCCGCCACATTCAATCAAACTCCAGGCCTGGCCAGCTGGTTTGTGGTAGACTGGCCAACCCAAAAGAATGTAGCAATAATTGGGGAACTTAAAGTAGAGTAG
Organism: Eptatretus atami; assembly: GCA_035128595.1. Lineage (NCBI taxonomy): Eukaryota > Metazoa > Chordata > Myxini > Myxiniformes > Myxinidae > Eptatretus > Eptatretus atami. The sequence goes on from CM068954.1 coordinate 197,102,736, forward strand.
TAGTAGTAGTAGTAGTAGTAGTAGTAGTAGTAGTCGTCGTCGTAATAGTACAGAGAAAAGAATATCTCAAGCACAGACTCGAGATAAAGGCTTGGTTGAATGCAGCACATCCTTGATACATCATGCAAACTTCTTTACAATGTTTGTCAGAAATTGTTAAACAGTTACTCCTGCGCTGACACGATGCTCTGATATACAAGGTAATGAGGGAACATAATCGCACACGTTTCAGTAATCATGGTCACATTTCATGCTCTTAATTACGTGAAGAACATCAACCATCACACATTCTGGCACACAAAAAGCGAAGGGATTGAGGAGGAGTAAAACAGCCGATTATACTTTAAATAGGGTATGGGCGGACAAGGCTTTACATTCATAAACGGATGACAATGGAAAAGATGAAGTGGATAAAACATTAAAAGGATCATCAATAAGTCACTTGTAAAATCAAAACACAAAAATTTGTTTGAGGTGTGGTTACTTTGGCATTTTTACTTGGCAACAGTGAATGACGCCAAGTTGCTGTGTGTCTGGGCTGCAGGCAGCAGTAGGTCATGTTGACCTGTCTATTGAATACAACAAAAGCCCAACAAAGGTGCAAAAACACACACTTTCTTTGGCTCTTTTTCTTTGTTCGTTGCTGCTTCTTTGTTTGTATGTTTTTTCACTTGTTCTTTTAAATTCCTCTTTGTACATCAAATTTACTTCTGCTTCGCTCTATTCAATCACTGCTGCCAGTAAGGGGTTCACCTCATGAAACACAATTACTCCCTTTGAAGGCTTCTTTTCACGAGCTACATATGAACCATCTTGGCCTGCTGATGAAGCCGAAACAATGACCATGGTGTTGATGTAAACTTGTGTTAATCTGTGGGACCATTGCACATTGTCTCTGACAGCTAAAGATCCATGCCGGTGCCCTGTGGAGATGTCCCTGTCGCTGTAATTAGGGAGATAATTTAATCTTTGCTTCTCAGATAAGTTAGGGCAGAGATAATCATATTTTATGCAATATGGATATTAAAAAAACTGAACGAAAATCTTTGATGTGGTGACGTCGCCACATATGCTTCGCCCACATTATGACACCATTATACATACTTGTACAAAGTTTGATTAAAATCCTTGAACCTAGGTTTAACATATTAAATAATTCTGGCTGCCAGACCATGCGTCCGATCAGGTGGAAATTTAAAACACGTTCCACACCCCTACTCAATCATAACTGTGACGTTTCACATCGATTGATGAAGCAGTTCTCGAGAAATTTGACGACTCGGGACGAGTCTGTAAAAAGGGAGGGGGGTAGTGTTACGGTTGTGGAAATTCACAGATCACCATTCAGGTTCCCGAAGATCAGTTTATGTCGATAAGTTGTGTGTTCCAGGTTGGATTTCCCCACCGATGTATAACGGAAATTATTCGTGTGCCGGGCTGTGAATCTTGAGGTAGTGTTATTCTTTTCTATCTTTATTTTAACAACACCAATCGCCACAAACAAACGAACTTCTCCTCACCATCATCTCCACAAACACAACATCTCCACAAATAACAACATCTCAACAAACAAACGAACTTCTCCTCACCATCATCTCACAAACAACATCTCCACAAACAACAACATCTCAAACAACAAACAGACTTCTCCTCACCAGCATCTCCACACACCGCCATCTTTTCACCAACAACACATCCCAACAAACAACATCTCCACAAACAAACACGATGGCATCCTCGACAGCGGCAAAGTGATTCTCAAACACGGCGCGTTGTGAAAGTGATCTCAACCACGGCCGCGTTTGACGGCAGAATCGGACCAGAACGGCGAAAGGGGCGGAGCCAGCCGGGGGTGAAGGTTCAAAAGGTGAAAGGAAGGAGGGCACTGATTTCGGGTAGTAAGCCAGAGCGACCCCTCCCCTCCGGGCTATAAAAAGGTGCGTTTCAATGCCGAGAGCATTGTTGGTCGGTGGAGGGAGTCGAGTTGGTGAGTTGAGTTTGGAAGCCTGGAGTCCAGTTGAGCGGTTGAGGAGGCGCCGGGTCGTCGACAAGGAACGAATGATTTGGAGAAGAGTGCTGGAGAGAGCGTTAAAGTTCGCGATGCGCTGGTGTGGTGGAGTCGGGAAGAGAGCTTGGAGAGTTCGGAGGTTGGAGTGCGGGAGAGACATCGAGGGTCGCCCAGCGAGTCACCAAGAGGGTGGCAGTAGCCTGCTCGGTCTCTCGGAGTCCTTCGGTCATCCTGGTTCCGACAATTATAAAGGCTTACGAGCCCGGTTCTTCCTTTCTTTTTGGGGTTTGCATGAAAGTCTGTGGCGCCTTGTCTACCAATAAAACTGATTAAGTGCATGTACATAATAAATAGACATCGGCTGTAAGTTTTTGCTGGTGTCTTTTCCCCATCTCCCCCCCCCCCCCAATTCATTGCATTGCTTGCATGCCTGTGTGGAAATAAATGTCCCCATTTGTTGAATGTCACCTGCTCGTTGCGTCCTTCCTCCATTGACTGCCATAATTGCGTTCGAAATAATTAGCTGGCTGATAATTATAAGCCGATAAAACGTACATCTGGTCCAATGGGGCTTGGCGATATAACCACTCGGCATCGCAAACGGAACGAGCTGCTTAAAGCGGCTCGTTTTCATGCAGGTCGTTGAGGTATAAACTCCCGGCATTTCTGTCTGCGCGAATAATTAGGTACATCGACAATTGGCGAGCGACCCTGTAGCGCGCGGGACAGAAGAGTTGGCTGGTTTATGGTGTGGTTAAAAACACCCGTACTGGGTTTGGCGTTGGATCCAAAAGCTGCCGACTAGGATTGCTCGTTCGTGGGCGGTGCGGCCGCAATTGAGCTAAAGGGGTCGCCCGCACGCCGGACGGGCGAAAATCCACAACAATATATTTTTTGAATTAGGCTCACTTGGCTGCACCGGAGGGTTTGAGGGTAGAGGAGTAGCAAGCTGAAACCAAATCCTATGTAGATTCTTCCTGATGACTTCATATTTGCTTATGGTTGTTCGGGTTTCTTCTGATGACTCCAATTGCAGACTTGTACCAATTTGGTTCTTCCATTTGATTTTGAATTTATTTTAATCTCATTCTTAATTCATTGAACAACAATAAACGTCATGGGTCAGGGTCAGCTGTACGTTCAAAGCGGGGTTGCAACAAAGCAGGACGTATTGGTACCCGGTCATCACTGTCAGCAGTTAAGTGTCGTTCTAGTTATCTCTTATTAATTACGTAACACATCAATACACAAAGCCGCACAAAATACACCAACTAACCACATTTCAAGGAGAGGGTACTACCATCTCCTTTCATCCCAATTCTGATCCATGATCTCATTACCCCATTAACCTTTCGCTAACCCAACCACTTCATTTAATAATTTTCAGCATTTCCTCCCCTCATCCCTTTCCTCTTTTTCTGTTCGTTTATTCCATTGATGTTTTGCTTCCACTGTCAATTCTACCTCGCTCTTACATGAGTCTCACTCCTGTTTAAAATTTTTTAATAATAAGTTCAGCCTCCACAAGACGTCGCACCTAAATCAGAGCCAAGTAACACTGAATATTTAATACAACAATATACATATGAGGAGGAACCCATGCTCCCATTTTGCACAACTTTCATAAGCTGGCTCGCAG
>CM068954.1:197124798-197137582 GCA_035128595.1 Eptatretus atami
AGTTTAGGCATTCAGCCTTTTCACGTGCGGTATCAGGAGTGCGGCCATTTGAGGTAAGGGAGGGGATGGATGGGGAACATACACCAGAAACAGATTTGATTAGACACCACACCACCAGGATTTGGAGGAGGGAGAGTGGTTTGAGAGTTTAGACTTGAGATTAGAAAGATGTTTTCTGGCTCTCCTGAGGGTAGATGAAATGAATTTTTCATTGATTTTATGAAATTTGTGGAATTTGTTTTTCACTTGGATGTTGTGGGTTACGATGTGTAAATAAAGGTGGAAAAAGTCTGATTTAATGTAATTTAATTCCAGGCAAATGGCAACAAATGGTGAAAACTTGAAAGGGGTTGTACACTTTCTATCGGCACTGTGGTGTACGTACAAACCTTATATAACTGTACACTATTTTGCACACATGCCCAGGGTACGCAGCATCAGGTCATGGCATCTAATATAAAATCTTTCGTTATATGGTATTTTTTTATTCACTTCAGCCTCCCTACCCGCCTATCCGCCCCCCACACTTACACAGCACACACAACACACAACAACAATAAAACCACACAGCACAAAGCGGCATATTGTGAAGGTGGGAAGATGACTTGAAATTTTCATCAGCACATGTGGCATAGTGCAAGTAGTTTAACCCCTGACCCTTTCAGGAAGGACAAGGCATTGAGGTGGAAAAACCTAGCATAGTGCATGTGATTCATTGACAACATGTTTCACTCCTGGAGGGAGTGGGTTTTGCTCGTGAATGAAATTTGATGGGGAATTGGCTGTGATATTTACTCCTTTTAAATTGGCCTTCTTCCTCCATCTTGAAATTATGAATAGAAAATAAACAAACAACCAAAAAAGTTTTTAACAGTGCCTCAGGCTCATGGAAGCAAAGTCACACAAAGCACGTCGACACAGGAAACGGACGATTTGAGACAAACACAGCTCCTTGTGGGAATGCTTCTAACTTTCCATGGCACCCATCTTGTGATAGCGTTGCTTTTCTACTAAGGAGAAATCTCAGCAGCCATTTCATTTTCCATACAACCACCATAAGCATCACCCTAGTTTCTATCGTGTTACCTTTTTTCTTGAGCAAGAAAATGTTTGGATGTATTTCCTCAATTCCAAGTGTTTCCCAAAAACTAAGGTGACACCATTCTTATTCCCCTCCTCTGTTGTATCTTTGCCCACATTCCACCATGCCAAACTAACCAGACCCAATTTCAACCGTGCCATGTATTCTGAACAGAGTGTACTCCTAACCCACCGTCCCTCTCTGCTCATGTGTCAAATCAATTATCAACATTGCGAATGCTTTTTAAGTAATCACAAGATGGTCAAATACTTAGAATAAGTCCTTCAATCCTGATGAATCTCACACTCACTATCTCTCTCTAAAAGCACAGTCTGGCAAACCCTCCTATCTACTTTCTGAACAATCCACTTGAGGAAGTTGAGTCATTCAAACTCCTGGGTCTCACTATCAGCCATGATCTTTCTTGGGCAAACCACATTTCAAAGTTGGTCTCCAAAGCCAGCCGCTGACTGGGCATCCTCGGTCATACAAAGTCCTTCCTTGGCACACCTGAATTCCGATCCACCTGCAAGGCCTTCTTGATGGAGTACTGCTCTCTCCTGTGTGTGCTGGCTCCCCTGCCTCATACCTTGCTCAGCTTGACGCCGTGGAAACCAAGTCCTTTCAAAATCATTGGAATCTCCCGCGATGAAGCTGAATCTGGGTCGATCACTTCACCATCGCAGACATGTCGGTGGTCTTTCTGTCTTCTACTGCCTCCTTTCTGGTCTTGCACCCTCTGCTCTTTACATGTTTTGTCCTCCCCAGTTTTCTGCAGGGCTCACACAGTTTACCATCAACCACCTTCTGGTGAAACTACCAGGACCACTCGTCACCTCCACTCATTTGTTCCTCTTTTCCCACCTGTGCAATTAACTTCCACATCCTTTTCAGTCTCATTTTTCCCTCCAGGTCTTCAAGACAGCTATTCCTCATTATCTCAGATCATCCCCAATTCAAAACTATGATCTTTTCTACCCTCGTTAACCCCTCACCCAAATTCCTCCTCCTTTCAATGTTCAGTTTTTCCTCGTTGGAGTTTCCTTCTGTATCCATCTTGTCCACCCCATGCATCGGCTGTGTCCATCTTGTCCGCCCCATACATGCGTGTTTCGTGTCCTGTTTTTGTCTGTTACGTCTTGATCCGTTCAGTGTACTAGCTCTTCCATGAGCCTCGACTATGTTTATAAAAAAAACCTCAAAATGTTTTTACGGTTACCTTTCAGGTTCACCTGTTTGTGCTACCATTGAAACTCCCATCTCGTGATGTAGGGAACCCACGTTTAAATCCCGTATTCCCTTTGTGCTTGTCCATTGTCTACTCGCGTCCATGTAATTCATGCAAAAGGTATACCTATATCTGTTGGTGTCTACATTAATGTCTGTGCTCTGTCTGAACAAAATACACCATGAGTCTTCGATTCTTCTTCTTCTTCTTCTTCTTCTTCTTCTTCTTCTTCTTCTTCTTCTTCTTCTTCTTCTTCTCTTCTTCCTCTTCTTCTTCTTCTTCTTCTTCTTCTTTTTTCTTCTTCTTTTCTTTGTTCTTCTTCTTCTTTTTTTTTTTTTTTTTCTTCTTCTTCTTCTTCTTCTTCTTCTTCTTCTTCTTCTTCTTCTTCTTCTTCTTCTTCTTCTTCTTCTTCTTCTTCTTCTTCTTCTTCTTCTTCTTCTTCTTCTTCTTCTTCTTCTTCTTCTTCTTCTTCTTCTTCTTCTTCTTCTTCTTCTTCTTCTTCTTCTTCTTTCTTCTCTTCTTTCTTCTTCTTCTTCTTCTTCTTCTTCTTCTTCTTCTTCTTCTTCATCATCATTTTACGGCCGTTCCCATGCCTGCATGTGTAAGCCGTGGTTCACCTCATGGCTGCTTTCCATTCCAGAAGAAGAAGGTGAGGGAACCTGAGTGTAAAAGCTATCCTCCATGGTATATGCCACAGCAACCCCCGACATAAGTGCGCTTACATGACCTGATGCCGTAACACCAGCAGTCCAGTGGTCTCATTGGTGGCCCACCCCAGCCCGCTTCAAGGACACCGATCCATGCACGACATGGCACGAAAGCAGACGGGGTATTATTCGCCTGCTGATAGAGCAGCCTCCCAGGACGTTACTACTGGGTTCGGGCTTCTGTACTATCAGGCAGTAAGTGCCAAGCTGTTAAGACACACACCCTGTACCCTCTGGACAATGCAGCAACACTACCCAGTGTCACCGCAGCAACTAACCCAGTTGGGGGAGCACACAACTCAAGTCCCAATTTCGCCAAAAGGCATATTTGATGCATGTCCTTCTGTTTTGATGATGCATGTCATCATGATGATGACATGTCATCATGATGATGGCATGATGATGCCTTTTGATGATGCAAAAGGCATATTTGATGCATGTCCACTGGACATGTTTTTGTGGCTGGATGCCCTTCCTGACGCCACCACAGCTGTGGACCTAGCCTTTGTCTAAAGAGACATACCCTACAAGGCAGCGGGGGGATTTGCAATCGGTTTCCTTATCCTCGGTGGACTGCCTACCAAGGCTAAAGAGCTCCACCTTCCCTAGTTGGGTTGGTGAGTGCAAAAGCATGTCCTCACATCTGAGAACCATCCACACTACATCTCGAAGGTACCAACTTACTCCGAGATCCTCCAGACGTTTAGCCAGTGCCCTCAAGAGCACTGTTACCGTGGTGTACCACGAGGAGGTCGTCTGGAAGTCTTGGCGAGTGTAGAAGCTATGTACCGGAAGGAAGGACTTGCACACTCGGCCTTCTTTACGCTCACAGAGCTATCCGGTGGCCGTAGCTAAAAGCAAGGAGTGGTAAACCACAGCTCACCTTACTACAGCACTAGACGCATACACCTGCCCTGTGGGAAACCACCACCACCACACCACATTATATTATTATAAAATGTATAAAAAATATTTGTTCACTTTGACTTTGCACTCAAGCTTACGGTCCTTACTTCGTATTACCAGTGAGGAAGAAATTGTTCTTGAAATGGACTGCGCCTCGTATAATGTTTGATTTCGAAATGAATCATTTCTGTTCTTCTTGAGACACGCCATTCACACGTGAAATGTTCCAAATATTTTTGGTTTTTTTTGCTTTTGTAACATGGAACATAAGGCAGTGAGACTCGCTGTCTATCGTGGAAAACATGCAAGTCGATGCAAAAGTCGCATGGACATGAGGGTTCATTTGAAGTCGCTAAAAGATGGTAAAACGCATTAGTGACGGCTTCTTCGAACATGAGGAACTTGATCAGACACACGTGCACAGATATGTCACTTCTGAAAGCCTACACACGACGGAGGGAAGACGAGCGTATAGCTTGCTTACGAACTCCCTGCAGCGATGAGCTAGCTCTTGGACTCGAGAGCCACGGCCATGTCTGAAAGATGTTTTTGAAAAGTTCTCCTCCGATAATAACGGGATTTGATTGTAGCTATGCAACCTTTCATGCAAAGCCATCTTCCCACATTGCCCCTTTGAGCTCGAGTTTTATTTTCATGATGCTGTCAACGTTTTGAGCACCGAATGCCGGCTTGTTGACGGCAAACAAGGAGCGCATTGTACAGGCACGTTCGCTTACGTTTACAAAGTCTTGAGCATGAGCTCTCCGGGTTACGGCTCACACGGACACATTCAATTCGGCTCCAGAGCTTGGCTCATCTGTTTTATCATCCGTCCCAGTGGACTTCACGGACATTGATATTCCCACTTTGATTTCTAGCAGTTTGGAATTGGACGCTGAAACTTGTGCTCTTGAAATTCCTTTTTTTTGTAAAAGAGATGTACATTTGTTTTTAAATTTAAATTCCAACTACCTAAATCGAATTTAAAGGGAAACTCCTCTCTGACCACGTGGTGTCGAGGTAGCATGATTTACCTTTGAGCTGTCTCGTCTGGGTTCAATTCCTTACCAAATACGAGCTGTCACATTGCATCGCAAAGTTAAGTTAAGTTAGCCGAGGACCCATGTGCCCGCACTGGTCGTGAGTGGACGTTAAACATCCCAAGGTGTCGCTTCACGAAGAATAGACGAGTCATCTGTGGCACCCTGAGCGAATTCCTGCCACAGTTGAATGTTTGACCTGGCTAGCCGGTTCATGAAGAAACTCAGGCAAAAAACATTGCCCAGGACGTTGGACTAATCGGTGCCGTTAAAAAAGGTGCGCTCCATTTTGTTGGAGTTGACGAGCATAACCCGAATTGCATTGCCTCTCGTTACTTTTATTCATTGACTTCTCGTTGCTCCATGATTCCACCTGGGCATTAATCATGAGAGACGATGAAGCCCATGATATTACTCGCCTTTAGTGCATGATGAGCCTGTCTGCTCCGAAAGGTGCAGCGGACTGTTATCGGGTGGATGGGCATGACACACGTGGCATGGTTGTGATGATCGTCTAACCTTCTTTCTTTCGATTTGGATTTGTGAATTGTTGAAGGCACCATGTTCTTTTCATCTCTTTTATTATTTTTTTATTTCTATTTCTTTGGATTGAGTAAAAATATGTTCGGATCATTGCTGTAACCGATCACCAATCTGGGTGGAAAAGAAAAAGTCTCTTTTGTCAAAAACGTTCCCCCGTTTTGAAATCCATTTATCACCTGATAGCTTCTGTACTCCTTGATGGAAATGTATGAAGATGATGGAATGTATAACCTGCGGTTGGCTACCTTTAAATGGATATCGCCATCGATGAGGAAATGAGGATTCTTGAACTCCATGGCAGTAAATGCCTTCATTATCCAACAAAGATATGCATAGGAGTCAGGGTCTAGCAAACCAGTCAGAAATGTGGTTGGTTGTTGGACAAGCAGAAGCCCAAAAGTGGTTGCCCAACTATTAAGCATGGTTGTCTGGGACTTTTTGTTAAAATATAAAGATAAAGCTGAAGTGCAACAAAAATAGTTTTATTTAATCAGATATTTCAGACATTATACACCTGATGACGTGAGGGATGACAAAGATATTGTAGCGTCGACGACTCGACTAACATCGAGCTCGTCGCGACGGGAAGGTAAAATCCCGCGATGTCCCGAGCAGCTTAACTCCTGCGGAGACGTTCCAAATTATGGCGGAAAACACGAAAACCTTAAAGCTTTTAAAACCAACGGGTTTATGACCGAACTCGCAAACAATAACTCGGGGATGATTGACCGGCGGAGGGCAACGACGGCGGTTAGTGGTGGGGAAGAAAGGGGGACGTGGGATCGACAATAAATAATATTGTACAATGAGAATAAAAACTGTGGCACCGCACACACCAGACTCGGTCAATGACGGGGGAAAGTGACAAATAACAGGGGACTCGGCTCCGGTGGTAGCTGGTGGAATCATGGGCAGGCGATGAGGGAACGATGAGATGATGAGAAGATGAAGACACATGGGCGGGTTGAGGAAACGGCGCAAGGCAGAAACGACAAAATGGGTAGAGGGAGGTAGGCAAGACGAACAGGCACAGGATGAAGACAGGTAGGCAGGACGACGACCTCAGAGAAAGCTCTCCTATTTTACCTCAGACCTCCTCACACGTTGATGGTTCTCTCTTCAGGCTTGTACACCAAAAACTCCCAGCTGCGTTCTCCTCAGACTAACCGCGCGATGCAGCTTCTTCCTCTTTCTCCCAGGGCCACGCTCTGCCCCTCCGAGGTGATCCATAGCTCCTGGAGTTTGGCCACCCAAACCCCCCTGGGAGGCATCAAACGCTTCTCCCCTTGCTCTCGTGCCGAGTCTCCCTGCACCCCCCGGTCGAGTTTGACATAGATGTTATATGGCACAATTTCCCTAACCATAATCCCTAACCAAGTATTACCATCCACCACCCCCCATATGGTGCACATTTAAACAAGACATCCTTAAGCTGACATGTCCCACCTTATTACATCAAGATTGGCTAACTACCCGTACACGGACCACGGACCATGCTACTCTATACATTCCTATCTGCTCTATGGGAATATCTAACACCCCCCCCCCCCCCCCCAGAACCACAACTCCTGCAAGGTTCACTGCAGGGGCAACAGCTCCAGTCTTAATACTTACACACTCGCACCTAATTAACCTCAACAAAATAAATCACGAGGGGCTGTGGGAAGCGAGCTGGAGCTAACTTACCTAACCTCCTTCCCGTACTACCCCCATAACTGCCATGTGTAAATTCTTCTCTTGTCCCCTCGTTCCGATGCCTTGGGGTGGGGAGAGAATGGCTTCCAAAAACAAACAACAAGCAGGCCTACCTGAAAGACAATTTACCTCAAACGAATCAAACCCCATGACTTGACCATGTCCCCCAGTGGATGTCAACTACTACAGCTGTCGGCTGAGCCCAAATTCAAATTTGGACACTACCTAGCCAATTTCATGGTCTACCTGCCCTTTACAGCACTCTGGCTCGGGACTTATCAAATTGCATGGGACTGAGTGGAACATTCCCAAGTGGGGAGGGCCTCCACAACATATAGGCTCTCCTGGCCTCTCCCATGGTCACAAAGGGTCTCCATACCCGTTGGTTGCCCAAACCAGACCCTCCTCCGACAGGCCACCCAAACTCCAGACAATTCCGGCTGTCAGGGGTGAGTTACCTCAGGAGGGGCCGCAGTCACCGCTCCTCCAGAGCCTCATGCATACCTGTGGACACACACACCTTCCCACCGGTAAAACCCCAAATGTCAACAGACGTGCCTCTGTTGTGCCTGATGAAGCCGGCTGTGAATCCGGTGAAGCGTTGCCCTGAAACCGGGTCTGCTCTCGCTTTTTTGCTCAAATTAGCAGAGTCGATCGAGTTTTTTACTTTTGGTTGAAAGCACCTTCTTCTTTAAGAATGTGTAATTCCAACCACCAAAATGTTATACAAATTATATATATATATATATATATATGTAACCCTAACAGCTCAGTGAGTCAGTGGTTAGAAAGAGCTTTTATATGTATTAGCGGGGTGTGCTTACACATTATGTAAGCATGTGAACTGTGTCCCCATTGTTCCGGGTCCTCACCTGCATTTGATTTTTCATATTTTTTTTTTCATTTATTTATATTTTCATTTACGGATGCTTTTCCAACGGTTCTGTGATTTTGACTGGTGCATCGGCTTTGATGTCCGTCGGCACAAAATTACTGTGCTTCCCCATTGTCTCGGGTCGCCCATCTGCATTTTTTTATTCACATTTTTAATTGGTATTTTATTTTATTTTATGGATGTTGTCCGACGATTCTGTTATCCCCCCCCCCCCGGTGTAACGGCTTCAATTTCCATAAGCACACAATTTCAGCTTTCTACGTCACATGGAAGGTACCGAACTTTAACATAAGTCAGTGGTTACAAAGAACTTTATATATTGGATACCAGCAAATACCACCCATTGCTTCGCTGATAGGAATGCTAAAGAGGGAGGGTGGGAGGGGGAGAGAAAGAGGAGAGGGAGGGAGGAGAGAGAGTGGGGGTGGGGGGGGGGGAGTGATGAGTTAGAGGGGGAAAGAGTGAGAGGGAGGCATTGGCTAATGACGGTAATGACTTCCAATATATCAGAGATAAGTTTGGTGCAGAGAAAACTGGCATGCTAAACTCAAAGCAGGCATTTTCGTTGGGCCCCAGATCCGAGAACTGATGTGTGATCCTGAGTTCACACATATACTGAACCCACTTGAGTTTGCAGCATGGGAAGCATTGGTGTTGGTTGTGCAGAACTTTCTTGGGAACCATAGAGCTGAACAGTACGCTGAATTAGTGGACAACATGCTAAAGACCTATCGGTGAATGGGCTGTAGGATGTCTCTTAAAATGCACTTCTTGCATTCTCATCTTGATTCATTCCCACCTAATCTGGGTGAGGTGAGTGATGAGCATGGCGAAAGGTTCCACCAAGACAGTTCGGTCATGGAAACCAGGCATCAAGGCCGGTTCAACCCAAACATGATGGGTGATTACTGCTGGTTCCTACAACGGGAGACCAATTCCACACACAAGCACAAGAGCAAGTATCTCACACACTTCTGAACCACGTCTGAACAGTGCCTATGCTGACTACATTGAAAGGAAGAGTGTAAATTTGAAGTGTTGTTTCTAAATCCCTCACAATGGGGCAGATTTCCTTATCAAGTTTACACCCTTCCGAAGGTTACCACGTTCTAATGTTTTATTAACTTCTTTTTCTGCAACTTGTTTGAGTTCTTTGTTTGTATAGCCGAAGTTTGTATATTTAGCCAAGAACACCTGCATTTCCCTTAGTAGCAGACGAAAAGTTTTTTGTTGTTGTCCAGTGTGATCCACGCTATCTTTTGGAAGCAACTGGTCTTTTGTGTGTTTTAACAATGAGACCTTCTGCTATTTGGCTATTTCAGCCCATCCATGTGAATCTAGCTTTATCATGATCTCGAAAAGATGGTTCTGTTTTTTGGTTGGCCCATTAGGTATTCACATTTAAACATTCGAACAAAGAAACAGTCCTTACGGACGGGTTAATTTCCCCAACTTCCATGATGTCCGTGTGTTTTATGACTTGTAATATGGGCTTCTACCAGGTGGTGCGATGTGATAGACATTTGCTTCGAGAGAATTGTAGTCCTCGCCCCACCCTGAACCCCGGGGGGCAATTGATTTTTATTTATTTAGTTTTTTTTATTGTCTAAAACCTTCTTGTGTACACTGGCGTGAATAGAACCACCAGTGTTCAATTGGTGTAGCGGGATCTGAGATTTCATTCTAGATCATTCTGTCCAGCAGTTTAGCTGGATCCTAGATTTAAATAACATATTCTTGCCTGAATCAACTTCATCCCTCATCCTTCAGCGAGGCAGCCTGCAGCCTCTTCCCTCTCTTCAGACTTTGACCAAATCACAAGCTGCTCAAACACTTGGGATATGTCTTTCAATCCTGACAAATCTCTCCCTCTCACTATTTCAGTCAGGTCAGTCTTTTGTGACTGCCACTGGAAACATGTAACCCAGTGCTACGTGTCACATGATGGTCGGATTGTCAGCGACTAAACCAACACCCCCTCACTGGCTTTGCGAGTGGGGAGGATGACTGTGATACCCTGCCAGGACTAAAAAAAAAAACACCTGACAAAGGGTGGATGAGCTTTCTCTGGGAGTTGATGGCCATCCAGTATGGAGATGGTATCTCCTAATAGGGGGAGGAAATATTTTTTTCCCACCTGGCCTAGATAGTCCCTCCTACACGGTGGTGCTGTGAAGAGGTTTCCTTGTTTCAGGACAAGGTGAAGGTTTTGCCAGTTTTCCTCTTCTTCTTTGTAGTCCTTCACATTTACTGGCTCTCAGTCTTGTTTCGGATGAATTTCAATTAAAAAAAAATCTCTCTCCGAAAGTACCTTCTGGCAAACCCTCCTATTGACTTTCTTAACAATCCTCTTGAGGAAGCTCATTTATTCAAACACCTGGGTGTCACCATCAGCCATGATCTTTCTTGGGCAAGCCACATGTCAAAGTTGGTCTCCAAAGCCAGCCGCCGAAGCTGAAGACTGGGCATCCTCCGTCATACAAAGTCTTTCCTTGGCACACCTGAACTCCTATCCTCGTCGCCAGCTTCATGGAGTACTGATCTCCCCTCTGGGCTGGCTCCCCTGCCTCACACCTTGCTCAGGTTGATGCCGTCAAAACCAAGGCTTTCAAGATTATTGGAATCTCCTGTGATGAAGCCGAGTCTGGGCCTTTGACTTCACTATCACAGACAGGTCAGTGGTCTCTCTGTCTTCTACCGCCTTCTTTCTGGTCTTGCACCCTCTGCCCTCTCTGTGCTTTGTCACCCCCAGTTTTCTGTAGGGTGCATGCACTGCACCATCAAACCCCTTCTGGTGAAAGCCACAAAATCCTGGATCACTGCTCACCTCCACTCAATCCTTCCTGTTTCTTCCTGCCTGTGGAACCAACTGCCACAATCTCTTCAATCTCATTCTTCCCTCCAGGTGTCCTAGACAGCTGTTTTCCACCATCTTAGATCATCCCCGATCTTAAGCTATGATCTTTTGCTTCCCCACTCTCCTCCCACAACCCACCGCTGATCCCTTCTCCATCCAACTTTCCAGTGTTTCCTTCCGTATCTACCTTGTGTATCCCATGTGTCCTCCCATAACCTTCATTCTTCCCCATGACCATTATTTGTCCAAGTCACCCTCTATTTTGTCCTTCAACTCATGTCTCTCTCTCTCTCTCTCTCTCTCTCTCTCTCTCTCTCTCTCTCTCTCTCAAAAAACAAAAAAAACATGTAATTCATGTAAAAGCACATTTGTGTTGCCAAACATTCTTGTCTGATATGTGATGTATGGTTGCGCTCATGATTGAATCTTAAATCACAGTTTGTTCAATGTTTAAAAAATGTACCATACCCTTTACAGAGCATTGGTGCTGCCGAGCAGTTTCTTGGCAAGGTTATACTAGGTAGTTTGCCATTGCCTTCCCACCATTGTTTATCCGTGCTCTATCCTTTAAATGCTGAACGTCGAGCAAGCAAGCAGCGCGGACCATTTTTAAAGTCTTTGGTACGACTCAGCCGGCCGGGGTTCAAACCACAGACCTCCCAGGCTCAGAGCGGTGTCGTCGAGTCATGGTGTCATCATGTCGTTGAGTCATGGTGTCATGGTATTGTGGTGTCGACATGTCATGGTGTCGTCATGTCATCATGTTGTTGTCGAATCATGGTATTGTGGTGTCGTCATGTCGTCATGTCATCGAGTCGTGGTGTCGTCATGTCATCGTGTTGTCGTCAGTCGTGTTGTGGTGTCGTCATGTCGTCGAGTCGTGGTGTCCTGGTGTCGGCGTGGTGTCGTCGAGTCGTGTTGTGGTGTCGTCATGTCGTCGAGTCATGGTGTCGTCATGTCGTCGTATCGTCGAGTCGTGGTGTCGTGTCGTCGAGTCGTGTCATGTCATCGAGTCGTCGTGTTGTCGGTGAGTCATGGTGTTGTGGTGTCGTCATGTCGTGGTGTCATCGTGTCGTCGCAGTCATGTCGTCATGTCATCATGTCATCGTGTTGTCGTCGAGTCGTGTTGTGGTGTCGTCATGTCGTGTTGTCGTCGAGTCATGGTGATGTGGTGTCGACATGTCGTGGTGTAACGGGAAGATTTCCCTGATGGTTCATCCTCGTATTTGCTTGTAGGGCACTGCTCAAGCCCAAATACCTCTCACATGGAATACTGGAGTTAGTGTCATTATTTTTGTACAGTACGTGTTACAGTGTCGGCTAATTTATATTTTGCATCAGTTGTCTGAGCATGTATATATTTTCTCTGTTGTCCACATAATGTGTGAACCTGGTCATTTGGATCCAAAGTTTTTTGTTTTTTTTCTCCCACTTTGTGTCCCTGCTCTGTGAAGTACCAACATAAATGTAGTTCCAGGTGGAGAAATTCATTAGAGCCTCATGGGAAAAGTGACTGGTGGATCAAATAGAAACCTATTCACTGTAATTATGATTTATGATAACTTTAATGTTTCAACACAAGTTGTATTCCTCCAAAATTGCATTGTGCTTTTGCGTTGTCTTGCATAACAAGTGACGCTGCTCCTTATTGGCCTTCCTCCCTTCCACAATGCTCCTTTTATTGGCTGATGCAATCGTGTCGCAATGTCACTCGGTTAAATGAGCACAGAAGAACGCCATCAGGCCCATTTTGCTGGCACCAAACTGCTATCCAAGCATTCTTGATACCGAAGCAATGCTCTCCAACATGGTGGTGGTGGTTGGATTGGGTG
>CM068954.1:197137592-197150085 GCA_035128595.1 Eptatretus atami
TAAGGAAGGTAGTGGAGAGGTAGAGAGGATAAGAATGGGCAAAGTGGGTGGTAAAACACCTGGAGGGGGTGTTGGGGTGATTTTGGGGTTGGGGCCAGCTATAACTCAACAATCATCACATTGCAGGGAAGATGTTCAAGCTGCTGACCCAAAGCTTTCATCCTGAATGTTCTTCATTTGCTGATTAGTGACAGAAGAGTTTTTAACTCTATCGTGAAAGCTTTTAAATATTGAATGGTCTCAGATAATGGCTCAAACAAAACCCCTGTGGAAATTGCCCGATGAAATGAAAGAGCAAGAAGGAACCCGAAGAAGTAAAGAGCAAAGATGGAGTCATTGGGAGGAACCTGGATAGGATTCGGGTTTCAGTCCCTACTCCCCAACCCTCAAACCCATCCAGGTGCAGCCAGGTGAGCTGATATTAGAGAGAAAGTCAGACACCAAACGCTGCAAGTCTGACCTTTGAGCCTGGGCCACATCTCCACCCCAACATCAAAACACCTTGCCTACCCTAACATTAGAATCCAAGAACATGTTATATGATTCTTGACTTCACCAATTTGTCCAGGTAACAACCAAGGATACAGCCAACCATTCACTTAATAACTTGGCAGCAATGTTGTTTTATCTGATAAAGGAGGGAGGAGATGAGGGGTTTGTGGTGGGATGGGGAGAGAGAGGACGGGGCTAAACATTGGAAGAGGCGGGGGACATGTCAGGAAAAGTGAAGGGGTTGGAAGGGGATTGTATAAGAGACAAGAGTCAAATATATGAAAAGATAGTCGTATACAGCGCAACACAAGTGTATCGATACTCGAACCAACTTCCCTCCCCAACCATATGAACCCATATATACTGTATATCCACTAACCAAAAGAGAATGTAATTGATTAACTTTCCTTACTTGCACCAATCTTTCCTGGCAAACTATTCTACATGATAATTAGACAAACAAAGAAGTCCTGATCCATCTCGGGCCGAGTTCATATTTTTGCGTTATTTTCAAGTCCGTTCATCCGGCCACCACAATCTCAAAATATATTCCTGCATTGATGATGTTGGTGCTTTAGTATCTTAAATACTCTGAACTGAACTCCAAATACCTGCGAGTCGAATGTCAGGCCGAGCCAGCTGGTTCCAGAAAGACTTGAACCGCAACCTCACCGCCTTACCCCTACTCCGACCGACCCCCGCAGAAAGGTGGCAATAATTGAGGCAGTTAAAGAATAAGAAAAATTTTCCAAATCGATTGCATGCATATTATAAATTAAATTTTTAGAAAACAGTTTGAGTTTCTATTAAATGCATAACGTCCGTTATTTACTTATTATTCTCTGTACAGAGTGCCGGTTCGACTGAACCAGTTTCTTGGCTGGAGTTACAATCCTGGATGAGTGACGACTCTGGTTCAGGATACTCGATGGTGTGCAGGAATTTGGAATTTGCCCATGGTACCGGCGATAGCTTATCTCCACTTGGTGAAGGACACCGTGGCATTTTTATCGGCCATTAACTAATGGCAGCAGACGGGACGCCCAGTTTAACGTCCGGCCGAGGGATGGTGCACACATTGATAAATCATCCTGCTCATGAAGCACCAGGATGACTGTTTACATCTTGGGCCGAGATGTGAATCCAAACGAGACAGCTCAAGGTGAGTTTGCATACCTCGAGGCCATCCTGCTACTCTTAGAGATATTTACGTGTGTGTGTGTGTGTGTGTGTGTGTGGTGTGTGTGTTGTGTGTGTGTGTGTGTGTGTTATTGGTTGTTATTTCCTGTGCGGGTGGTTTAACGGAGCCTTCCCAGGTCTCGGTGTGTGTGTGTGTGTGTGTGTGAAAAGTATCGAATATGGTGTCCTTCAAAGCCCCTCTCCCCCCCCCCCCGCCACTCTAATGTGTCCTCGATTCCTCTTTTTTTTTTTCTTTAGGTCCTTAACCCCCGTCCCAACCCCAGGTCCTCAACCCCCCCCCCCCACCCAAGTCCTCAACTGCCTGTCCCCCAAGCCTCAACCCTTTCTTTTGCAACTCTGTCCCTTCTTTGCCCCCATTCCACCTCTCTGTCCCCAACTCCCTCTCTCTCTTCAGACCTCAGCCACCCCCTCCCAATCCCAGGTCTGCAGCTCCCCCTTTCTTCTTAAAGTCGTCACCCCCCCCCCCCAACCCCTCGGCTTCCCCTTTCTTTCTCTAGTCCTCAACTCCCCTCCCAACCCCAAGTCCTCAACACCCCCCCCACCCCCCAAAGCCTCAACTCCCCTTCCCCAACTATGTCCATTCCCTGCCCCCACCATTCCCACCATTCCAAGTCACAAGGAAGCACAAGGGAATTAGACCCAGGTGGAGACCATTCAGCCTGTCATGCCTGTGCCACATCAACAACACACCAATTTATCAACACCAGATCAAAATAAGAAAAATGCAAAATGTTTATTTTTTGTAGTTTTTTTCTTTTCTTCTTTCTTCCTTTACACGGGAGGGGGAATGGGCTTGGGTAAAAAAACACACAACATCAACCACACAACACCCCTTGACGAGACCCCCACAAACAGCACTCCATACACATGCACACGATCACCCATCAATACTCAAGCTACCTAAAAGTCCAACCAACACATCCCGATACCCGTCTATTGCCGTAACTACCAGGTACCTATCTAATTCCAATTTAAACTTATCATCTGTTTCTGCTGCCACTACCTTTCCAGGGAGACCATTCCATACATTAACGACTCTCTGAGTAAAAGTCCCCCTACCTTCCTACCGTCTTAACTCTCCTCTTCTTTACTCTCATTCTCTGTCTTCCACTTCCTCTTTCTCATTCATGTCTTTAACGCACTCCAAACCCCAGATTCTCATTACTCCCCCCCCCACCTCTCCAAATCCTCAATGGTGTGTGTGTGTGTGTGTGTTTTTGATGGATTGTCACACACACACACGCACACACACACACACACACACACACTTTTTCTAGGGACAATCATTATTATCCCCCGTTGGACTTTGTCCGAAATGGGGCTTATGCATTGCGTCTCATCTGTCCGTGTGTCTGTCTGTGGATCTGTGTACAGTCATGCATTTTCCAATGTTGTTCAAACTTGGCACAGGGCTACTGAGTGATAATCTACATTTTCACGTCATTTTGTTTCGAGATCAGCTCCAATATGGCCGACTGTCGGCCATTTTGTTACTCAAACGTGTCCCCAACCATTTCTCGCACGTGCATGGTCCGATTGTGTTCAAACTCGGCACCTGCACAGTACATTATGGCATTCACGTGCGTCTCACTTTATTTTGCGATCTGATCCAAGATGGCCAACTGGTGGCCATTTTAGAGTAAAATATACTCGGAATTGAACGTGTCCTCAACCTTTTCTCGGACATGCATTTACCGATCTTCTTCAAACTTATTTATTTTCGTACCTATACCATGAAGCATCTTTCATGAAAATTATCTAAAAAATTCTGAGTACTCTTTTCATTTTAACCCCCAACCATCTTTATGTACAGTTTACAAAAACTGATCAGACAGCATTTTCAGCTGCATGATCAATTTTTTTGTTGTCTACACTTATGGAATTTATTTTATACACGAAAATAAATATTGTTTAATGTTATTACCTCCGCCATCGAAGGTGAAGGACGTTATGTTTTCACCCCCTTTCTGTCTGTTTATCTGTTTGTCTGTTTGTGTGCAGGATATCTCAAAAAGTTGTGGACAGATTCGGATGAAATAGTGTGGACAGGTTGGGTGTGTGACAAGTACGAACTGATTAGATTTTGGTGAAGAGCCGGATCCAGATCCGACTACTATAATTTTATAGTGATTCTTGACCATTGAGAGATAGGAGGAGTAGGAGATTGGGGACCATACTCTATGCAGAACATTGGTGCTGCTGAAGCAGTCTCCTTGGCTATTGGGCACAATCCTGGATGGGTTGCCACTCCAACACAGGATACCAGCAAGCTGGTACTCATTTTGCTGACCTTGGAAGGATAACAGGCAGAGTCAACCCCACCTGGTATTAATTCAATAGCTGAGCAGGATTTGAACTCAGGACCCTAGGATCCAAAGCCCACCACCCTAACCATTAAGCCAACACCAGGCATAGAGATAGGGCTAAAACGATATATAGCATGATGTTTCAAAAACTGTTTTGGGCCCGATATGTTCTCGTGGATCGGGCATTGCATGGTGGTGGTATGCGCTCTACCGAGTACCCTTCTAGTCCTATTTGTGTAATTCAGTATGTCTCCCCAATATATATATATATATATATATGAACATTGAATCCCTTCTGTGCACAATTTGCATTCCGAATTGGAAACATCATACATGTCACGTGACTCTTACACAATATAACTACGTGACCCACAGGCCACATCATTGATATTTATGACCGAATCACCCAATCGTATGCAATCTTCCACGTCACATGACCATTCAAGTCATTTGCACATGCACATAAATCTTGTAAATATGGGCTATCCCTTTAACTCGATACAGCAAAATTACTAATACCACAGGGACTACGATATTTTCTTTCTTTTTGTCCTTGTTCAAAAAAAGATGTACAGATGGTTTCCCATGATCATTTATTGTGACCGTCCCTAACTTGTTTCATACTTTTCGGAGTGACATCCCAACATTCTTTTGCATTTAAAAAAAAAATGTTTTTATTACTTGTTATCTCGATGGACTCAGACTTTGTGAGGTCGAGCACTTCGTTGCTGGATTTAATGTGCCACCACTTAATGTCGAGATATTTGGCGAAAGCATCTTGAGTGGAACTGTGCCACTTTCCTGAGATGGTATACTATGGTAGCCCAGGTTCTGTTCTGCTCCCACACACGGGACTTGAGAGAGTGGAAAATGCCTGGAGCCCTGGCGTTTTATGTTAAATTTCAAGGACTATAGGCAGGCATCCTTTGGCACAACTCCTCCCAGGTAGGCCAAGTGTGAAACTGACTTCAGCGTACAGTCACCTCGTGTGATGCCAGGAGTGATGTCGCATTACTGGTGGAGAACTACGGTTTTATCTATGCTGATGGCAAGACCCCATTCCTGGCATGCATGATATAAGCTGTTGGTGAGGAGCTGGAGATTTGTTGCATTGGATCTAGCGAAGGCTAATATCATCTGCGTAGGGGAGTTCATCTATCTTGTACGTCATGGCACGACGTGTGCGCAAGCGGCAGATATCGAATGGATTCCCAACTATGCAGTGGGATATGATAATGCCGGTATTTCGCTGGCTTAGAACATAAACATACAGTAAATAATTTTGAGAACTTCGTTTTCTTGAATTACTTATTTTGGTGTGACTTAAGGGAATAGTAGGTTGTGCTATTGGCGAAAGAAGGGGAAAGAATATAAGAAAGAAGGGGAGGAAAAAGACAAGGGAAGAAGTAGTTTCATGTTTGCAGACTTCTTCAGGTTTGATGGGCCAATGGGTGCTTATCTTGGGAACACGTTTGTTGGGATGAATAATTTGTTTTTGGAATAGCTACATCCGATAAGACGTGATGGCGACAAGCCCATAGCTTTCCAAGGACCACTCTGCCGGAGGCCAAAGTGTTAGCAATATATAGTGGACCTTGACAATATCATCTGCTATGGCAGCTCAATGACCGATTGTGTTGTTAAAATTTGTTCCTTGTTTGAAAGTGAGAAAGAGGAAGAATTTTGATGTTCGTATTTAAGGAGCTCATAATGGATCCATGGAGAAGTTTGTTTCACTCTGTTTGTTTGACATGTGATTCTTTTGTTTTTCACTTGACTCTGCACCATGAGAAATTTTTAAAATGTATACCGCGTGGCACTGTCAGTCGCCTTTTGCTGTGTACACATGCAGGCGTTTTTGGTTGACTCACGAATGACAGACATACTCTGCAAGTGCTGGTAAATATTGATTTCATGCATCTTACGATTACAATCAACGTGCTCAGCTGCATTTTTATGCAACATGTGCCATTTTTTTTACTCAGCATGTCAAAATCTGGCAGTGTGGGGAACATCCGTCTGTCAAACCCTCTTCAAGGCTCCTGGTGGACCTTCTATGTTCTGAGTATGATATGTACAAGAATAGCATTGGGAATTATTTATGTACTAGCAAAAGTACCCGTCCCCAGTGACGGGAAAAGTTTAAGTCGATCTATGAATTTAAATTATTTCATGGACTTTAAAAAGGTTAATTGTGTTGCACTCTTGGTTTCACTCAGAACCAAAGCTCTGAGCTACTTATACCACCCACCACAAAATGGTGGTGAAACATCTGGCCGTGGAGGTTGGATTTGTCTCAAAAGTGGGCAAAATATCGCTATTTAAAATTGTGTTACTCCATGAGGATCAGTATTAAATCTACTTTAATCCAGATGTTCATGTTGATGTTAAAGATTACTGGAAGGGACAACATAAAAAGTGAATATTGAGACTTTGCCTATGTGCACAGCTTTTCAAACGCAGTGTGGGAAGCCGCCACCGTAAACAGGAGACATGGGCATTAACTTGAACCTTCTTAAAACTCAAAACTGAAACAAAAGTCAAACTCTAAAGATTGAGAATTTCTGCATTCAACCAATGCCTAATTGTTACCTCCACCACCGAAGGTGGATGGAGATTGTCTTCACCCCTGTCTGTCTGTGAGCACGATATCCCACAAAGTTAATAGCAGATTCTGATGAAATTTGTGCGACATGTTGGGTGTCTGACAAGGACGAATTGATTCGAGTTTGATGAAGATCCGAATCTGGATCTGGATACAAGAGTTGTTTTTTATTTTAAATGTGATTCTTTAAAATTGGCAGATGGGACCAAAAACGATATAAAGCACAATAATTCAAAAGGGTGTGGAAAACTTTGTGGATGAGTTGGTTAGGTGACGAGATCCATCCGATTTCGATTTTGGTTTCGGTCCAGCTGCAGATCTGTCATCAGTGGAATAAAAAGCGGAATTGTTCAGCCTGGCGGAAGAATCGAGTGCCGTTAAAGTTGGCCCATTCCCCACGCAGCGCAAGATGGGGTTGTGCAATCACTTCTGTTGGGTCCCAAATTTTCAACAAAGCTTTATAATGAGATTATGGAGAAGACAAATTAATATTTTTGTAAAATAATAATAATAATTACTATTATTATTATTGCTCTTCTTCGACCCTTTTTATTATTTTTTTTACCATTTTTTCTTCTTCTCAGCAACCACTTGTCTGAATGACACAAAATTTTCAGGGTAGGAGTGATCCCACAAAGAGAATATTTTAATGATGGGTTGTAATTATTTTATTTGAAATATTCAGAGACTGGAAGATATGATGTTTTGTCATAAGAAAAAGTGTTATTTTAAAACACTACATGTACAAATGTTACCCTATTTTCTTTATCTTCTGGGAGCTTTCATTTCAAGGGTACAGCCTCGTGAGCATGCCAAAACTTGGAAGCCTCGGCCTAGTGTCAAGTGTGCTTAATATCTTCTTTATTTATGAGACATGGCACGTATGTAAATGAACACTCGTTTTACTCTGTGCGCGTTACACATCACGTGCAGTGAATTTCACCTCCTTGCTCCTTGTATTTATTGTTATTTTTAAAAATGCTTCTGTACACCGCTATTGAGGCCTGGTTGCAAGTTACCATCTACATTTCCAAAAGAAGAGATGTAATTACTCTTTAATGGAAAATGTTTTTCGAGTTTTTTTTATCCTGAAAAAATAGAACATGGTGAACACAGTCGTATGAAAAGATTGGCCTTTAAAACCCTTTTTAAATCGTCCTTTTAAAGGGGGACAGACATAACACAAACAAATACACAAACACGCATTGTGTCTTGTATGGAAAGATAATTGTGACATCATAGGTCATGTGGTATGACAGCCATCTTGGATTAAATGCAAAAAAATAAAAAATTGTATTTCTGTAACTACTGATCGGAAAAATTTGACACTTGGCGTTTCTCATTCTTATCACAATGGAGAATATAGGATTGTAAGGATGATGTCAGCAGTGAAGTGGTTGGTCAAGTCAGGTACGGGAGCATGTGCTGGAGCAGCGTGTTGCTGCATCCACTTTCCTCCGGTACTCCAAGGGCCTCCATTTGACCATCCACCAGGCAGATGACGGGCCCATCCCCATCTCCTTGAGATGCTGATCAACCTGCTGCAACCACGAGGCACGTGGTCGGCCCATTGACCTCTTCCACTCACGAGGCTTCCTCGCTGAGAGATTCTGGTAAGCAGGATCAGCGTCAGGAAAACGAGTCACATGTCCATACAGCCGCAGCTGACGCTCACGGACTATGCAGGTAACAAATGTCATTTGAGTCTCTCTCAGCAACCGCTCATTGGTCACAAAGTCCGACCAGCGATAGCCAAGGATTCTCCGAAGAGACCTGGCACCAAAGGAATGAAGTCTCCATCTCAGATCCCTGGTCAGAGTCCAAGTCTCACATCCGTAGAGCAAGACTGAAAGCACCAAGGACCTGAAGACTCGGACTTTTGTCATCCTGCACAGGCACCAACAGAGCCACACCCCATGATCCAGTGAATTCATGACTCCCCAGGCCCGACCCAGATGTCTATTGACCTCCAGCTCACAACCTGCGGAGACATGAATATCACTGCCGAGGTAAGTGCATCTCTCCGTGACCTCAACATCTTTACCACAAACAGGTACAGACAATATGGCAGCATCCAAGATGTCATTGAAAGCCTGGATCTTAGTTTTGACTCGGAGAAACCTGTAATCCCAATGGCTCCAACTCCTCATTCAGCACCTGGAGGGCCCCAAAAGGAAATCCAGAGACTCCACAAAGATGACTGAATCATCTGCGAAATCAACGTCAGAGATCTTGACATTCCCAAACGATGCACCGCAGCTTGATCTCTCCGACATCCTCCCCAGAACCCAGTCCATACACGTGCTGAAAAGTGTGGGGACCAGTACACACCCCAGACGAACTCTAGTAACAACTAGAAATAAGGCAGATATTGTACCAACACATCTCGCAGCACTCTCAGTACCAGAGAGTAGAGTTCAGACATCAGATTAATCAGTTTTGGTGGCACCCCATGAAGACCAAGAATCCTCCAGCAGGCATCTGAATTCATAGAATCGAAAGCTTTGCAGAGATCACCAGAGGCTGCAAGCAGCCCCTGCGGAAACTCTCATCTGCGTTCGGTGAGGACTTGAAGAAGAAGGATACGGTTAATCATTGACCTCTGGTGTAAAGCCTGACTGCTCTGGACGCTGGTGTTCATGCAGATGGTGGTGAACCCTATCAATAATTATCCGAGTAAAGACCTTGCCCAGCACTGAGAGCAGCATCACCCCTCAGTAGTTGTTACAGTCCTGGCGATCATCCTTCCCTTTCCAGAGAGGGACAACAAGGCCCCTCTTCCAGTCAGTTGGGATGATGCCTGTGTTCCAGGCAGAGCACAGAACTGCATAAAACGACATGAGTACACCATTTCCCCCAGCTTTCAGAAGATCAGCATGGATTCCACAGATCCCAGGAGCTTTACCCCATTTCAACCGTTTCACCGCAGCTGTTTCCACAAACAAAGGTGGATCACAGCTGATTTGCAGGTCAGCAATAGGGATAGTAACACCCCTGACATCCAACTCAACATCTGTTGGGTCAGCCTGATACAGCCACTCAAAGTAACCGGCCAAGTGGGCCTTCACTTCTGACTCCTCTGTCAAGAGCCTACCACTCTCAGCTCTAACTGCAGTACACCGAGGGATGGGCTTAGACGAACGCAATGCGTGAATTCCCTGTAAGCAGGATGAGAATCACTTGACCACAAGTGATGCTCTACCCTCTTCCAGATTCCTCGCACCTAAGCCGCCTTGTCCACCTTCGGCGCATGTACAGTTTTATACCCGAACCACCTGAAATACTCAGCTCTGCCATTATGCGTGGCCCTGTGACTCTGATCTTTGGTATCCAGTGTCCCCTGAGAGACAAAATTCTTCTTTACCTTGCAGTGAGTTCTATGACATCCACCAGCAATATCAGGGATGGTGGTCTTGAAGGGACTCCACAACTCTTCGGGATTCCCCAAAGCACCCAAATCCCCACTCATCCTGTTCGCAAACTCCTCAGCTACCCTCTTATCCTTGAGCTTTCCAACATCCATCCTAGGCTGGGATGGTACCATTCTCTTGGATTTTAGCTGCAACTTCAGAGTTGCTACAACAAGCCTGTGGTTGCTATTGAGGAAAGGAGTACTCTGGTCGACCCTGCAATTATGTCATTGTCCTCCAGCTTCCATCAACGAGCACACTGTCGATTTTCTTTGCCACACCACCTGCATTGGAAAATGTCCAGAGGTAAGCCTGTGTGTGTGCTGAAACCATGATCCAGCAACCCCAAGTCCATGACTTCATGCAAAGTCAAGGAACTTAGTGTTATTCTTATTCACAGTTCCAGACCCATGGGGAACAACACATGTCTCATAACCATCCCTATCAGTTCCAGTCGATGCATTGAAATCCCCCAAGACTAGAAGAGTATCTCACCTGGGGCACTGATCAATCACAGACTTGAGTGTGGCACAGAATACGTTCTTGATGGTGAGATCACTCGCCTCAGTCGGAGTATATACACAGAGACCAGGGAAATGACCCCCCAAGGAGTGACGAATCCTTAGTCTCATAATACGCTTGTTAACCGGTGTTACCTCAATTATCATTGGATTCAGCTTATTGGACACAGCTATAGCAACTCCTTGGGCGTGGTAACCATCAGAGCAACCAGACCAGTAGTGGGTGTAACCATCCGCCATGATCTCGCCACTATCTGGTCTCCAAACCTCAGAGAGTGCTGCATTACTGATGTTCAATCACTTGAGCTCAGATGATAACAGAGACAGGTGATCATCCTTTCTTTGTGATCAGGCATTCTAAGCACCCACCCATGAAGGGACCACCTCAGGTGAACCCAAGGAGACCGCCGCCTGGTGGATGATACCTCAGCCTTAGCACAATCTGACCCAGAAAGTTTACCCTGTGCTTTTCCTCTTATCAATAAATGGGGGTCCCGAAGGCTTTGCCCCATTCCCATTGTCCAGTGAGTTGCCGTGCGAAGGGCAGCAGCACAGGAGGTGCTGGGTTCACGGAGCGGGTTTTCTCCCACGGAGTGGGTTTTCAGTTTTCTTTGAATTGCAGTTCCAGCACAACATGGCCCAGAATTCCTTCCCCTACCAACCCCACAAGGTGGGGATAATTGGGGCATTGAAGAAGAAGAAGAAGAAGAAGAAGAAGAAGAGGTGTTTATAACAACAGTCTGAGCTCACTTTAACATAGGAGGTCATTCTGCTCATTAAAGGCAGCACTATTAGAACTAACTCATGGTTGATTGTCCATGCTCTATCCTTTGAAATGCTGAGCTCTGAGCAAGGAAGCAGCACGTCCCATTTTGCTTAGTGTGACTCTGCCAGGGTTTGAACTACCGACCTCCCAGACTCGGAGCGGACACTCCAACCACTACCGGATTTAGGGGTGGCCAGGTGGGGCCATGGCCCCGGGGCCCCCCACATTTAGGGGCCCCCAACAATTTCGATGACATTTTGAAAATCCCTTGAAAATGTGTTTCTAAAGTTTTCTTGTCGGTGAATGAAGATTGTAAACTCTTTGTAAGGATATCTTTTCAAAATTGTCCGTCATTGTGAGGGTCATTTTCAAGCCGTTTCTTCCACGGTCTACAGAACGGATCCAACGTGGTCAAAAATTCTCGGGGCAAGCCTCGGGCATTGGGGGCCCGCATTCGGATCTTTTTTGGATCGATCATCGATTCTTTGGATGATGGAGCGTGACCAACTAACTACGGCACTGCCCGCCAGAGCCCAGCAAGCACAGACGGAATACAGAGGTCGCAGCCAGAGGAGAGGTGAAAGGTGAAAGTCGATGTGGTAAAACTAGGCCAGGCCAGCACAGCACACAGTATTGTACACACTGAAACTGTGGCTGGCAGGGAACGCTGTCAGTACCCTGCTTACTGGCGCGCACAGCACAGTAACACGGTGTGACTTTCTATGTTCCAGGTGTGTGAAACATACTTGTTGTCGTGATTCTGGTACGTCCCACGTGCACTCTGACAATATCTCAGTTACTCGGTACCTACCAGCTGCAGAAACCACAATGAGCGGCTTCAGTGACGACAGGCACAAATCCAGGGCTCCACGGAAATATGACAGTGGTGCTCAAAGCGGAAATGTTCCAAGGAAAAAGATGAAAGACACAAGGCTGTCGTCGACAAGACCCAGAAAATCTCAGAGTTTTTCACTCCTGCACAAACAGGCGATTCGTCCATGACAGAGGCTGGAACACCAACAGAGACAGAACAAGCGGCCTTGGCAACGCAACTCCCGCGTCAAGATTCGTCCAACATCTCGGAAGGTTCCACCGATGAAGAACATGCATCAGATGAAGAAGCGCAAGATGTACTGACTGATCGTGGACCTGGCTTTGCCAATTGCATTCGATGTTGGCCTCCTGAGCGACCG
>CM068954.1:197161584-197175665 GCA_035128595.1 Eptatretus atami
GCCAGACTCGGGCCGTACTGAACTCGAGATGTACAGTTTTCTCATTGAGCGAAAACTCACCGATACTTTCACAAATGTGGAAGTGCTGCTTCGGATTTACCTCTCACTGATGGTGTCGAACTGCTCTCGGGAGCACTCGTTTTCGAAACTCAAGCTTATCAAGAACCATCTTCGCTCCACGATGGGGCAGCAGAGACTAAAAAGTAGAGATACGCACTCACACGCCTTAGCGGCCTACTTCGACCGACCCCGCAGAAGGTGGCAATAATTGAGGCAGTTAAAGAATAAGAAAAATTTCGCAAATCGATTGCATGCTATTATAAATTATTTTTTAGAAACAGTTTTGAGTTTCTATTAAAATGCATAACGTCCGTTATTACTTATTATTCTCTGTACAGAAGTGCCGGTTCGATGAAGCCATTTCTTGGCCTGAGTTACAATCTGGATGAGTGACGACTCTGGGTTTCAGGATACTCGATGGTGTGGCAGGAATTTGGATTTGCCCATGGGTAAAACCCGGCGATAGCTTATCTCCACTTGGTGAAGGACAACCGTGGCATTTTATCGGCCATGTAACTAATGGCAGCAGACGGTGACGCCAGTTTAACGTCCGGTCCGAGGGATGGTGCACACATTGATAAATCATCTGCTCATGAAGGCACCAGGATGATGTTTACATCTTGGGGCGCGAGATGTGAATCAAACGAGACAGCTCAAGGTGGAAGTTTTGCATACCTTCGAGGCCATCCCTGCTTACTCTTAGAGATATTTACGTGTGTGTGTGTGTGTGTGTGTGTGTGTGTTGTGTGTGTGTGTGTGTGTGTGTGGTGGTGTTTATTGGTTGTTAATTTCCTGTGCGGGTGGTTTAACGGAGCCTTCCCAGGTCTCGGTGTGTGTGTGTGTGTGGGTGTGTGAAAAGTATCGAATATGGGTTGTTGCCTTCAAAGCCCCCCTCTCCCCCCCCCCCCCCCGCCACTCTAACTGTGTCCTCGTTCCTCTTTTTTTTTTTCGTTTGGTCTTAACCTCCCCGTCCAACTCCCAAGGTCCTCAACCCCCCCTCCCCCCACCCCAAGTCCTCAACTGCTGTCCCCCAGCTCAACCTTTCTCTTTTTGCCAACTCTGGTCCCTTCTTTGCCTCCCATTCCACCTTCGTCCCCAACTCTCTCTCTCTTCAGACCTCGCCACCCCCTCTCCAATCCCAGGTTCTGCAGCTCCGCCCCTTTCTTCTTAAGTCGTCACCCCCCCCCCACTCCCTCGGCTTCCCTTTCTTCTTCTAGTCCTCACTCCCCTCCCACCCAAGTCCTCAACACCCCCCCCCACCAAAGCCTCAAAATCCCTTCCCAACTAATGTCCATTCCCTGCCCCCACCATTCGCCACCATTCCAAGTACAAAGGAAGGCAGCAAGGGAATTAGACCCAGGTGGAGACCATTCAGCCTGTCATGCCTGTGCACATCAACAACACACCAATTTATCAACACCAGTCAAAATAAGAAAATGCAAATGTTTATTTTTTGTAGTTTTTTTTCTTTTCTTCTTTTCTTCTTTACAACGGGAGGGGGAATGGGCCTTGGTAAAAAAACACACAACTATCAACCACACACACCCCCTTGACGAGACCCCGCACAACAGCACTCCATACACATGCGCACACGATCACCCATCAATACTCAAGCTACCTAAAAGTCCAAACCAACACAATCCCGATACCCGTCTATTGCCGTATACTACCAAGGTACCTATCTAATTCCAATTTAAACTTTATCATCTGTTTTTGGCTGCCACTACTTTCAGGGAGACCATCTACATTACGACTCTCTGAGTAAAAGTCCCTACCTCCTACCGGTCTTAACTCTCCTCTCTCACTTCTCATTCTCTGTCTTCCACTTCCACTTTTCTCATATCATGTCTTAACGCACTCGCAGACACCCAGATTTCTCATTACTCACCCCGCGCACCTCATCCAAATCCTCATGGTGTGTGTGTGTGTGTGTGAGTTTTTGATGAGATTTGTCACACACACACCACAAACACACACACACACACACACACTTTTCTAGGGACAATGCATTAATTATCCCCCGTTGGACTTTGTCGCGAAATGGGGCTTATGCATTGCGTCTCATCTGTCCGGTGTCTGTCTGTGGATCTGTGTACAGTCATGGCATTTTCCAATGTTGTTCAAACTTGGCACAGGCTACTGAAGTGATAATCTACATTTTCACGTCATTTTGTTTCGAGATCAGTCCAATATGGCCGACTGTCGGCCATTTTGTTAATCAAACGTGTCCCCAACCATTTCTCGCACGTGATGGTCCGATTGTGTTCAAACTGGGCACCTGCACAGTACATTATGGCATTCACGTGGTCTCACTTTATTTTGCGATCTGATCCAAGATGGCCGACTGGTGGCCATTTTATGAGTAAAATATACTCGGAATTGAAGCTGTGCTCAACCTTTTTCTCGGCCATGCATTTACCGATCTTCTTCAAACTTATTTATTTTCGTACCTATACCATGAAGCATCTTTCATGAAAATTATCTAAAAAATTCTGAGTACTCTTTTCAATTCACCCCAAACCATTTTATGTACAGTTTACAAAAACTGATCAGACAGCATTTTCAGCTGCATGATCAATTTTTTTGTTGTCTACACTTATGGAATTTATTTTATCACGAATAAATATTGTTTAATGTTATTGCTCCGCCACCGAAGGTGAAGGACGTTATGTTTTCACCCCTTTCTGTCGTTTATCTGTTTGTCTGTTTGTGTGCAGGATATCTCAAAAAGTTGTGACAGATTCGGATAATAAATAGTGTGGACAGTTGGGTGTGTGAAAGTACGAACTGATTAGAATTTTGGTGAAGAGCCGGATCCAGATCCGACTACTATAATTTTATAGTGATTCTTGACCATTGAGAGATAGGAGGATAGGAGATTGGGGACCATACTCTATGCAGAACATTGGTGCTGCTGAAGCAGTCTCCTTGGCTATTGGGCACAATCCTGGATGGGTTTGCCCACTCCAACACAGGATACCAGCAAGCTGGTACTCATTTTGCTGACCTTGAAGGATAACAGGCAGAGTCAACCCCACCTGGTATTAATTCAATAGCTGAGCAGGATTTGAACTCAGGACCCTAGGATCCAAAGCCCACCACCCTAACCATTAAGCCAACACCAGGCATAGAGATAGGGCTAAAACGATATAATAGCATGATGTTTCAAAACTGTTTTGGGCCCGATATGTTCTCGTGTATCGGGCATTGCATGGTGGAGGTATGCGCTCTACCGAGTTACCCTTCTAGTCCTATTTGTGTAATCAGTATGTCTCCCCAATATATATATGAACATTGAATCCTTCTGTGCACAATTTGCATTCCGAATTGGAAACATCATACATGTCACGTGACTCTTACACAATATAATACGTGACCCAGGCCACATCATTGATATTTATGACCGAACACCCAATCGTATGCAATCTTCCACGTCACATGACCATTCAAGTCATTTGCACATCACATAAATCTTGTAAATATGGCTATCCCTTTAACTCGATACAGCAAAATTACTAATACCACAGGGACTACGATATTTTCTTTTCTTTTTGTCCTTGTTCAAAAAAAATGTACAGATGGTTTCCCATGAATCATTTATTTGGACCGTCCCTAACTTGTTTCATACTTTTCGGAAGTGACATCCAACATTCTTTTGCATTTAAAAAAAATGTTTTTATACTTGTTATCTCGATGGACTCAGACTTTGTGAGGTCGAGCACTTCGTTGCTGGATTTAATGTGCCACATCTTAATGTCAAGATATTTGGCGAAAGCACTCTTGAGTTGAACTGTGCCACTTTCCTGAGATGGTGTACTATGTGTAGCCCAGGTTCTGTCTGCTCCCACACACGGGACTTGAGAGAGTGGAAAATGCCTGGAGCCCTGGGTTTTATTGTTAAATTTTCAAGGACTATAGGCAGGCATCCTTTGGCACAACTCCTCCCAGGTAGGCCAAGTGTGAAACTGACTTCAGCGTACAGTCCCTTGTGTGATGCCAGGAGTGATGTCGCATAACTGGTGAGAACTACGGTTTTATCTATGCTGATGGCAAGACCCATTCCTGGCATGCATGATATAAGCTGTTGTGAGGAGCTGGAGATTTGTTGCATTGGATCTAGCGAAGGCTAACATCATCTGCGTAGGGGAGTTCATCTATCTTGTACGTCATGGCACGACGTGTGCGCAAGCGCAGATATCGAATGGATTCCCAACTATGCAGTGGATATGATAATGCCGGTATTTCGCTGGCTTAGAACATAAACATACAGTAAATAATTTTGAGAACTTGTTTCTTTGAATTTACTTATTTTTGGTGTGACTTAAGGGAATAGTAGGTTGTGCTATTGGCGAAAGAAGGGGAAAGAATATAGAAAGAAGGGAGGAAAAAGACAAGGGAAGAAGTAGTTTCATGTTTGCAGACTTCTTCAGGTTTGATGGGCCAATGGGTGCTTATCTTGGGAACACGTTTGTTGGGATGAATAATTTGTTTTTGGAATAGCTACATCCGATAAGACGTGATGGCGACAAGCCCATAGCTTTCCAAGGACCACTCTGCCGGAGGCCAAAGTGTTAGCAATATATAGTGGACTTGACAATATCATCTGCTATGGCAGCTCAATGACCGATTGTGTTGTTAAAATTTGTTCCTTGTTTGAAAGTGAGAAAGAGGAAGAATTTTGATGTTCGTATTTAAGGAGCTCATAATGGATCCATGAAGAAGTTTGTTTCACTCTGTTTGTTTGACATGTGATTCTTTTGTTTTTCACTTGACTCTGCACCATGAGAAATTTTTAAAATGTATACCGCGTGGCACTGTCAGTCGCCTTTTGCTGTGTACACATGCAGGCGTTTTTGTTTGACTCACGAATGACAGACATACTCTGCAAGTGCTGGTAAATATTGATTTCATGCATCTTACGATTACAATCAACGTGCTCAGCTGCTATTTTTATGCAACATGTGCCATTTTTTTTACTCAGCATGTCAAAATCTGGCAGTGTGGGGAACATCCATCTGTCAAACCCCTCAAGGCTCCTGGTGACCTTCTATGTTCTGAGTATGATATGTACGAGAATAGCATTGGAATTATTTATGTACTCGCAAAAGTACCCGACCCAGTGACGGGAAAGTTTAAGTCGATCTATGAATTTAAATTATTTCATGGACTTTAAAAAGGTTAATTGTGTTGCACTCTTGGTTTCACTCAGAACCAAAGCTCTGAGCTACTTATACACCCACCACAAAATGGTGGTGAAACATCTGGCCGTGGAGGTTGGATTTGTCTCAAAAGTGGGCAAAATATCGCTATTTAAATTGTGTTACTCCATGAGGATCAGTATTAAATCTACTTTAATCCAGATGTTCATGTTGATGTTAAAGATTACTGGAAGGGACAACATAAAAGTGAATATTGAGACTTTGCCTATGTGCACAGCTTTCAAACGCAGCGTGGGAAGCCGCCACCGTAAACAGGAGACATGGGCATTAACTTGAACCTTCTTAAAACTCAAAACTGAACAAAAGTCAAACTCTAAGATTGAGAATTTCTGCATTCAACCAATGCCTAATTGTTACCTCCACCACCGAAGGTGGATGGAGATTGTCTTCACCCCTGTCTGTCTGTGAGCACGATATCCCACAAAGTTATGAGCAGATTCTGATGAAATTTGGTCGACATGTTGGGTGTCTGACAAGGACGAATTGATTCGAGTTTGATGAAGATCCGAATCTGGATCTGGATACAAGAGTTGTTTTTTTTATTTAAATGTGATCTTTAAAATTGGCAGATGGGACCAAAAACGATATAAAGCACAATAATTCAAAAGGGTGTGGAAAACTTTGTGGATGAGTTGGTTAGGTGACGAGATCCATCCGATTTCGATTTTGGTTTTGGTCCAGCTGCAGATCTGTCTTATCAGTGGAAATAAAAGCGGAATTGTTCAGCCTGGCGGAGGAATCGAGTGCCGTTAAAGTTGCGCCATTCCCCGCGCAGCGCAAGATGGGGTTGTGCAATCACTTCTGTTGGGTCCCAAATTTTCAACAAAGCTTAATAATGAGATTATGGAGAAGACGAATTAATATTTTTAAAATAATAATAATAATTACTATTATTATTATTGCTCTTCTTCGACCCTTTTTATTTTTTTTTACCATTTTTTTTTCTTCTCCAGCAACCACTTGTCTGAATGACACAAAATTTCAGGTAGGAGTTGATCCCACAAAGAGAATATTTTAATGATGGGTTGTAATTATTTTATTGAAATATTCAGAGACTGGAAGATATGATGTTTTGTCATAAGAAAAAGTGTTATTTTAAAACACTACATGTACAAATGTTACCCTATTTTCTTTTATCTTCTGGGACCTTTCATTTCAAGGGTACAGCTCGTGAGCATGCCAAAACTTGAAGCTCGGCCTAGTGTCAAGTGTGCTTAATATCTTCTTTATTTATGAGACATGGCACGTATGTAAATGAACACTCGTTTTACTCTGTGCGCGTTACACATCACGTGCAGTGAATTTCACCTCCTTGCTCCTTGTATTTATTGTTATTTTTAAAAATGCTTCTGTACACCGCTATTGAGGCCTGGTTGCAAGTTACCATCTACATTTCCAAAAGAAGAGATGTAATTACTCTTTAATGGAAAATGTTTTTCGAGTTTTTTTTATCCTGAAAAAATAGAACATGGTGAACACAGTCGTATGAAAAGATTGGCCTTTAAAACCCTTTTTAATCGTCCTTTTTAAAGGGGGACAAGACATACACAAACAAATACACAAACACGCATTGTGTCTGTATGAAGATAATTGTGACATCATAGGTCATGTGGTATGACAGCCATCTTGGATTAAATGCAAAAAAAATAAAAATTGTATTTCTGTAACTACTGATCGGAAAAATTTGACACTTGGCGTTTCTCATTCTTATCAAATGGAGAATATAGGATTGTAAGGATGATGTCAGCAGTGAAGTGGTTGGTCAAGTCAGGTATGGGAGCATGTGCCTGGAGCAGCGTGTTGCTGCATCCACTTTCCTCCGGTACTCCAAGGGCCTCCATTTGACCATCCACCAGGCAGAATGACGGGCCCATCCCCATCTCCTTGAGATGCTGATCAACCTGCTGCAACCACGAGGCACGTGGTCGGCCCATTGACCTCTTCCACTCACGAGGCTTCCTCGCTGGAGATTCTGGTAAGCAGGATCAGGTCAGGAAAACGAGTCACATGTCCATACAGCCGCAGCTGACGCTCACGGACTATGCAGGTAACAAATGTCATTTGAGTCTCTCTCAGCAACGCGCTCATTGGTCACAAAGTCCGACCAGCGATAGCCAAGGATTCTCCGAAGAGACCTGGCACCAAAGGAATGAAAGTCTCCATCTCAGATCCCTGTCAGAGTCCAAGTCTCACATCCGTAGAGCAAGACTGAAAGCACAAGGACCTGAAGACTCGGCTTTTGTCATCCTGCACAGGCACCAACAGAGCCACACCCCATGATCCAGTGAATTCATGATCCCCAGGCCCGACCCAGATGTCTATTGACCTCCAGCTCACAACCTGCGGAGACATGAATATCACTGCCGAGGTAAAGTGCATCTCTCCGTGACCTCAACATCTTTACCACAAACAGGTACAGACAATATGGCAAGCATACAAGATGTCATTGAAAGCCTGGATCTTAGTTTTGACTCGGAGAAACTTATAATCCCAATGGCTCCAACTCCTCATTCAGCACCTGGAGGGCCCCAAAAGGAAATCCAGAGACTCCACAAAGATGACTGAATCATCTGCGAAATCAACGTCAGAGATCTTGACATTCCCAAACGATGCACCGCAGCTTGATCTCTCCGACATCCTCCCCAGAACCCAGTCCATACACGTGCTGAAAAAGTGTGGGGACCAGTACACACCCCAGACGAACTCTAGTAACAACTAGAAATAAGGCAGATATTTGTACCAACACATCTCGCAGCACTCTCAGTACCAGAGTAGAGTTCAGACATCAGATTAATCAGTTTTGTGGCACCCCATGAAGACCAAGAATCCTCCAGCAGGCATCTGAATTCATTGAATCGAATGCTTTGCAGAGATCACCAGAGGCTGCAAGCAGCCCCTGCGGAAACTCTCATCTGCGTTCGGTGAGGACTTGAAGAGAAGGATACGGTTAATCATTGACCTCTGGTGTAAAGCCTGACTGCTCTGGACGCTGGTGTTCATGCAGATGGTGGTGAACCTATCAATAATTATCCGAGTAAAGACCTTGCCCAGCACTGAGAGCAGCATCACCCTCAGTAGTTGTTACAGTCCTGGCGATCATCCTTCCCTTTCCAGAGAGGGACACAAGGCCCCTCTTCCAGTCAGTTGGGATGATGCCTGTGTTCCAGCAGAGCACAGAACTGCATAAAACGACATGAGTACACCATTTCCCCAGCTTTCAGAAGCTCAGCATGGATTCCACAGATCCCAGGAGCTTTACCCCATTTCAACCGTTTCACGCGCAGCTGTTTCCACAAACAAAGGTGGATCACAGCTGATTTGCAGGTCAGCAATAGGGATAGTAACACCCCTGACATCCAACTCAACATCTGTTGGGTCAGCCTGATACAGCCACTCAAAGTAACCGGCCAAGTGGGCCTTCACTTCTGACTCCTCTGTCAAGAGCCTACCACTCTCAGCTCTAACTGCAGTACACGAGGGATGGGCTTAGACGAACGCAAATGCGTGATTCCCTGTAAGCAGGATGAGAATCACTTGACCACAAGTGATGCTCTACCCTCTTCCAGATTCCTCGCACCTAAGCCGCCTTGTCCACCTTCGGCATGTACAGTTTTTATACCCGAACCACCTGAAATACTCAGCTCTGCCATTATGCGTGGCCCTGTGACTCTGATCTTTGGTATCCAGTGTCCCCTGAGAGACAAAATTCTTCTTTACCTTGCAGTGAGTTCTATGACATCCACCAGCAATATCAGGATGGTGGTCTTGAAGGGACTCCACAACTCTTCGGATTCCCCAAAGCACCCAAATCCCCACTCATCCTGTTCGCAACTCCTCAGCTACCCTCTTATCCTTGAGCTTTCCAACATCCATCCTAGGCTGGGATGGTACCATTCTCTTGGATTTTAGCTGCAACTTCAGAGTTGCTACAACAAGCCTGTGGTTGCTATTGAGGAAAGGAGTACTCTGGTCGACCCTGCAATTATGTCATTGTCCTCCAGCTTCCATCAACGAGCACACTGTCGATTTTCTTTGCCACACCACCTGCATTGGAAAATGTCCAGAGGTAAGCCTGTGTGTGTGCTGAAACCATGATCCAGCAACCCAAGTCCATGACTTCATGCAAAGTCAAGGAACTTAGTGTTATTCTTATTCACAGTTCCAGACCCATGGGGAACAACACATGTCTCATAACCATCCCTATCAGTTCCAGTCGAGCATTGAAATCCCCAAGACTAGAAGAGTATCTCACCTGGGGCACTGATCAATCACAGACTTGAGTGTGGCACAGAATACGTTCTTGATGGTGAGATCACTCGCCTCAGTCGGAGTATATACACAGAGACCAGGAAATGACCCCCCAAGGAGTGACGAATCCTTAGTCTCATAAATCGCTTGTAACCGTGTTTACCTCAATTATCATTGGATTCAGCTTATTGGACACAGCTATAGCAAACTCCTTGGCGTGGTAACCATCAGAGCAACCAGACCAGTAGTGGGTGTAACCATCCGCCATGATCTCGCACTATCTGGTCTCCAAACCTCAGAGAGTGCTGCATTACTGATGTTCAATCACTTGAGCTCCAGATGATAACAGAGACAGGTGATCATCCTTTCTTTGTGATCAGGCATTCTAAGCACCCACCCATGAAGGGACCACCTCAGTGAACCCAAGGAGACCGCGCCTGGTGGATGATACCTCAGCCTTAGCACAATCTGACCCAGAAAGTTTACCCTGTGCTTTTCCTCTTATCAATAAATGGGGTCCGAAGGCTTTGCCCATTCCATTGTCCAGTGAGTTGCCGTGCGAAGGCAGCAGCACAAGGAGGTGCTGGTTCACGGAGCGGGTTTTCTCCCACGGAGTGGGTTTTCAGTTTTCTTTGAATTGCAGTTCCAGCACAACATGGCCCAGAATTCCTTCCCTCCAACCCCACAAGGTGGGGATAATTGGGGCATTGAGAAGAAGAAGAAGAAGAAGAAGAAGAAGAGGTGTTATAACAACAGTCTGAGCTCACTTTAACATAGGAGGTCATTCTGCTCATTAAAGGCAGCACTATTAGAACTAACTCATGGTTGATTGTCCATGCTCTATCCTTTGAAATGCTGAGCTCTGAGCAAGGAAGCAGCACGTCCCATTTTGCTTAGTGTGACTCTGCCAGGGTTTGAACTACCGACCTCCAGACTCGGAGCGGACACTCCAACCACTACCGGATTTAGGGGTGGCCAGGTGGGGCCATGGCCCCGGGGCCCCCCACATTTAGGGGCCCCAACATTTCGATGACATTTTGAAAATCCCTTGAAAATGTGTTTCTAAAGTTTTCTTGTCGGTGAATGAAGATTGTAACTCTTTTGTAAGGATATCTTTCAAAATTGTCCGTCATTGTGAGGTCATTTTCAAGCCGTTTCTTCCACGGTCTACAGAACGGATCCAACGTGGTCAAAAATCCTCGGGGCAAGCCTCGGGCATTGGGGGCCGCATTCGGATCTTTTTTGGATCGATCATCGATTCTTTGGATGATGGAGCGTGACCAACTAACTACGGGCACTGCCCGCCAGAGCCCAGCAAGCACAGACGGAATACAGAGGTCCAGCCAGAGGAGAGGTGAAAAGGTGAAAGTCGATGTGGTAAAACTAGGCCAGGCCAGCACAGCACACATATTGTACACACTGAACTGTGGCTGGCAGGGAACGCTGTCAGTACCCTGCTTACTGGCGCGCACAGCACAGTAACACGGTGTGACTTTCTATGTTCCAGGTGTGTGAAACATACTTGTTGTTCGTGATTCTGGTACGTCCCACGTGCACTCTGACAATATCTCAGTTACTCGGTACCTACCAGCTGCAGAAACCACAATGAGCGGCTTCAGTGACGACAGGCACAAATCCAGGGCTCCACGGAAATATGACAGTGGTGCTCAAAAGCGGAAATGTTCCAAGGAAAAAGATGAAAGACACAAGGCTGTCGTCGACAAGACCCAGAAAATCTCAGAGTTTTTCACTCCTGCACAAACAGGCGATTCGTCCATGACAGAGGCTGGAACACCAACAGAGACAGAACAAGCGGCTTGGCAACGCAACTCCCGCGTCAAGATTCGCCAACATCTCGGAAGGTTCCACCGATGAAGAACATGCATCAGATGAAGAAGCGCAAGATGTACTGACTGATCGTGGACCTGGCTTTGCCAATTGCATTCGATGTTGGCCTCCTGAGCGACCGTCGTCAGAGATGATCGACTACTGGGCATCACGAGATTTGGAGCCCCTGCAGAATTTGACTAGTCCCTTTGATCCATCCATACAGTTCGTTGAAGTAGGAAACGCTGCTGCTCCAAGAATCTTTTTTACCGTAGACTACAAAACGGAGAGTCCGTGAAAAGGTCCTGGCTTTGCTTCTCCACATCAACCGGCAAACTGTACTGCATCGCTTGCAAGATCTTTGGAGGCGCGACTGCCCTGGGTGGGGAAGGATTCAATGACTGGAAGCATGCCAGTCGTTCTATCGAGGTGCAATAGCGTTCGCATTTACATTGGGCGATATCATCCGCTTGTCAGACAGAGTAACATCCGCAGGTCGTGTGGACACTGAACTCGTCAACAGGTGAGTGAGATTGTGTCCTATTGGAGGGAGGTGCTGAAACGAAGTGTGAGCGTGATATCCTTTCTCGCTGAGCGTGGTCTAGCGTTCCGTGGATCGGATGAAATTGTTGGGTCGGACGAACGGTAACTACCTTGGTTTAATGGAATTACTTGGGAATACGATCCATTTTTGGCGCAGCACATTCAGAAATATGCCAACCAAGGAAGTGGCCACACCAACTACTTATCATCTACGACATGTGAAGAGTTAGTCTCCATCATTGGAAAATCTGTTCTGGATAACATCGTCGCTCATGTGAAAAAGGCAAAATACTTCTTCTGTGTCAGTCGATTCTACTCCTGAAATAGCCACATCGACCAGCTCACAGTTTATTCTACGATACATCGAGAACGAGGCTCCAGTGGAGCGTTTCATGATCTTTCTGAGCAACACAGGACACACTGGACTCCAGTAAGCGACGGCATTACTGGATTTTTTGAAAGCCACTGGATTGGACATCGCTAACTGCCGAGGACAATCTACGATAACGCATCTAATATGAGTGGCCGATACAATGGGATGCAGGGAATGATCAAACAGGAGAACCCTCTCGCAATATTTTGTGCCATGCGTGACGCACTCACTGAACTTAGTCGGTCAGTTGGCCGTGGGATGCTGTGACCTGCAGCAGCATTCTTTGAATTCGTGGAACAAGTGTATGTACTTTTACAGCTTCCACGTCGCGCTGCGCCAGATTATTTGACGCCCTGAAAGCCAAGGTCTGCAAGTACCAAAGCGCCTCAGCGACACTCGCTGGTCGCTCATTCTGATGCAACCCGAGCTCTTGTAGACGTTTACAGCGAAATCATGGATGTCCTCGATGAAATCGCAAACGATGAACAACTGAATAGTGAAACGAGAACACCGCCGAGAACTTCACCAAACGATGTGCACGCTCGAGATAGGGTTCTATGCTGGTTTCTGGTCTACTGTCCTTGGTAGATTTGATCGTACGAGTAAAACCCTTCAGTCGCAAGCTACCGATCTCAACACAGCCGTGCAGCTCCTCAAGTCACTGGTGAGCTTCGTGCAGTCATTAGGTGCAGTGCAGCTCCTCAAATCAGTTTGATACATTCGTTGTTGACGGATTGGAGCACTCAGGTACGGAGGAATTCGCTCGCGGATCACGTAGACGAAAGCGTAATGTCCGCCTCGCTCCCTTGGACTACGGACACACTCCAGAAGTAGAACTAGACGCCAGGAGTCCTTTCGCATCAGTGGATATGTTGCAATG
This sequence comes from Eptatretus atami, assembly GCA_035128595.1. NCBI lineage: Eukaryota > Metazoa > Chordata > Myxini > Myxiniformes > Myxinidae > Eptatretus > Eptatretus atami. The sequence continues at coordinate 197,174,735 of CM068954.1, forward strand.
ATCGACGTACTGCTGTCGAGTTGGAAAAGCGTACAAACGCTTACAGCGAGATGGGCGACAGATTTCGATTCCTGCCTGCTCTTCTTCAACTCGAAGTGGAGCAGATTCGAGAGTCATGCTCGAAGCTCGTCGAGCTGTATCGGCAAGATCTATCACCTGACCTCACAGAAGAAATGATTCAGTTCCAAGCCATGATGAAGGAGTCAGAGCCAGACTCGGGCCGTACTGAACTCGAGATGTACAGTTTTCTCATTGAGCGAAAACTCACCGATACTTTCACAAATGTGGAAGTGCTGCTTCGGTTTACCTCTCACTGATGGTGTCGAACTGCTCTCGGGAGCACTCGTTTTCGAAACTCAAGCTTATCAAGAACCATCTTCGCTCCACGATGGGGCAGCAGAGACTGGTCAATGTGACCATCATTTCAACCGAATCCGATGTGCTCAATTCCATGCAGGTTGACAGTATCATATCCGAGTTCGCTGCCGCGAAGTCGCACACGAAGCTTGTCCATTGATTAAGGCACCGTGTGTATGTTCATTGATGTGGATGACACTGCCGTATATTGCGGTCGCTGGAAGTCGGCTATTAATCACCTATTCGGATTTCTCTTGCCCAGAGGGTTTTTCGAAGTTAGAAATTTTTAGTCGAAGTTCGTAGTATGATTAATGACAGTTCGTCGTTTGTTATTTTCTTATATTAGTCCATCTCTATCTCTTACTCTTGTAGCAACAACATTTTTGTGATTTGATTTTAGAATGAGCTCAGAGATAAGTCATCAGCTCATAGATAAGTCACCAGCCATATCAATAACAATCCGTCCATCTTGTCATATTGTCAGATTTAATTGTAATTTGTGAACATATATGCCAAATCATTCCTGATCAGGATCTGCCAAATCTATAGATATAAGTTCAGTTGTTGATGAAAA
>CM068954.1:197175690-197185690 GCA_035128595.1 Eptatretus atami
AGCAGTTATAATTTAAGTTGTTGATTTATCTCCAAATTTGGGGGGCCCCCACAATCATTGTGCCCACGGCCCCCCACATGGTAAATCCGGCCCTGACTCCAACCATTATTCCGCTGGGGCTGAGGAGCAACATCCTCCGTCTTCTTCTCCTATTTAGTCCCATTTTATTTGAAGCAAAAAGGTTTGGTGGAGATGAGTGGGGATGTGCATTGATGGAGGGAAGGGAAGTGGCATACGATGTGAAAGAGCAGACTTCACAGTTTCCACTTAGTTGCCTCTCAGCTCCTAATAATGTTTTGACCTAAGAACAACACTCCGTGCCAAGCGATGACATGCCTATTGACGAGTTATCCGGAGAAGTGGCTTGCCAGTCGCCTGCATATCCACACTACACTGGTGTTGTATTTGCTCCGCCTAGTGCTGTAGTTTCAAATGTGTAATGTACATGCATAGTTTAAAAACAAAATCACAAATGGCTGAATAATCACGTGGTGTAAGATTCTTTTTGCGACATCATTTGGTTCACTTTGTTTGCTTTCTCGAACCTTCTTTTTTTATTCGTATTTTTTAACCTTTTCTTTGCAATTTAAGCCAAGATTAATAGATGACTAATGGAAACCTTCTCATAAACCAGCGAGCAAAGTATAGCAAACAGCGGATGGAGGAAAGTTGTCCATAATGGGTCACATGGTCTTATCCAAGGGGGTGTCGATCTGCAAAATTACAAACACGTGTCCAGGGCAACGACAGATCGGGTTTTGTCCTTCGAATGATCGCAGTCGTAACGCCAAGTGAATGACACTTCAGAATGATTGCGCAGCCCAGTATGTCACAGCTCGATTATTGCTGCAGCGGAAACCATCTTGGGACAAGACTTGGTGTTTGTCAATATCTTCACGTTTATACTTTTGTAAAACACATTAGTACGCAGCAAGGTGGTGTCAAGCTGGTAATCCAATGGCCACCACTATTGTTTTGGCAGTGTCAAATGATGTGCACCGACAAAGGAAAAGCTGCTCGTCCAAGAAGCTGTTGTGACATTAACACTTTGTTCTTGTCTTTCTTTTTTTGGAATTGAAAATTCAGATACAATCGCACATCCACGTTACACTGTTTTGGCATGCGTAATGTCATCGTCGTCATCCTTCTCCTTCTCCTCATTCTCCTTTTTCTCCTCCTTCTCCTTCTTATCCTTCTTCTTCACCTCCTCCTTCTCCTTCTTCTCTTACTCCTTCTCCTCCTCCTTCTCCTTCTTCTCTTACTCCTCCTCCTTCTCCTTCTTCTCCTCCTCCTCCTCCTCCTCATTCTCCTTCTTCTCCTTCTTCTCCTCCTCTTCCTCCTTCTCCTCCTCCTCCTCCTCCTCCTTCTCCTCTTACTCTATTCCCTCCTACTTCTCATACTTCCTCTACTCCTACTCCTTCTCCTCCTCTCCTCCTCCTTCTCCTCCTTCTCCTCCTTCTTCTCCTCCTCCTCCTCCTCCTTCTCGTCCTTATTCTCTTATTTTCCTCATTCTCCTCCCCATTCTCCTCCTCCTCATTCTCCTCCTCATTCCCCTCTTCATTCTCCTCCTCATTCCCCTCCTCATTCTCCTCCTCCTTTTTCCCTTCAGAGGCAAGTATGTTTACCTCTCAGCAATCCTGCGAGCTCCAATACACAGCCATACCAGGACACATACTTTGCTGTCTTCATCATCCGTAAACTTAATGACGTCCAGATGTTCTTTGAGTGTTTGAAAGAAATGAAAATGACAACGTGATTATTTTTGACTGTACGGAAGATGATTTTGAACATCCCTACCCATGTGCAGCTGAGTAATCGTGGTCAAATATATTCGATATTAGCCACAAGGATGAGCATTGTAATTCAGTAAAATTCCCCCCGGACCCCTCGAATCAGCATCGCTCATCTCATTTCATTGCATAACGCATCGTTGAATTCGCACATTGGATAAATTCCACATGGATCAAAACATTAAAACCACAAAACACTATTCACCATAAGCTGGTCACACGATGCCTCATGAACTGATGGCTTTTCCAGCAAACTTGGTTAATAATGATAACACCTGTGTCGATGTACACAAATGATAGGTAATCTCACTACTTAAGGTCCAAGCAGGTTGAGAATCTACGATATGTCAGTATTGGTGAGTTTCGATTCGTGAAATGGGCTATGTTCATGTACAATCGCTGTAGAGCGGATGTAATATGCAAACGTGCTTATCATGGATTTATTCCTTTCTCCACGTTCACTATCGTGCCAAATTGGCTTCGGAAACCATGTCGGCCTCTTTGTGCTGTGCTAAGAAGTGCAGCAGCTGACATTGAACTTGGTTCTATGTTTTCACCATCGCAAGAGGAGAGAGTATTGGGTCCATTTGTTTGTCTGTCTGTTTGTTTGTGTGTCTGCATAAAATGTGAGTGTTTTTCTCCACAACCGCTTGCCTTATTGACAAGAAACTTTAGATCGAAGGGAAACTTCACACAAATGTTCCCCACGTCTTGGAGATACCAGGGTGTTCACAAATATAATTGATAGGTCACATGATCTGGCAGCCATATTGGATTGAAGGAAACTCTTAAGAATTTATTTCTCTTTAACGGCTTCATTGATTGACGTGAAAATTCACAATCATGATCTAGTAGTCATGGGGAATACATGTTTTAAATTTCAACCTGATCAGATGCATGGTCTGGCAACCAGAATTATTTAATTTTTTTCAATGTGGGTTTTTTTTGTTTTTTAAATAAGTCTCACTTGGCTGTGCCTGGAGAGGTTTGAGGGTAGAGGAGTAGCAGCTGAAATATGAATCTTATCCAGGTTCCTCCTGATGACTTCATCTTTGCTTTTTGCTTGTTCAGGTTCCTTCTGATTACTCCAATGCAGGACTCGTACCTATTTGGTCTTCCATTTGATTTGAATTGAATTTGTTTTAATTCAATTCTGCATTCAATTGCATAATAAATATTAAAAACCTCATGGGTCAGGGTCAAGTGTCCAATTAAAATGCGGTTCCATCGAAGCGGGACATCTTGGTACCCGGTCATCACTACCAGCAGTTATAACGTGACAGTTCTAGTTATGTCTCTTATTCATTACGTAACACACCAGTACAAAAACACCTCACGGCTCCAAAAACTAAATGCTCACAAGCACTAAATGCTTCAAAAAAGCACGAGTGCGTTATGCCAATAACAGGAGGCATGTTGGATGAAACAGTCCAGGTGTGTTCAAATTTTCAATAGCTTCCACATGGCGAAAGTCACCAGCTACACTCAGACACTTCTCACTTGCTTTGTTTACTACATTTTTCAAGTCACATACAGTGCCTTCAGGAAGTATTCATACCCCTCGTGTTTTTCACAGTTTTGTTGTGCTCCCAGCTGCAGCCTCAATTTAAAATGGATTTAATTAAAAAAAAAACAATTCTCATTGATCTACACAAAATACCCCATAATGACAAAGTGAAAACATGTTTTTAGAAATTCTTACAAATTATTTAAAAATTTAAATCTGAAATATCTTGCATCAATCAGTATTCAGCCCCTTTGCTATGACACTCAAAATTGAGCTCAGGTGCATCCAATTTCCTTTGATCATCCTTGAGATGTCTCTACAAGTTGAGTGAAGTCCATCTGTGGCCAATTAAATTGATTGGACATGATTTAGAAAGAAACACACCTTTCTATATTAGGTCCTGCAGCTTGCAGTGTATGTCAGTGCAGAAACTCAACGATGAAGTCCAAGGAACTGTCTGTAGAACTCTGAGATAGAATTGTGGGGAGGCATAGATCTGGGGAAGGGTATGAAACAATTTCTGGAGTGTTGAGAGTTCCCAAGAGCACAGTGAGCTCCATCATTAGGAAATGGAAAGCATATGGAACTATCCAGACTCTTCCTAGAGCTGGCTGTCCGATCAAACTGAACAACTCGGCAAGAAGGACCTTGGTTATGGAGGTGACCAAGAACACAATGACCACTGTGACTGAATGGCAGAGTTCATTGCTTGAGATGGGATAACCTGCTGGAAGGACAACAATCTCTGCAGCACTTCACAAATCTAGACTTTATGGGAGAGTGGCCACAGAAGGCACTCCTGAGAAAATGGTACATGACACACCTGGAGTTTGTAAAAAGGCACCTGAAAGGCTCTGAGAGCATGAGGGAAAGGATTCTGTGGTCTCGTGAGATGAAAATTAAACTCTTTGGTCTGAATGCAAAGTGCTACATCTGGCAGAAACCGAGCACAGATCATCACCCATCTAACACCATCCCTACTAGGAAGCATGGTGGTGGCAGCATCATGCTATAGGGATGCTTTTCAGTGGTAGGGGCAGGGAGACTTGTAAGGATAGAGGGAATAATGAATGGAGCCAAATACAGACAAATCCTTGAGGAGAACCTGCTTCAGAGTACAAAAGACCTGAGACTGCATTGAAGATTTACATTCCACCAGGACAATGACCCCAAGTATACAGCCAAAGCAACACTGGAATGGCTTCAGAACAAGAATGTGAAAGTCCTTGAGTGGCCCAGCCAAAGCCCAGACCTGAATCCCATTGAGAATCTGTTGAAAGACTTGAAGATTGCTGTTCACCGACACTCCCCATCCAACTTGACAGAGCTTGAGCAAATCTGCAAGGAAGAATGGGAGGAAATCCCCAAATCCAGGTGTACAAAGCTGATACAGACATACCCAAGAAGACTCGAAGCTGTTATCGCTGCCAAAAGCACTTCTACAAAGTATTGACTCAAGGGGTTAAATACTTATTGACCCAAGACATTTCAGCTTTTAATTTTTTTTTAATTTGTAAACATTTCTAAAAACATGTTCTCACTTTGTCATTATGAGGTATTTTGTGTTGATCGGTGATTAAAATTTTTCAATTTAATCCCTTTTCAATTCAGACTGTAACAACAAAATGTGAAAATGTTGAAGGGTGTGAACACTTTCTGAAGACACTGTTTACCTGTGCCTTGATTGCTTGGTTTACTACCTTTTTGAAGTTACATATACCTGTGCAATCTTGTGGTATAGTCATGTTGAGGAATCCATTAATTAGTGATTCTACCGCCACACATGGTAATTGAAGTCTGAGTGCATCATGTTACAAACAATACCGTACTGCTTCATTATGTTGTGACGTCGGTCCATTGGGGAGAGACAGAGACAGAGACAGAGACAGAGACAGAGACAGAGACAGAGACAGAGACAGAGACAGAGACAGAGACAGATTATATTAAAAGCAATGCTTATAAACAGTCCATTAAGTCTCTTAACTGTTCCACCCCCATGGATATATCCCTGCGGTTTCCACGTGCTGTATTCATGTGCTGTTTCAACGTACTCCATTTCATTCGATCCTGTACTGCCCCCACCCTCCCAACCACATTCTCCACAAGTCCCACCACCAAATGCAAGTTGAGAACCCTGTCCCCTCATGTTTACCTCCTCCCAAACCCCCTCCCCTCCTCTCTCCCCCATCCTCGTCACTTCCATCCCCGCCCCCCCTCCCGGAGTGTATAGCAATGTTTGATGAGGCGTCACTCTCCCCACCCCCTTTCTCGTTCTTCCCTCCTCGTTCCCTTCTCACTTCCTCCTCCTCTCTCTATCCCTCCCCCTCTCTCCTTCTCACTCCTCCTCCCTCTCTCTATCCCTCTCCCTCTCTCCCTTCTCACTTCCTCTCCCTCTCTCTATCCTCTCCCTCTCTCTATCCCTCCCCTCCCCTTCTCACTTCCTCCTCTCTCTATCCTCCCACACTTCTCTTCTCTCCCCTCCCTACTCTCTCTTTCTCTCTCTCTCTCTCTCTCTCTCTCTCTCTTCTCTCTCTCTTTCTCTCTCTCTCTCTCTCTCTCTCTCTCTCTCTTCTCTCTCTCTCTCTCTCTCTCTCTCTCTCTCTCTCTCTCTCCTCTCTCTGTCTCTTTCTCTTTCTCTTTCTCTGTCTCTTTCTCTGTCTCTTTCTCTGTCTCTTTCTCTTTCTCTTCTCTGTCTTTCTCTGTCTCTTTCTCTGTCCTTTCTCTCTCTCTTTCTTCTCTTCTCTGTCTCTTTCTCTGTCTCTTCTCGTCTCTTCTCTGTCTCTCGCTTTCTCTGTCTCTCTTCTCTTTCTCTCGCTTTCTCTGTCTCTCGCTTTCTCTGTCTCTCTCGCTTTCTCTGTCTCTTTCTCTGTCTCTCGCTTTCTCTGTTCTCTTTCTCTGTCTTCTCGCTTTCTCTGTCTCTTTCTCTGTCTCTCGCTTTCTCTGTCTCTTTCTCTGTCTCTCGCTTTCTCTGTCTCTGTCTCTTTCTGTGTCTCTTTTCTCTGTCTCTTTCTCTGTCTCTTTTCTCTGTTCTCTTTCCTTTCTGTCTCTTTCTCTGTCTCTTTCTCTGTTCTCTTTCTCTTGTCTCTTTCGCTTCCCTGTCTCTGTCTCTTTCTCTGTCTCTTTCTCGTCTCTTTCTCTGTCTCTTTCTCTGTCTCTGTCTTCTGTCTCTTCTCTGTCTCTTTCTCTGTCTCTTTCTCTGTCTCTTTTCTCTGTCTCTTTCTCTTGTCTCTTTCGCTTTCTCTGTCTCTTTTCTCTGCTCTGTTCTTTCTCCGTTTCCTTTCTCTGTCTCTTTCTCTGTCTCTTTCCTTTCCTTCTCTGTCTCTTTCTCTGTCTCTTTCTCTGTCTCTTTCTTCTCTGTCTCTTTCTCTGTCTCTGTTCTCTTTCTCTGTTCTCTTTCTCTTCTCTTTCTCTGTCTCTTTCTCTGTCTCTTTTCTGTCTCTTTCGTCTTTCTCTGTCTCTTTCTCTGTCTCTGTCTCCTTTCTTCGTCTCTTTCTCTGTCTCTTTCTCTGTCTCTGTCTCTCTTCTCTGTCCTTCTCTCTGTCTCTTTCTCTGTCTCTTTCTCTGTCTCTTTCTCTGTCTCTTTCTCTGTCTCTTTTTTTTCTCTGTCTCTTTCTCTGCTCTCTCTTCTCTGTCTCTTTCTCTGTCTCTTTCTCTGTCTCTTTCTCTGTCTCTTTCTCTGTCTCTTTCTCTGTCTCTTTCTCTGTCTCTTTCTGCTGTCTCTTTTCTCTGTCTCTTTCTCTGTCTCCTTTCTCTGTTCTCTTTCGCTTCTCTTTCTCTGTCTCTCTTCTCTGTCTTCTTTCTTCTGTCTCTTTCGCTTCTCTGTCTCGTCTCTGGTCTCTGTCTCTTTCTCTCTCTCTCTTTCTCTGTCTCTTTCTCGTTCTCGTCTCTTTCTCTGTCTCTTTCTCTGTCTCTCTTCTCTGTCTCTTTCTCTGTCTCGTTTCTCTGTCTCTTTCTCTGTCTCTTTCTTCTGTCTCTTTCTCTGTCTCTTTCTCGTGTCTCTTTCTCTGTCTCTTTCTCTGTCTCTTTCTCTGTTCCTCTTCTCTGTCTCTTTTCCTGTCTCTTCTCTGTCTCTTCTCTGTTCACTTTCTCCTCGCTCTCTCTTTTCTCTGTCTCTCTTCTCTGTCTCTTTCTCTGTCTCTTCTCTGTCTCTTTCCTTTCTCTGTCTCCTTCTCTTTTCTGTCTCTTCTCTGTTCTTCTTGTCTCTTCTCTCTTTCTCTGTTCTTTCTCTGTTTCTTTCTCTGTCTCTTTCCCTGTCTCTTTCTCTGTCTCTTCTCTTGTCTCTTCTCTGTCTCTTCTCTTTCTTTCTTTCTCTTCTCTGTCTCTTCTCTTGTCTCTTTCTCTTGTCTCTTTCTCTGTCTCTTTCTCTGTCTCTTTCTCTGTCTTCTCTGTCTCTTTCTCTGTTCTTTCCTCTGTCTCTTTCTCTTCTCTTCCTCTGTCTCTTTCTCTGTCTCTCTTCTCTGTCTCTCTTCTCTTCTCTGTTCTCTTTCTCTGTCTCTTTCTCTTTCTCTTTCTCTTTCTCGTCTCTTTCTCTGTCTCTTTCTCTGTCTCTTTCTCTGTCTCTCTTCTCTGTTCTTTCTCTGTCTCTTTCTCTGTCTCTTTCGCTTTCTCTGTCTCTTCGCTTTCTCTGTCTTCTTTCTCTTCTCTGTCTCTTTCTCTGTCTCTTCTCTGTCTCTTTCTCTTTTGTTCTCTTCTCTGTCTCTTTCCTTTCTCTGTCTCTTTCTCTGTCTCTTCTCTTCTCTTTCTCTCTCTTGTCTCTTTCTCTGTCTCTTTCTCTGTCTCTTTCTCTGTCTCTTTCTCCTGTCTCTTTCTCTGTCTCTTTCTCTGTCTCTTTCTCTGTCTCTCTTCTTCTGTTCTCTGTTCTTTTCTCTGTCTCTTTTCTCTGTCTCTTTCTCTGTCTCTTTCTCTGTCTCTTTCTCTTGTCTCTTTCTCTGTCTCTTTCTCCTGTCTCTTCTCTGTCTTTCTTCTGTCTCTCTCTGTCTCTTCCTTCTCTGTCTCTTTCTCTGTCTCTGTTCTCTTTCTCTGTCTCTGTCTCTTTCTCTTTCTCTCTTCTCTGTCTCTGTCTCTTTCTCGTTCTTTCTCTGTCTCTTTCTCTCTGTTCTCTTTCTCTGTCTCTTTCTCTGTCTCTTTCTCTGTCTCTTTCTCTGTCTCTTTCTCCTGTCTCTCTTCTCTGTCTCTTTCTCTGTCTCTTTCTCTGTCTCTTTCTCTGTCTCTTTCTCTGTCTCTTTCTCTGTCTCTTTCTCTGTCTCTTTCTCTGTCTCTTTCTCTGTCTTTTTCTCTGTCTCTTCTCTGTCTTTTCTCTGTCTCTTTCTCTGTCTCTGCTCTTTCTCTGTCTCTCTTCTCTTGTCTCTTTCTCTGTCTCTTTCTCTTGTCTCTTTTCTCTGTCTCTTGTCTCTTTCTCTGTCTCTTTCTCTGTCTCTGTCTCTTTCTCGTCTCTTGTTTCTCTTCTCTGTCTCTTTCTCTGTCTCTTTCTCTGTCTCTTCTCTCTCTGTCTCTTTTCTCTGTCTTTCTCTGTTCTCTTTCTCTGTCTCTCTTTCTCTGTCTCTGTCTCATTTCTCTGTCTCTTTCTCCTTCTCTGTCTCTTTCTCCTGTCTCTGTCCTTTCTCGTCTCTGTCTCTTCTCTGTTCTCCTGTCTCTTTCTCTCTGTCTCTTTCTCTGTCTCTTTCTTGTCTCTTTCTCTGTCTCTGTCTCTTTCTCTGCTCTCTTTCTCTGTCTCTGTCTCTTCTCTTTCGCTTCTCTGTCTCTTTCTCTGTCCTCTTCTCTGTCTCTGCTTCTCTGTCTCTTTCTCTGTCTCTTTCTCTGATCTCTTTCTTCTGTTTCTGTTCTCTCTTTCTCTGTCTCTTTCTCTGTCTCTTTCTCTGTCTCTTTCTCTGTCTCTTTCTCTGTCTCTGTCTCTTTCTCTGTCTCTTCTCTGTCTTTCTCTGTCTCTTTCTCTGTCTCTCGTCTCTTCTCTCTGTCTCTGTCTCTTTCTCTGTCTCTTTCTCTGTCTCTGTCTCTTTCTCTGTCTCTTTCTCTGTCTCTGTCTCTGTCTCTTTTCTCTGTCTCTTTCTCGCTTTCTCTGTCTTTCTCTGTTCTCTGTTCTCTTTCTTTCTCTGTCTCTTTCTCTGTCTCTGTCTCTTTTCTCTGTCTCTGTCTCTTTCCTGTCTCTTTCTCTGTCTCTGTTCTCTTTCTCTGTCTCTTTCTCTGTCTCTTTCTCTGTCTCTTTCCTGTCTTCTTTCTCTGTCTCTTTCTCCGTCTCTGTCTCTTTCTCTGTCTCTTTCTCTGTCTCTCTTTCTCTGTTCTCTTTCTCTGTCTCTTTCTCTGTCTCTTTCTTCTCTGTCTCTTTCTCTGTCTTCTTTCTCTGTCTCTTTCTCTGTCTCTTTCTCGTGCTCTCTTTCTCTGTTCTCTTTCTTTCTGTCTCTTTCTCTGTCTCTTTCTCTGTCTCTTTCTCTGTCTCTTTCTCTGTCTCTTTCTCTGTCTTTTCTCTGTCTCTTTCTCTGTCTCTTTCTCTGTCTCTGTCTCTTTCTCTGTTCTTCTCTCTCTCTGTCTCTTCTCTTCTCTTTCTCTGTCTCTTTCTCCTCGTCTCTTTCTCTGTACTCTTTCTCTTCTCTTCTCTGTCTCTTCTCTTGTCTCTTTCTCTGTCTCTTTCTCGTCTCTTTCCTCTGTCTCTTTTCTCTGTCTCTTTCTCTGTTTCTTTTCTCTGTCTCTTTCTCTGTCTCTTCTCTGT
>CM068954.1:197193190-197195083 GCA_035128595.1 Eptatretus atami
CTGCTGTGCCTGTTTAAGGGTTGCCAAGTGACAAGGTGAAGATTAAGCTAGTTATCCTTTTATGAAGTTTTTGTAATGCTATCGCTGTTGAAGGGTTACGAACTGAGAAGGTGAAGATTAAGCTGGTTACCCTTTTATGAAGTTTTGTAATGCTGTCCCTGCTGTCCCTGTCTAAGGGTTACTAACTGAGAAGGTGAAGATTAAGCTCGTTAACTTTTTGTGAATTTTTGAAATACTGTCCCTGCTGTCCCTCTTTAAGGGTTACTAAGTGAGGCGGTTAAGATTAATATATTTACCCTTTTTCGAAGTTTGCCCTAGTTGTCCCCACCCTCCTTCCCCCCCTTCCTCGATTCCCGAATCATCCGATTGGTGCTCAGGATAGCGTTTTATACCAATTTTACCATTGATTTTAATTATTCTCTGTGGCCTTTGCTAATCTTACTCATCAGTTAAATTATTGAATTTATCTTCATGACTCTCAATTTGGCACCCCTCCCCCCAATCCCTCCCCAATCTGAATACCGTTGAAGGTTTCATAACTACTTGGCACACACGATTTCCATGATGGATTCAAAGATATTTACGGTTCAGCTTAGATGAGAAAAGTTCAGCTGTAAACTGGTGTTCAACTCTGGATTGCGGCATGATGTCAGGAAACGAGGATGATGAAATCGTTTACGAGAACAGCACCCAGTAGAGGCACATACCTCCGCCAGGCTGAACAGTTTACATTCTGTATCTCACCGATAGCTCGGATATAGAGTCGAACCTGAACCAAAATCGAATCGGCTTGTTGTTGTCACATAACCAACTCATCCACCAAGTTTTGGCCGAATCCATCCACAACGTTTTGATTTATCCAGCTCACAAACAAATATATAAACAAACAGACAAACAGGAGTGAAAACATAACCACCACCTTTGGTGGTGGAAGTAAGTAAACAATAATTTCCCCACCAAAGGATTCGCCTCATTGTACAAAAAATGGACTTTATCTGCTTTAGCCACAGTGTCAATATGAATTCTCAATCAATATTGAGGTCTTCAAAAGAAATGGATGAAAATCCAAATTTCTTTATTTAACATCCGCATGGTTTTGAAAAGGACATTTCTGAGACGACAAAATATTTCAAGGTGAATTGGTCAAGTACGTCACTGTACTCATTGCTGCAAGAAAAAACAAAAATCACTCTTTTTGAAAATTCCATCCTTTTGCTCATTCTCCACTGGGTTAATCTTGCTATGATGATGAATTGTTTATGTTGATGCCAAGCTTTAATCCACAGCTTAACGACCTCTTTCTTTACACCCCTCTATATCTTAGATCTTGGATAGCTTGCATTGGGTACATCGATAAGTAATTATTCCTTAAACCTGGCTGGTAACATTAGGACCCACTGGTAAGACCCACTCTCGCCCCCGAGCCGCCTTGCCTGGGTTCATATCCTGGCCCAGCTTAAAATGTCATCAGGCTGTTTCGTAAGCGGGGCGAGGCATCAAAGGTGTGTCCGTCGGATATATGTTAAACTGGGTGTTTCATCTGCCAGCATTAGTTGATAGACGTTTAACTGGGTGTCTCATTTGCCAGCATGAGTTGATAGACGTTAAACTGGGTGTCTCATCTGCCAGCATTAGCTGATACGACGTTCTAAATGGGTCTCATCTTGCCAGCATGAGTTGATAGACGTTAAAGTGGGTGTCTCATCTGCCAGCATTAGTTGATAGACGTTAAACTGGGTGTCTCATCTGCCAGCATTAGTTGATGGACGTTTAACTGGATGTCTCTTCTGCCAGCATGAGTTGATAGACGTTAAACTGGATGTCTCTTCTGCCAGCATGAGTTGATAGACGTTTAACTGGATGTCTCTTCTGCCAGCATGAGTTGATAGACGT
>CM068954.1:197195108-197222501 GCA_035128595.1 Eptatretus atami
CGAGACATCAGGTTATAACGATCTATAAAACTCATGCTGGAAGACGAGACACCCAGTTTAACATCTACCAACTATGCTGGAAGACGAGACACTCCCAGTTTAACATCTACCAACTCATGCTGGTAGACGAGACATCCAGTTTAACATCCACCAACTCATGCTGCAGCGAGACACCCAGTTTAACATCTACCAACTTCATGCTGCAGACGAGACAACCCAGTTAAACATCTACCAAATCATGCTGGTAGACAGACACCAGTTAATTACCAACTCATGCTGGAACGAGCACCAGTTTACATCTACCAACTCATGCTGGCAGACGAGCACCCAGTTTAACATTACAACTCATGCTGGAAGACGAGACACCCAGTTTAAACATCTACCAACTCATGCTGGCAGACGAGACATCCAGTTTAACGTCTACCACTCATCGCTGGCAGACGAGACACCCAGTTTAACATACCAACTCATGCTGGCAGACGAGACACCCAGTTTAACATCTACCAACTCATGCTGGCAGACAAGACACCCAGTTTAAACGTCTATCAACTTCATGCTGGCAGACGAGACACCAGTTTAACATCTACAACTCATGCTGGCAGATGAGACATCCAGTTACACGTCTATCAACTAATGCTGGTAGACGAGACATCCAGTTAACGTCTATCAACTAATGCTGGCAGGACGAGACTCCAGTTAAACATCTACCAACTCATGCTGGAAGACGAGACATCCGTTATATCTACCAACTCACGCTGGTAGACGAGACACCAGTTTAACGTCTATCAACTCATGCTGGAAGACGAGACACCCGTTTACACATTACCAATCATGTGGAAGACGAGACACCCAGTTTAACGTTATCAACTCATGCTGGCAGACGAGACACCTATTAAACGTCTACCAACTCATGCTGTCAGACGAGACACCCAGTTTAACGTCTATCACTCATGCTGGCAGAACGAGACATCCAGTTAAACGTCTATCAACTAATGCTGGTAGACGAGACATCAGTTAATGTCTATCAACTAATGCTGGAGACGAGACTCCAGTTAAATCCATCAACTAATGCTGGCAGACGAGACACCCAGTTAAACATCGATCAACTAATCTGGCAGATGAGACATCCAGATTAAATGGCCATCAACTAATGCTGGCAGACGAGACATCCAGTTAAACGTCCATCACTAATGCTGGCAGACGAAACACCAGTTAAACATCTATCAACTCATGCTGACAACGAGACTCAGTTTAAAGTCTACCAACTCATGCTGGCAGACGAGACACCAGTTAACATCTATCACTAATGCTGGTAGACGAGAATCCGTTAAATGTCTATCAACTAATTGCTGGCAGACGAGACGACCAGTTAACATACTATCAAACTAATGCTGGCAGATGAGACATCCAGTTAAGTCCATCACTAATGCTGGCAGACGAGACAACAGTTAATCATCATATCAACTAATGCTGGCAGAGGAGACATCCAGTTAAACGTCCATTAACTTGCTGGAGCGAGACATCCAGTTAAACGTCCATCAACTATGCTCGGCAGACCGAGACACCCAGTTAAACGTCTATCAACTAATGCTGCGAGATGAGACATCAGTTAAACGTCATAACTAATGTGGCAGACGAGACATCAGTTAGGATGTCTCATCTGCCAGCATTAGTTGATAGATGTTTAACTGGTCGTCTCGTCTGCCAGCATTAGTTGATAGACATTTAACTGGATGTCTCGTCTACCAGCATTAGTTGATAGATGTTTAACTGGATGTCTCGTCTGCCAGCATGAGTTGGTAGACGTTACGATGTCTCGTCTGTCAGCATGAGTTGATAGATGTTTAACTGGGTGTCTCGTCTGCCAGCATTAGTTGATGGACGTTTAACTGGATGTCTCGTCTGCCAGCATTAGTTGATGGCCATTTAACTGGATGTCTCATCTGCCAGCATTAGTTGATCGATGTTTAACTGGGTGTCTCGTCTGCCAGCATTAGTTGATGGACTTTTAACTGGATGTCTCGTCTCCAGCATTAGTTGATAGACATTTAACTGGATGTCTCGTCTACCAGCATTAGTTGAAGACGTTTAACTGGATGTCTCGTCTGCCAAATGAGTTGATAGACGTTAAACTGGGGTGTCTCGTCTGACAGCATGAGTTGGTAGACGTTTAATAGGTGTCTCGTCTGCCAGCATGAGTTGATAGACGTTAAACTGGGTGTCTCGTCTTCCAGCATGAGTTGGTAGATGTTTAAACGGGTGTCTCGTCTTCCAGCATGAGTTGATAGACGTTAAACTGGGTGTCTCGTCTCCAGCATGAGTTGGTAGATATTAAACTGGATGTCTCGTCTCCAATGGTTGTAGACTGTTTAACTGGATGTCTCGCTGCCGCATTAGTTTGATAGACGTTAAACTGGATGTCTCGTCTACCAGCATTAGTTGATAGACGTGTAACTGGATGTCTCATCTCCAGCATGAGTTTGTAGATGTTAAACTGGGTGTCTCGTCTGCCAGCATGAGTTTGATAACGTTAAACTGGGTGTCTTGTCTGCCAGCATGAGTTGGTAGATGTTAAACTGGGTGTCTCGTCTGCCAGCATGAGTTGGTAGATGTTAAACTGGGTGT
The DNA here is from genome assembly GCA_035128595.1 of Eptatretus atami. Classification (NCBI taxonomy): domain Eukaryota; kingdom Metazoa; phylum Chordata; class Myxini; order Myxiniformes; family Myxinidae; genus Eptatretus; species Eptatretus atami. The sequence continues at coordinate 197,197,734 of CM068954.1, forward strand.
CTCGTCTGCCAGCATGAGTTGGTAGACGTTAACTGGATGTCTCGTCTGCCAGCATGAGTTGGTAATGTTAAACTGGGTGTCTCGTCTTCAGCATGAGTTGGTAGATGTTAAACTGGGTGTCTCGTCTGCCAGCATGAGTTGGTAGATGTTAACTGGGTGTCTCGTCTTCCAGCATGAGTTGGTAGATGTTAAACTGGGTGTCTCGTCTACCAGCATGATTTGGTAGATGTTTAACTGGGTTGTCTCGTCTGCCAGCATGAGTTGGTAGATGTTAAACTGGGTGTCTCGTTGCCAGCATGAGTTGGTGGATGTTAAACTGGATGTCTCGTCTACCCAGCATGAGTTGGTAGATGTTAAACTGGGTGTCTCGTCTTCCAGCATGAGTTGGTAGATGTTAAACTGGGTGTCTCGTCTTCCAGCATGAGTTTTATAGACGTTTAACCTGATGTCTCGTCTTCCAGCATGAGTTTATAGACGTTTAACCTGATGTCTCGTCTGACAGCATGAGTTGATAGACGTTTAACCTGATGTCTCGTCTGTGAGTTAATTTTTGAAGTCATTCTTCACCATTGACAGTTCGAGCCAAAAACGATTACGTTCGGTATCGCTTGATGTTTTAAAAGAGTCTTGGGCCCGATATGTTCTCGTGGATCAGGCAATGCGTGGCGGAGATGTGCGCCCTACCGAGTGCCCTTTCTACTTCTTCATGTTTTGTTTTGACTGAAGTGTTTCATCACCACAAATAACACGGTAATAATCAATGTCATGAGTACAAAATGAAATGTCGGCTAATGATGGGATCTGCATGATGATGTGTCCTAAACCCAGAGAACAAAGGCACAAACACACATTGATTACATGATTAACAAGCTGTTCAATGTTCCAGCATTTTGGTTAATTTAGACTCTCGTTCATTGATACATATTGACATTTTACCGATACTCGTTACTTTAAATGAAGTTTTCATTCATGCATTTTGAACGCCTATTGTTTATTGGAGCTTTTGGCTGAAATTTAAAATAAATACCCATGAGTTCTATAACTCTAACTCATGTGCTTTGCTGACGTCTATTGACAGTTGTAAAAGGAGACATGTTATGACTAGCCGCTCCATTTTATTGGTGACGAGCTTACTGCTAATCTCCAACCTTGAGCCGCGGGCTTGAAGTCAGGGAGATTGTCTGGGAATGCAAGGTTTGTTTCTAATGTTGGCCTTGCATTGTATCTCTGCAACTACCCATCACTCCTCCTCCCCCTCCCGCCCTGACTTTGCCCCACCCTATATTCATGTGAGCATACTCCCCCCTCCCCCTATATCATGTGAGCATAACCCCTCCTCCCCTTATATTCATGTGAGCCATAACCCCTCCTCCCCCTATATTTCTTGTGAGCATAACCACCCCTCCCCCAATATTCATGTGAGCATAACCCCCCCTCTCCCTATATTAATGTGAGCGAACCCCCCGCCCCCCCTTTCCCAGCACCGACCCACCCTTTATTAGTGTGAGCTAAACCTTCAAACCCCATCATCACATATCCCTCAAAGCCTGCAATGCTCAGAGCTGTTACCTGAAAGACTTCCTTCATGGCAGAGAATATCATCCTTTTCAAAATACCTGATTTGTTTATTTCTTTATTTTACTTTACTTTATTATTTTATTGTAGTCAAACTGACATTGATTCTGTGTCAGTAGCGGTGACGATCATTTTGAAACCAATAGCTTGATTGAGAGAAGTTCTGCCATTGCAAGGAAAGTTATATTGAGGGATAGATTATGAAGGGATATATTCAAATGGTTTCATGAGATGCGGTAATCCTAGAAACACCAACATTTTTTGTGACTTTTTTGATGCACCATACCCTTGATAGAGCGTCGGTGCTGCTGAAGCAGTTTCTTGGCAAGGGTTATATCAGGTGGTTTGCCATTGCCTTCACACCATTGTTTGTCCATGCTCCATCCTTTTAAATGTCGAGCCTCAAGCAAGGAAGCAGCACGTACCATTTTATATGTCTTTAGCATGACTCGGCCGGGGTCTGAACCACTGCCCTCCCAAAATCAGAGCAGACCCTCAAGCGACTACACCACGGAGACCAGTGTGACCACTCCTCATTTTCATAAATGCCAAGGTGAGCCAATGAAAAAAGCCAAGAATTCACCAAGGGTTTGGAAAAGCGATGATAATAGAAAACCTATACGCCAAGAAAACCTATAGAAACCAAGACGCCAAGGTGAACAACGAATAGCCAAGATCTTGTGAAAAAAGCCAAGAAGTGGTCACACTGATGGAGTCTAGTTTTGTAATTTTTTTTTTGTATACGCAGTCAAGGCTCATGGAAAAGCTAGAACACATTGGATCAGGACATAACATAAAATGAACAGTAGGAGAAGGGGGGGGGGGGGGGGTGCTAAGCACAAGGGTGGAGGGAGAACATCGACGGAGACAGACAAACAAGGAATGCAGGTAACAACAAGAAAAAGAGCAATCAGATATTGCAGACTCTCGCCAGGACTATTTTCGAGTGGTGTATTTTTAAAGGTTTTAGGGTAAATCCAATATGGCTGCCAAACCATGTGACCTATGATGTCACATGTGCAAATCTTTTGTTCCTCATGGATAGGCGGTCATACGTGTAAAGGTATAAAAATGGTATTAAATGGTATAAAAAAGATGATTGTTTTGGATTTGGGATGATCTGAGATGGTGGTGAACAGCTGTCTTGAAGACCTGGAGGGAAGATGGAGATTTAAGAGAATGTGGAAGTTGGTTCCATGGGGAGGAGAAAAGAGGAACACGTGTTGAGGTGTTCAGTAAGTCTGGATTTTGGAAGTTTAATCAAGACGGAGTTACTGGAAGTGAAGGTTGGAAGATGACAGAGCAAAGGCAACTAGACCAGAGGAGAGAGGGTTTAAAAAAGGGCACCGACCTGTCTGTGTTGATAGCAACAGGTGTTTCGGTTTGGTGATAACCACAATCCTGACATTAGCTTCCACGGAATCCAGAGAAGACTGACTTGATGCTCAGGTGCCAGGCTATATGGGAGAGTCGTACTCCATTAAGGTATGGATGGACACAGACCTTGGAGCCTGTGAACAGTTCTGATTATTTATATTTATGGAGGATGTCCAGTCTGCACCTGGCTATGGAGGCCAAGTTTTCAATGTGGTTCTTCCCATGATTGAGCTGGGATATGGATCGGAGGGGTTGTTTCAAGATCCTTCAGAATTGACAAGGTGAGAGTGTGAGATTTTCCAGGATTGAAGGACATGTTCTATTTATCAGACCAGCATCTAATCAATTCCACATTAGCAGAGAATGTTGCAGCTGAAGTCTGCCCGTCAGTGGCCATGCTTGGGTAATGGACGATATTATGTTCAGTCATTTGCTCAAAGGAACAGAGGGTTTTTTCAGAGCAGTGAAGAGGTCGTCTATATACTGTGGCCTGCAAAAGTATTCATCCCCAACCAATGAAGCCACATTCAGATGAATTACGAATGATGTAGAAACAATTTTTCCAAATTAACTCTTTTATTAATAACTGAAGAGATCAAACTGAACACTGTTATAGTTGAAGGAGGTTACATGTCAGGAACACCTGTAAAAAAAACATGTACAAATCAAAATTCACTGGTTGTAAAAGTATTCAGCCCCTTTGATCAGTACTTGGTGGAAGAACCTTTTGCAGCAAAGCAATGACTGCTACTAGTGTTTTTGTGGGTATGTCTCCACCATCTTTACACAGTGAGATGGTGAAATCATTGTCTATTGTTCACGTGAAAATTGCTCTCGTCCTGCCAAGTTTGATGGGGATCGTCGATGGACTGCAATCTTCAAGTCTCACCATAGATGTTCAATTGGGTTCAAGTGAGGACTTTGACTGGGCCACTCAAGAACATTTCTTATCTTCTTATTCAGACACTCCAGTGTGGCTTTAGTTTTGTGCTTCGGATCATTGTCCTGCTGAAATGTGAATCTCCTACCCAGTTTCACATTCATGGCTGATTCAAGCAGGTTTTCATCAAGGATTCTCCTGAACTCTGCACCATCCATTGTCCCTTCTATCCTGACAAGCTTGCCAGTCCCTGCTGATGAAAAGCAGCCACATAACATGAAGCTGCCACCACCATGCTTGACAGTAGGGATGTTGTTGACTGGGTGATGTGTAATGTTCGGCTTGCACCAGACATAACTCTTTGAATTCAGATCAAAAAGTTCCATTTTTGTCTTATCTGATCATAAAACTTTTCTCCACAAGCCTGCAGTATCATCAAGATACTTTTTCACAAACTCCATACGAGCTTCTAGATGTGTCTTTTTCAGTAATGGCTTCTTTCTTGTCACTTGCCCATAGAGGTCAACTTTGTGAAGGGAACGGGATATTGTTGATTGATGAACACTGACCCCACTGACCCAACAGGACATAGAGCCTTGCAGATCTTTCAAAGTCATTGATGGATTTACAATAACATCCCAAACCAGTTTCCTGCTTGCCCGGCTGCTGAGTTCGGATGAGCGACCTGATCTGGGTGGTATGATACGTCTTCCACTTGTTAATGATGGATTTCATTGTACTCAAAGAGATAATGAGTGACTTTGAAATCTTCTTATAAACCTCTCCTGAATGGTGCTTCTCCACCACTTTATGTGTGACTTCTTTGGAAAGCTCCTTGGTCTTCATGTTTGCCTTGTTGGTTGACGAAGTGAGTTGAACTTTAAACTACTTAGCCAAGTGGAGGAGTTTAATTTTGAAGTTAAACCACTGATTAGATAAAGGTGAAACCTGTTACACTTATTTTGTAACCTTTCAAACAAATAATTTGCTCCTTAAGTGATTTAGGATTAATTAGGCAAAGGGTTTGAATACTTATGTAACCGAGAATCATCTGATTTTCTCTGTTAATCAAACTTATTCCATTTTATTTGAATTAAAAAAAAATCTTTATCACTTTGGAATAGTTTGTGAAGTCTCTATATATTGTTTGATTTTAGAAACATTAAGGAAAATATGCTCAGATGGTATCAAAATGTGAAAACGTTGTAGTGGGGAGGGGGGGGTGAATACTTTTGTAGGCCACTATAGATAAAGAACAAGACTGGGCCCAAGGCACTGCCTGGGGGGGGGGGGTTAGCTTAGAGACAGAGAGGCAGGGAGAGGGAAGGGGAAAGGGGAAGGGCCATGAATTAATAATATTATCCAAATGCGTTGACCACGTGAGTGGAGGAAGTCAGATCTCCAGTGACCTTGTACGCCAGAGACAGTGAGCTTGGCAAGCAAATCAGGATGCCAGACCGTGTGAAATGGCCAAGATAGGTGCAGGGAAATTGGCTGGATCTCCTGATTGAGATGTAGGACCTCCAATCGTTGCTGCGAGAGGAGCAGCAGCATGCCCAGACATACGTATATGACCAGAACTGACAGTCAGACTGTTTGAAACCATGAACTAATTTGGATGTTGCTTTCCAATTTTTATTATTGTGAGGTTTGAATGAAATGTACTTTTGTAAATATGAACCTGACATTGTTCCTATCCATTGTGAAAGCAATTGATGAAATTGATGGGCTGTGAGATTGAAAACTGTAGACTCATCCGAACGAGCTGGTTGGGGTATTTTGGAAAGCCTTGCGATTTCATTGCTGCTTCAAATTCCACGTGCTGCGTTAATTATTATTTCCGTCTCGTCTTTTATTTTTAATTTAAACGCTCTGCTCACGGAAGATTGACTATTGTATTTTAAAAGATATTGAAACCATTTTTTATTGAAAGAAAGTGAGGGGACAGCGGCTACAACAAGGCGATGGATTGACAGCGGGGGCAATGGGGCCGTGATTTGATATAACGAGAAAGGGAATGAGCTAACAACAAAAGGGGAAGGAAGTAAACACCAAGCTTCAAGTAAGAGGATCAGGTGAGGTTGGATAAATGGGCATACACAGGTTGCAGTTAGTGATGGCGATGACATGAGGACATGGTGGTTCGCAGCGTGCTTTTGAAGGCCTGTGAGGGAAGAGTGTGATCGACTCATCTCCGGAAAGCATGTAAGAGTGCAAGCAAAAGTTCCTTTGTGAAACTATTTTTATCCGCACACTTTTTGAAAAAAAACAATGTGGGGGGGGGGGGGGGATATAGTGTTCCATCCATCCATTGGGACCATCCTCTGTGCAGAGCGCTGAAGCTGCCTCAGCAGTCTCCTTGGCTATTGGGCACAATCCTGGACGGGTCGCCACTCCGACACAGTATACCAGCATGCTAGCACTCATTTTTGCGAACCTCAAAAGGATGACAGGCTGGGTTAACCCCACCTGGTATTAATTCTACAGCCGAGTGGGATTTGAACTCAGGATCCTCGGATCCCAAGCCCACGACCCTAACCATTAAGCCCACACCAGGCATATATTGTGATCGGCTGCGTCTGTCTATCCGTCGTCACGGTATCTCCTCCGAAATAGCTGAGGGTCACAGGGGTCAAAAAGGAAAAAATATAAATTTTTAACTCAAAATTTGATGTGTCATTGTTGGTGGAACGTTTTTGCATCTTTCAACCTTGTTTTAAGTGGGAAGCGTGGGGATTTGTGATAGCTCGCTGCCAACCTCATTCTAGTTGTTTCTCAATTCAGTCATGCGAGCGTCAGGCCTCGACAGTGTTTGTTTTTGACGCTTCTGAAATCCACGTGCAACGTCCAAACCATTTTCTGCCAATGTAGTTTTCCGTTTACGTTTCCAGCCCGGTTTCCTTTACAAGGACGTATTGAAGGAAAGAAGATGCAGCAAAAGGCAATGCTGCCTACGTAGCCCACATCGTGTCTCTTCATCAGAAGCACACCGTTTCCGCTCCACAAGTGCAACACCTCCTCTTACACAATGTATCATCACATTTTAACGCACCTAATTAGCATTTTGAGCATTATGCACACCGCTCACTCAGCTGCTGGCCCTCACTCACAGTCTTAACTCTTCGTACAGCATTGGAATTTCTAAGATTGTCCAGGTTTCATATGTGCCATTTATCTTGATGTTGGGGCTTGGTTGTAACCTGCTCCCGCGAATGCAGGGATGTCGGTTTCTCCATTTGATTGTGACGTTTAACATCTGAACGGCAGTTTGTACCACAAGCAACTTCAGTTTGGTGATGAAATGAGGAGGGGAAACAAACGAAGGGGTTGGGGAGGGTGTAATTGGATAGGTACCTCGATGCAGTAGAGACAGAGCGGTGTTGGGGGTATTGGTGGGACTTGTACGTAGCTTGTGTGTGGATGGGTGATGGCTTCTGGGGGTTGGTGTAACACAGGCATGACGGGCCCCATGGCCTCCTCCTGCACCAAAGTTCCTTGTATACCTTTGTATATCCTCTTCATGTTTGTTGCTAAAATCCTCGTTTGAGACAGAATTTTTTTTTTTAAAGGGTTCGTGTGGGCACGGCGAAGTGAACATCGCTCTCAGTAATTGCAGGCCAAACATCGTTCACTCGTTACACGTTGGCGTCGTCACATTAGAAAATGTAGTCAATTCTGTCACTTTTGTGGGTGGCATTTACAAATACCACTATTCTTGACACTTCAAGGGGCTATCTACAAATTACATCTGCCACAATGGTGAAAAGTTTCACTCTCTTCTTTATTTTCATACCTTACCTTTCTTTTTTTCCCCCTTTCTCTTCCCTTTCTCCAGCTTTCAACATATTTTTATATTCACCCCCTCCTCCCCCATCTCTACCCTCCCCTCCCCCTTCCTTCCAATCCAAAGACTCAGTTACTCTCCTTTTATCCTCTTATTCTTCTCCTCGTGTTTTTTTATTTATTCTTCATGTCTCCCCTGACCCCGGTTTTCCTTCCCCTTTGTGTGCACACCACATGGAGATGTTTTCTGACGTCATTCCATCTCAACATTTTGGTTGTTACTCAACTCATTTTACCTTGATCTTTGGCAATCAAAATATTTCCAGCAGATCACCATGAAACAATCAATGCACATTGTTTTTGTTGACGTTGATAGACGTGTGAAAATTAGGCCTCAAATGCTGGAACAACTCCGTGTATCTGCCGAAGAGTGCAATTTGAAATGCCTTTTTACCTCCGCCACCGAAGGTGGATGGACGTTATGTTTGTACCTCTGTCTGTCTGTCTGTCTGTCTGTCTCTGCATTCCATTCGCCTACAGGTCACAGTGTTCAAACCGATCTTCACAAAACTTCACCATCTGGTAAAGTTCGTCATTAGTAATAGCCTATTGTTTTTGAGGTCAAAAGGTAAAAAGGTCAACATTGGCCAAAATTTGTAAGCTTGTCAATTTTTATGCGATTGACTTGAAATTTGAACAGGATTTTCATGTCGGTTCACTGAATTCAACCACCAATTGGTTTTAACGTCGGCATCGGCCAAAAGGTCAACATAGACCACATTTCTAAAATTGACAATTTTCATCCAATTGACTTGTAATTTGAACAGCATTCGCAGATCGGTTCACTGAATTCAACCACCAATTATTCTTCAGGTCAAAAGGTCAACGTCGGCCTGATTTCTAAAATTGATAGATCGGGCCAAAACTATATACATGATGTAATCTCAAAAAGTTGTGGACGATTTATGACAAAACAAGGTGGATGAGTTGGTTAGGTGACGAGAACAAGCGGATTCGATTTTGGTTCAGATGCAGCCCGTCGGTGGTGTACAAAACGTGAAATGTTCCACCTGGCGGAGCGCATCGCTCCGCCAAGTGCCGGGCTAGATGTCCATACATCTCTTTCTAGTGAGACGTTATTATGAGAGATCTGAAGCATTCCGTAAGCACGGCTGACAATCTGTACATTGTATGGTTTGTACTGGTCTTGGTGCAATGTACCCATGAAATTGAATTTTCATTATCTGCTCAACGGTGTCAGATGAAAGGCACAAACGGGAAATATAATTTGAGAAAAACAAATTTGAGACTTTTTAAGCAGTTTATTTGGGCTTCGGCTGAAAAGGATAACTTGGTTTACAACTCCAAGCTGTCGAGTCTTGGTTTCAATCCTGGCCCAGCTATAAACTGTCATCCCGGTATTTTACAGGTCGGGTGAGTCATCAGTGTGTGTGCGCGCAATCCCTGGGATTGACGTTGAACTCGCCTGTCGATATTCATTGGTGGACGTTAATGATCCCATGCTATTCTTCACCGTGAACAAATTCCAAATTCCTGCACAGACTGACTGCTTCTAATGAAGCATCGCCAAACCACCGAACCTAACTTTTACCCAGGAACTGCCTCGGCATCACCGACGCTTGGTCAATAGTATAGGACGTGTAAATATCACTTATTTTTGTTTGTGATTTCCTTTTCTTGAATGTAATATATTTGAGGCATCCAAAAATGTCTACGAATGAGATACAAAAACGTTAGCACATATTGGGACATTGCGGACGTGTCATTCGCGTAACTTTTTGAACACCCCTGCAGGTAATCGCAGTTTAAATATTTTCTACGATGGTTCAAATCGCTTTGGAAGCAAGTCGGTCGGTTTATGGAAACCAATAGAATCCTTGGTGGTCCCAGACGAGATGAACTCCTCCTGCGCGGTGTCTACATTCAGCTCTCTGACTCATCACTCGAGTGATGTTGATGTGCAACCGGGTTACAAGGTGGAAGATTACAGTGCTCACAAGGGTGTAAAGCTGGACTTTGGCAACACCAATATTCCATAACACATTTGCGAAAACCCACGTCGGTTACCCCATACTCTGCCACAGAGTGGGTCATGTTGAGAATAAGCCATTCTTGATTCACAATGCAGTGCACGGTGTGGTGTGAAAGGCACACACACACACACACACACACACAACACACACACACACACACACACACACACACACACACACACACACGCTGACATCATGCTGTAAGCTCGATGAAATGGCACAGGGAGCGTTTCCTTAAATATTGTTGGAAATATGGTGTATAATATAATATATAATCATCATCATTGAGTGTGCTGCAGTCTGGCATCTCTGAGGTCTGTTTTTTAAGGGGGTGTGTTGGGGGGGGGGGGTAAATGTGTTGGAGGAGGGTGGGGGTACTTGGGACCTTGAGATGAATATGCCTCAGGATTTGGGCTATCAGGATGGTGTAGAGGTAGCACACTTATCTTTGATCAGGCCTGGCCAGCCGGCTCGTGAATGACTTGGGCCAAAATACTTTCCCGAGCCAACCGCACGAGGATGTGGGAAAGAATAATTGGGGCCGTTGAAAAGGTAGATTGTGTAGAAACTGAAATAATTGACATCCTTCTTGGAAATCCGCACACATTGATGAGGTTTTAAACAATTATGGACCAAAAGACAAGCACTGAGTAAAGTATAAAAGTACTGTACCTGGTGAGTTGTTTTTTTATTTTTTGGTTTGTTTGGTAGGCTTGGAGTAAAATTGAGTGTACGTACACAAGATGTAGATGGCAGTTTTGTACCACATGCAGTGGACAGATAACACAACGACAACTAGAGCGAGTACATCAAACACATGGGTTCTGATGAAACAGTTTATTGGTTCGATTACAATCCTGGACAGATCGCCATTCAGACACAGGAAGTCATCGCAGGAATTAGTAACCTGTTCATGGTGCCGGCGATAGCTCGCCTACTTTTCACAAAGGACACCGTGGGATCTTGAGCGTCCACCAACTAATGCCGGCAGATGAAGACCCATTTAACGTTTATCCAAGGGACGGCACACACACTGATGAATCATCCTGCCTGCGAAACACCAGGACGACAGTTTATAGCTGGGATAAACACCAGGACGAGATTCAAACTAGGTTAGACAGCTTCGAGGTGAGTGTGCATACCTCTCCAGTCGAGATTATCATGCCAGTCAGGGTTGATGCTGCCTGAGGTCTTCCATTTCATAATGATGTCCCCCCGGTTGAATTGGTGGCGATGACTGCAAACTTTTGAAATCTCTCAACATTATCTACGATGGCGAACTAGAAAGTGTAAAGAACACCTGACCCCATGCAGTCTTGAGAAACAGGACATGGAGACGATCTTTTCAAATCTTGCTTCGCGTTTCCCAGCATGATCATATTGTTGTGGGCCGGGGTTCCGCGGCGATAAATGACCACCAGGGGGAGCAGCAGGGTCGTCTCCACCGAACACCCCGGAATTTAGGTCGTGACTCTCGGATAAGTCCGAAAGGTCATGGGTCTCTTAGCGGACCGTGGTCGCCAATATTTAGACGGCGTGGGGGTAGGGTTAATTGCCTAATTTCAATATACCTAAGTACCCACGTCGTCAAATTACCGCCCTCTGACGGACTTCCGTCGAACCGGGTCGCTCTAGCGACCTCGGTCCGGTGTAACCGAGCGGAATTACCAGAGTCTGTCGGTCCAAACGACAACTTACGGCACACGGCCTCCCTAATTCCCAATACGCACCGTGCTAAACCAATGAAAGAAAGTGACAGACAACGAGCTGGTACATTGAACAATTGGGGGTTTATTTATAATGGGGCAGGGGAGCACGAAAAGAGCAGAGTTAAAACCAATATGAGAAATGCAATTTACAAGGAACACAGGCACTTAACAGTTTCTACTTACAGACGGGGCACACGGACACACACACACACCAAACGAAATGGACCCGTGGGTCTTATTCGGCCCTCAGCCCAGAGGGAAGGCGAGCTGGGGGAACAGAGCCTGGCCGGGTACCTTCCCGCCTCGTGCGGTCGCACCGGACTCCAACCACCACGGTGGGACTCGACCACGTTCCGAAATCCACGGGCCCACGACCCTGGCTGCTCGGACACCACCACCGCGAAGGACTGCAGACCATGACAGACCACGACCGAGACCAAGCCACCACGAGGAGCCACCGCAAAGCAATAGGCCACGATCACTGCAGTACTCTGGTCCTGACAACCACTCTACTCTTCCCTCTCCTCCGGCCACTCGCCTCCTGATTGGACGAGGGGTCGTCGGGTGACCAGTGGCCTCCCCTCATTGGTCGGGCCGAACACTCCATCTGGCTAAGGTGGAGTCGGCCTGAGGTGATGAGCTTCCTGATTGGACGAGGGGTGGAGTCGGAGCTGAGGCGATGAGCGAAGAACGAAGGAGATTTGTTGGTGATGTAAAAAAAAACCTGACTATAAAAGAAACCCGCAGCGCACACATGTAATTCCCGTTAGACATAGGGGGTGGGGTCCTAACTATAAACACATACTTATCGAGATAATTGAGCTACGGGGACTGCTGTCTGTCTGTGTGCACAAGGCTTCCAAATCCGTAACAATATTTCCTACAAGCTGCAATGTTGTCTGATTCTCGATATTCCTTGACTTTGAGAGAGTGAGTGGCAAATTTGATTGGTCGAGATAGCGTAGTATTTTGTCCAAGTACTGCTAAACTATTGTTTTTTGTAAGTGTCAACAAGGTGATTTGTATTCTACATTGTTCAAGCATATAATTTAATTGAAAGGTGGAAGAAAAAAGAACGAAACAATTCTTAGCCGCGTCTCGCTTAGCGAACGCTGGCTCTAAGAAAGCTCCGCGTTGTTCTTCTTCTTCTTGTTCTTCTTCTTCTGGTGAAGACAAAACCTTTACGACTCGGCTCTTTTATATACAGGATCCGGATCTCCTTAAATACTAAACACCTGTACACATCCTCGCATTGAGGGTGCCTTTTGAGAGCGTCTATCATGAACTTTTAAATATATTCGGACACTTGCTTTAAAGTTTCGAAAAGTTCACGTTACTATTTAAAGATTATTCCATTTAATGTGTTGTAATTTCGTAAATACACTATTTTCTCGTCATGAACGAGGAGCCTCCATGACGGGTCTCGCTATTGGCTCCATCAAGGCATGTGACGAAATATCGGAAGTTGTTGTTGTTGTTGTTGTTCTTCTTCTTCTTCTTCTGGTGAAGACAAAACCTTTAGGACGCGGCTCTTGGACACATTTGTCCTTGTTTTTCATAAGCCTACCGCCATTGATGCGCCGTCTTTTACACCGCCACCTTTATCACATTAAATTAGTTATTCATGTCTGTTGTTTCTGTCCTTTCGGATGTCCCTAAAAACAGTAAGTTTCCTGTTTGGAATAATTTTCAATTTTCTTTCGCTGCAAGACAGGCAGACAGACGAAAAAAAAATTACCATGTTTCTCTGCACATGCATGCTGGGGACAAGATTCTGTACAATTTGCCAAATTAATAGCCAAAGTACTCCTAAACCACAGGTTCATGTTCAGATTCATGTTCCGACTCGTGTTCTACATCATTCAAAATATAAAATTAAATTAAAACCAGAACGCCACTCGGTAGAGTGCATACCTCTGCCAGTCTGAACAGTGTACGTTTTGAATCCCACTGATGGACCAGATCTGGATCCGGACCTGAACCAAAATCGAATGGGCTTGTTCTTGTCACCGACCCAACTCGTGCACCAAATTTTGTCATAATCCGTCCACAACTTTTTGAGATATTGTGTTGTATGTCGTGTTTGGCCCGATCACTCAACGGTGAAGAATGACTTTATAAAAATTCTCGTATCCGGAATCAGATTCAGATCTTCACCAAAATCGAATCGATTCATCATCGTCACAAATCCACATGTCCACCAAATTTCCTCCGAATTCGTCCACAACTTTTTGAGATATCCTGCTCAAAGACAAACAGATCGAAAACATAACCTCTGTCCACCCTCGGTGGCAGAGGTTATTTAGTAGTTCCTCGATCGTAGACTGGCATCTGTAGACAGCCAGACATAGTGAACCAATTGCTTCAACCCAGTTTTCGCTTCACGCACGCGGGGTAAATACCGTATTGGAGCTTGGATCTATAGCAGATGGACCAACATGTTGTATTAATACTTTTTTGGAATGCCAATAGGCATTAATTCAAGAACCCAAGTCCAAGAAGCAAACTTTTATTTCGCCAAGCCATTAAAATGCATTGTGTTCTGTTTACAGTAAGTTGAAGGCTGACATGGAGTAACCTGTGACAACTTTTTTTTCTCAGTCCAGTTTACAATTTCCAGGAAATGATGGAAAGTTACTGCTAATGGGTAACGGCATTTTCTTTTTGGGAAAAATAATCAATACTTGCACGATGAGTCTATCTCTGTAAAAAGAGCAGATTTGACACCCACCTTACCCCCTGCCTCCGTCTCGACTCATCTAGTCCCATACATTCCCCTTCCCTCCCATTTTAATCACTTCCAAACTACCCTTTGTCGTTTTCTTCTTCCTTTCCTCGTGCCAATCTTACCGTCCCCTTCTACGATGTTTTCTCCTTTTGTTGCTTTTCAAAAACATGTTTTTCAATTTATTCCCTTTCACTGGGCTGACACGATGGTCTCAAGGTACACATACTCACCTCTGAGTCATCCAGCCTGGGTTTGAATCCCCACCCAGCTATAAACTGTCACATGGTGTTTCACAGGTGTTTCACAAGCAGGCTGATTCATGAATGTGTGCACTGTCCCTCGAATGGACGTTAAACCGGTGTCCCATCTGCTGACATTATTTGGTGAATGCTAATGACCCCACGGTGTCCTTCACGAAGAGAAGGCGTTCTAATGTCACGAAGATAAGTGGATGCCAACAAAAAATGCTGAATGTCAACCAAGGAAGCAGCACGTACCATTTTTGAAGTCTTTGGTACGATTCAGCCGAGGATCGAACCACCGATCTCCCAGAGTCGGAGCGGACACCCTAACCGTCACACCACCGAGTCTGGCCAAAGGCTGATGTTTGAGGGTGATTGTGTCGTGTACGTCATTTAAACTTCTCCTTTCAATGTGATGGCTTGTGCGTTTTGAATGGGGACCAGCTTTGCTTAACTTCACAGTGTTTCCAAGAGTGGTGCACTGCATTTCACACAAACATGTTGTTTGCTTGTTTTTGATACAATATAAGGTAGAGATTCCAATATCAATGGCTTTCATACTTTAGTGAAAATCCATCCCATTTTAAAATCATTTACTGCCATTGTGCCGTTCTCCAAAAGTTGAGCTTCAGGTAGACTTTTCTTGTTGCAGGCATTCACAATGATTTTTTTATTTATTATTGTTGCTTTTCAGATGTTGAATCCCATCAGGAATACAAATGGATTTCAGAATTACTGATTTCCAAAAGGAGAGACTCGATGTAGCAGTGCAAAACGACTCTTTTCCAGTTGTAGTATTATCGTGGCATTCATTTTAATCAGTTTGCACTCTGCCGTTCATCAAGATGCTCCAAAGATTTGAGTTCATTGCATCGGTTGGCAAGTCAAATTGAAACCTCAGTGGGTAAAGATGCAGAGTACAGAAAAATATCAAAACAACTTGGATTCGTGGAACTACAAATTATTCGATGGCATTTTATTGCTTATGACCTACTTTTAAGTCCGCCTTCATGTGGCAGAAGCAGGATGTGTATTGATGCTTTCTAAAGTAATTTGAAAGTGGTGACGGATTTAAAAGCCGTTCGAGCTTCCCGTAAACTGGTGAAAGCATTCACTGTGCTGTCAATCCAAGTGTGCTTTATTTGGGAAGATTTGTGTGGATGAATAGAAATGAGAAAACAGCATTACTGGCAGAAACATCATGGAAGAGAAACAAAATCGTACTTTTATGTTTGCCAAAATTCGGCTCGAGAAAGCACGGTGATGGATAACAGAAGGGTAATATAATGTATAACATTGGTGCGGTGGGGTTATTGTATATAAACAAGACAGACAGACAGACGTATTTACCGAATGAGACTAATATATAATGTGGACCAGCAGGTACCCACGAAAATTCCGCGTAATGTAAAATGTGACGTCAAGTCCTCAACTCCCCCAATCAACCCCTCCCCTGCTCCTCCCAACCTCAACCCCCCCCCCCAACCCCCACACGTTGGCTGATCTGCCCAACAAACGCAAGGCAAGCTGGCTTGGAATGTGGATCGGAGAACAAGGACGAGAGATGTCCAAGACTTTTGAATGGACTGAAGGTGAGAAGGATGACCCCAACAAAGTTTTGGGCAAATTTTAATTTTATATTCGTCCCCGAAAAAACAAGCACATGGTGAGGCATCAGCTGTTCAAGAGGAAACAAAGCTCCGAGGAATCGTTTGACAACTTTGTTCAGGACTTGCATCTCATTCTCTTGGACTGCGAGTATGTGCAATCTGAAGATGTGCTCGTGGATGCCTATCATCCAACACTTGTATGAGAAGAAGGTCCAGGAATGCCTGCTAGACAGAGGTGAGGAAGTTCTGCTGGCCAAAGTTCTTGAAGTGGATCAGAAATATGAACTTTCAAGGACTCAGATTCGCATTGTCCTTGATGGGGACACGAGTGCAGCTGCTGTACACTACAAACAATGAGACTAAAACCACAATCAAACCCAGCACCACTACCGCCGTCAGGCAGGAGAGCAACCCCGAATGAACCCCAGTGTGTAAGGACCCTTACCATGCATGGAATCACGGTGAATGTCCAGCAATCGTATTCACCTGCTCTTACTACAATAAACCGAACCATTGGCTTGCAGCTTGCCGTCGATGTGCTGGCATACATTCGGTTGAAACTCAGTTGGACAGTGCTTGTTCTGATACAAGCGAGAATATGGAGGAAAGTAATGGAGAAATTCTGCGGATCAACGCACTGCAGACAATGGCTGCATCACCTGGTGATAAATGGAGGCAGTCTCTCTTCCTATCAGGAAGACAAGTGGCCTTCAGAATTGATACCCGAGCCTGCTGCAACACAATGACACGATCTGATAATTATCAGTGTCTCGCTCACACTGGTGAACTCAGTCACTTAGCCTCCTCGAATTGTGTACCTACTCGAATCAAAGGATAAAACCTTTCATAGCTGTGGATCTTCATATTCAGTACCGTGTCAAGACAGTCACCACAACGTTTGAAGGAAAACATAATATCCGGATATACAGCTGAAGTTCTGCGGCTGATCATCAGACTCCGTTCCGGTGGAACTGAAGTGGAGACACTGTGACGGTTCTTACTGAGCTGAAGGAATATCCAGAACTTGTGCGAACTACTGTAACGCCAGGCATGTATACAATTAAATTGCAATCTGGTGTGAAGGGAGTAGAACACGCTTCTCGCCGACAACCATCTTCCCTCTTGCCATGTATTAAAACCTGAATGGGGGAGATGGAATCCGATGAATACATTACCAAAGTTAATGATCCAACTGAATGGGTCAGCTCAATGGTGGTATCTCTTAGAAATGACAAACTGAGAATCTGTCTTGATCCGCCCGAACCGAACGAGGTCATCAAGAGGGAGCACCATCCCATGCGCACGGTTGAGAAGGTCGTCACAAGTTTACCGAATGCCAAGGTGTTCTCAGTGCTTGACGTGAAGTAAGGGTTCCTACAAATCAAACTGGACAAGGAATCATCCTCTCTGACGTGTTTCAATATGCCGTTCGGTAGATATAGCTGGCTTCGTCTTCCATTTAGATTGAAATGTTCACCTGAAATTTTTCAGAGGATTATGGACCAGATGATTGAAGACATAGATAAAGCATTCGCGATCATGGATGACATTCTTGGAGCTGGTCCAGACGTGGAGCTGCATGATCGAATCCTGAGCCAAGTCATCGAGAGAGCAGCAAACTACAATGTGAAGTTGAATCTGCAGAAGTGTAAAATCTGCCAGTCACAGCTACAGTATGTAGGACATATACTTTCTGCTGATGGATCATCTCCTGATCTGGCTGTGAAAAGACACTTTGAGCTGGAAAAAGCAAAGCAGACGTTCTACAAAGATCGTCACATACTCAAAGATCTTTCACCATTACTTCCGAATGATGAAGTTAGAATGGAGCCTCCTCTGGGTTCCAAATGGTGGATACCAGCTGTGATTGTGAAGCAGCACTCCGAGCCACGTTCGTACGGTGTTTGGCCCCGATAAACGGGTGACACCTATCGCTGTAACCATCTACATTTACTTAAGAGCACCAGTGTAGTCAATGAGGGGTGCGACCCTTGATCGGTCTTTCGTTGAGACTAATAATGCCACTAGTGAGGTCCTTGATGGCTCAATCCGTTCAACAGACTTGAAGCCTCCATCTTGTTACACTGCACCTTCTGTAGATCTGTGTGGGCCAGGAAGAGCAGTCACCCCCGCCAGTGTCTACAGCTCGCTCAGTTACCCCGTGTGTAGCTCGTACTCGAAGTGGTCGTTTCAGTTATCAACCAGACAGATTCGACTTGTGATGAACTGTAAATGTTACCCTTACCAAGTTTGGATGTTTGCTTTCACCGAGTTGGATTTGATTTGTTGCAACGTATGGTGGATTTAAGAGTTGGATGTGGTGTTGTTTTGCTTTGGATTGAGTTTGACTTTGCAAGTGATCAATGCTTCCATGTTTTTTTTGTGGGTCCATTTTGTTTACGATCTATGCTTCTACGTCTCTTACTGTATTGGTTTGCGTTCCATACACTTTGTTCGTGTAGCAATTACTTGGTTCACTGCTCCCTTCCATCTTGATGGGGAAGATGTCATGTATGATTGAAGAGCCTGCAATTCAGAAGCAACTACAGTGTTGTTGTGGTTGTTGTGAGTTTGGCGAAGGGATCGACACCGAAGTAAGTAGAAGGGCACTCGGTAGAGCGCATACCTCCGCCCCGTAATGCCTGATCCATGAGAACATATCGGGCCTAATACATTTTTGAAATATCATGCTATACCGCACTAGATCGTTTTTGGACCTGTCTCTCAATGTGTAGAATCACTTTGAAAATTAAATGATTCTCATATCCAGATCCGGATCTTCACCAAATCGAATCAATTTGTCGTGGTCACACACACAACCTGTCCACATCTTTTTGAGATATCCTGCACACAAGCAGGCAAACAAACAGAAAGGGGTGAAAACATCACCTCCTTCACCTTTGGTGGTGGAGGCAATAAGCTCGTGTGGCATCAAAATGTGAAAACTTTGGAGGGGGGTGAATACTTTTGCAGGCCACTGTCTGTATTGTAGGGAACATTCTGTGTTGGGGAAAAGGGTGTGTACAGGAAAGAATTTATTTGGGACTTTAGTATTTTGAGTGAAGACAATGTTCAAGATCTTTGCTTTATTTTTACCTCCGATCAGGCATTACGTGGCGGAGGTACGTGCTCCACCGAGTGCCCTTGTAGTTTGAGGAGTGTCCAACAGGAGTGAGTAATTTATGAGTGAAGGAATGGAAGTGGAATGTTTACCAGATGTACCGACGAGCTCCCACCAAGCTTTGGAGGACGGTGTGAATCTGGAGAATTTGGATTGTGGGTTAGCCTGTTGTTGGGCCTTGGCTCTTCAATGGACGGACACACAATGGTTACGAGCTGTGCAGAGAGACTGCAAGTTTCCATCGAAAGGGTTTGCCTTCCCTGAGGAGAATGTAAGTTGTTGTCTCACCATACGTATCCGTGTACACGGGTTGTGACGATGTACCGAAAAGTTGAATGCACGATGGGATAAACTTGTGAAGGAGAGAAATTAGTGGGTTGTGGAAGAATTTCCAAGAGCAGTCAATATTGGGATCTGCCGTGATGATGGACCTGTGTTTTATTTGTACACGGAGTCGTGGCTCGTGGAGGACTGGAGAGAGTGCATTTTAGGCCAGACCAATGAGCTTCACCAAATTCCCAGACACGTCTGTGCCTTTGGGATTCTCTAATAACTGCTAAAGTGATGCCCATGTTTACCAACACGTAAGTCCCATGAGCCGAGAGGAGATGAGGAGGAACAGGACAATGTTGAGGATTTCACAGAATGATTTAGCAGTTCGACGTGTGTTAAAGTATTGGACCGAACACCAAGGCAACTGGCATATTGGCAATTGGTCTCCATGAATTAGGAAGATTGAACAGGGGTGAACTGGGAGCAGAGTGTCGATGTTTGTGTGGACATCCTTTTATGTGGAGTCGTCCGTGTTGGGGCGACGGTAGACCACACAAAGAAACAATACATTGTTTCGGAAAGGCACACAAAGGCAAATATACGACATGGATTTGGTGGTGACCAGTGAGGAGCAGGATTGTGTTGTGGAGAAAGGAGGAACGAGCATGCACCGTGACAACACCGCTTGTGTGGGAATCAACTCGTTAGAATGGAGGAAACGGTAACCGGGGAGGTGCACAGGAAAGTCTGGGACTTTGTGTGAAAGAGATGTTTCTGTGAGGCACACGACGTCTCGGTTGCTCCAGACCTGTGAATCTTGGAGCACACCAGAGGGTTCGAGAGGGAGAAGCACACACGAGACCACTGGTGGAGGGGAGCAGGTACCGAGTGAAAAAAGGACCGGGTGATAGAACGGAGTGAGAAAAGAGAGTGGCGCACATGGCGGGATCTCGTATCTTCATGTTTTGAGAGGGATCCCTTGGAGTGCATATCCACACGTGTCCTGGATGAGGAACAGTTAGAGCTATTATTTTCGAATACATGCTGAGGATGAATGGTTTTAATTATCTTTCACCCGTGATTAGAGCTTGAGGAGGAGCTTTTTTTCTTCTTCTTGTTAATAAAGGACGGATTAGAGCACGAGAGACAAATCAATGCATTCGCTAATGGCATTGAATCTGCTGTCACGACATCGTGATACATGCTCCCTGATTAATGAATTAATGAACTGGGATGCTGAAGCTATGTTCTTTTGTTTTCTTTTCACCATATTTGATTCCATGTGAATGTTTCCCGACAATAATGACCTAAAGTTGACCATCAGATCACGTGCCACTTCACGGTGACTCGGGGCTGTCACGATGGCCGAGAGGTTTGTACACGACTCTGAGCTGTCTAGCCTGGGTTTGAACCCTGATCCGGCAATAAACTGTCATCCTGGTGTCTTGCAGGCAAAGTGAGGCATCAGTGTTTGTGCTGTCCCTTGGTTAGACGTCAAACTGGGCATTCCATCTGCCAGAATTAGTTGGTGGACGTTAAAGACCCTACGGTATTCTTTGCGAAGAGAGCCAGGCTATCGCTGGCACCCTGAACAAATTAAATATTCCTGCTCCTGACCTATCTGGGGGCACTGCAGCGGCACAGCCACACTCCCAGCAATGATGCAACCAGCATCCAGATACGAAACTAAAACGGCACTTTAGAGTGCATACCTCCACCAGGCTGAACAGTTTACGTTTTGTATCCCACTGATATAGGTCGGACCTCCAGCCGGACCCTAACCAACATCGAATCAGCTTGTTGATGTCACCTAACCAACTTATCCACCTTGTTTCGTCATAACTCGTGCACAACATTTTGAGATATTGTGCTCTACATAGTTTTTGACTCCATCTCTCAATGTTGAAGAGTCAATTTAAAAATTCCAGTATCCGGATCCGGATTCGGAACTTCGCCAACATCGAATCAATTGGTCCTTGTCACACACCCAACCTGTCCACCAAGGTTTGTCCGAAGCCGTCCACAACTTTTTGAGATATCATTCTCACAGACAAATAGACAAACAGACAGACAGACAAACGGGGGTGAAAACATCATCTCTGTGCACCTTCGGTAGTGGAGGTAATGAATGAGGGTGACTGGTGGCAAAATGGACAAACACCAAAGGGCCTTTCACCTTACTATATCACCTTATATATTATTTCATAATGAGCCATTTCTTGAAAATGAAGAATTGATTTATATCTTGGAAGATTTTGTAAGCATCTTTTTTGAAGGTAATACAAAAGTGTTTTATTACGATTTTGGTCACATTGTCCCTTGTTTTTGTTTGTCACCGGAATATTAAGAGTCTGTTCCAAACCTTTTCATCACAACCAGCTATTATAACCCATACTTATGTGACACTTGATGGATTTTCTAAAAGGATGATGGGTATTAACACAGTTCGCTTATTGAGTTCAATTGAAATGATTGAAGTGCTTTTGAATGTTGAGCTTTTGTTTTGAATTTGTATGCTTGATGATGACACGGTAGCTAAGAGGCAGCACACTCAACTTTGACCTGTCGAGTGTGATTTCATTTCCCACTGTGACCGCAAATTGTCACCCTGGTGTTTTGCCAGTAGGGTGTTGCATCATTCATTGAGTGTGCCATTTGTTGGATGGGACGTTGCCCTGCGTTCCCATCCGCTCGCATTTGCTGGCAGATATGAAAGATCCCATGGTACTGTATCTATTGTAATAGTCAGCCATTGTATACTGCCACCTAAACCAAATTCCTGATTCCTTCTTTAACCACTTGTTAGATTCATGTTTGTCGGCTTCTATTAGGGTGCCCACCAAGGCACTGTCAGTGTGTGCACCAAATAATTGACAAGCTACCTGGTTCTGGTGTTACACACACACACACACACACACACACACACACACACACACACACACACACACACACACACACACACACACACACACACACACACACACACACACACACACACACGTGTCTGACACTTTTATTGATTGTTCAGTATTGGGGTTGTTCCTAAAAAAATTTAATTTAAAGGATTGCTGTAAATTATGTTAATTTTACAACATTCGATATTCAACTTCATTTAAATTATGAACCTGAAAACATAGTGCCCTTACTTAAAGTAAGAACCTTAACATGTAAGTAATTGAATGGTTTCCCAACCGCATAGATCATCAGCCGGGCATCTCACAGATCATCACACGGATTCTTCCTCAAGGTTTTGATCCTTTCAGCTCAGAACCTCTCTAAACGGCGGATCCACAACCTCGGCCACGGATCCACATCAGTAGATTACCTACTATGCAGTAGATCACAATCTTCGTCACAGATAAAAAAATTTTCACCCAAAAGGAATCCATGTCGGTAGATTACCTACGTCAGTAGATCCATAATCTCGGTCACGGATCCACGACGGTAGATTACCTACATCAGTAGATCCCAATCTCGGTCACGGATCTACGTCGGTAGATTACCTACATCAGTAGATCCACAATCTCGGTCACGGATCCATGTCGGTAGATTACCTACGTCAGTAGATCCATAATCTCGGTCACGGATCCACGACGGTAGATTACCTACATCAGTAGATCCATAATCTCGGTCACGGATCCACGATGGTAGATTACCTACATCAGTAGATCCACAATCTCGGTCACGGATCCACGTCGGTAGATTACCTACATCAGTAGATCCACAATCTCGTCACGGATCCATGTCGGTAGATTATTTACATCAGTAGATCCACAACCTCGTCATGGATCCACGTCGGTAGATTACCTACATGAGTAGATCCATAATCTCGGTCATGGATCCATGTCGGTAGATTACCTACATGAGTAGATCCATAATCTCGGTCATGGATCCACGTCGGTAGATTACCTACATGAGTAGATCCATAATCTCGGTCACGGATCTACGTCGGTAGATTACCTACATCAGTAGATCCACAATCTCGGTCACGGATCCACGTCGGTAGATTACCTACATCAGTGGATCCACAATCTCGGTCACGATCCACGTCGGTAGATTACCTACATCAGTAGATCCACAATCTCGGTCACGGTCCACGTCGGTAGATTACCTACATCAGTAGATCCACAATCTCAGTCACGGATCCACGTCGGTAGATTACCTACATCAGTAGATCCACAATCTCGGTCACGGATCCACGTCGGTAGATACCTACATGAGTAGATCCATAATCTCGGTCACGGATCTACGTCGGTAGATTACCTACATCAGTAGATCCACAATCTCAGTCACGGTCACGTCGGTAGATTACCTACATCAGTAGATCCACAATCTCGGTCACGGATCCACGTCGGTAGATTACCTTCATCAGTAGATCCACAATCTCAGTTGCATCCAGGCAGACAGTCAGTTTCCATGAGAAACAGGAAGATTATTGTTTCCAAAGTGGAATTTACACATACTAACTCTGAGGATTGGAGAGAGTCGCAGTCAATACGGTTCAAAGTAAAACTTGTTTTAAAATTTACATCCAATTTGAGCACAGCCATTGATTTGCACACTCGTGTCAAGAATTGTGTGTTTGATGCGAGACGTAAACCATGATTTATCAAAGTTAGAGAAATCTTACCATGTCTTGGAATAACCACAGTGATCAACAACACTTTTCACAGTCGATATCCATTTAGACTCAAATATTTCACTTTTCCTGAAGACACTTTGCTAATCTAAACATAACAGAAAATTTGTTCTGCTTTGCCACTTACAATTCGCAACAAACAATTTATCATTCCCTTGTCAATAAAGTCTCGCGTAGAGTAACTTCCTGTTTCCCCAAGTTAGCAGCCCTTTTATTGAGGTGTAATATTTGTTTCGGAAATTTATGATGGAAAATTTCAACATGGGTGGTAGTGTAACAACCCCAAACCTCACCACCATATAATAGTCGAGTCAAAAAAATGAGATATGTAGCTAAATAACATGCTAGAGGCGAGAGGCATTTTTGAGGAAAAGTTGGCAACCAGTTTATTACACCTAATTTGGGTGTGCTGAATTCAAATTTGCTGTCTGCCAAGCTGTATCTTGACCGCTTGACCCTCAAATTGACGTAATAAGTCACGCCCCTTTTTTGCCGAATGCGAAATATAATTCTCCTTAAAAATGGCATCAAAACTATAATGTGTGGTATCAAATTAAAGCTAATGAACTGTACATTGCATTCATACGTCAATGAATTAGTTTTGTATGATCCTTGGTCAATTAAATGTCAAAAGGTCATGATGTGTGAAATATACAATCAAAATTATATATACATTTATGGTCCTGTAATGAAAAGGAGAGGAAAGTCAACTTACTTTAATTAAAATTTTGGTCAGGTTTGATTAAAAAAAGGATAATATGCATTTAATGTTGTGTC
>CM068954.1:197294262-197313211 GCA_035128595.1 Eptatretus atami
AGTCTGCGGCTACGCAGCCCCATATGCAGCAGGGTGCGATACACTGTGGATTGTCACACATTCCTCCCATGACCACCATTAAAATTTTCAGTGACGTGCCACAGTAGACCTTCTGACGGTTCGGACCAGACGGGATAGACTTCATTGCCCTCGCGCATCGATGAGCCATGGGCGCCCAACACCCTGTTGCCGGTTTGTGGTTTGTCCCTCCTCGGACCACTGTGGTTAGGTACTCACCACTGCTGACCGGGAGCACCCCACAAGCGTTGCCATTTCAGAGATGCTCTGACCCAGACGTCTGGCCATAACAATTTGGCCCTTGTCAAAGTCGCTCAGGTCTTTACTTCTGCCCATTTCTCCTGCATCCAATACATCAACTTCAAGACTGACTGTTCACTTGCTGCCTAATATATCCACCCCTTGGCAGGTGCCGTTGTAGCAAGATAATCAATGTTATTCACTTCATCTGTCAGTGGTCATAATGTTTTGGCTCGTCAGTGTGTATATATACATATCCATATATATATATATATATATATATATATATATATATATATATATATTTTATATGTATATATTTATATGTGTATATGTAATATATTATATATACCTGTATATATATTTATATATATATATATATATGTATATATATATATATATATATATATATATATCCACTTATACCCTGTCCTCCAGCAGCTCTTTGCTCTCTGCATCTGGAGCTGTGTACCATGTGCCGTGTTGCGGCTCTATCTTCAGTGGGTTTTCGCTCCTTTCAACCGCGGGACTTCTATCATCGCACCCCTTTCGGTGAGCAACTTATTCCCATGGGCACTAGCCATTTACAACAACCGAGTCATCGAGTGGATCATATTACTTCTTGGACATGACGACAAATTGGCCCACTGGTGATACGTCATTTCTTGCTTGTTATTGAACTTGTGACTATTCACCCATACGTAAGCTTAATTGCTTATGGGTCACTGCTCAGACTGGACAAGTCATCAACCTTTCGCGGTGAGTAGAAGTTGATAACTCTATTTTCTATCGACCCCTTTATATCCCTTAAGACTCTTGTAGACCATTAACGATCCCCTATAGACCCTTTGAACCACTTATACCCTTTACACCTTTTAATCAATCCCCTTCGACACCTTTAGACCCATCAGACCCCTTTAGGCGCACACCACACAAACATCTCTAGAGTCTTCTTTCAATATACAGACTATACTTCTTTCAGCAAGTAATGCGCGATCTCCACTCACTTCGTAGCCTGGTACTCTGCTGGGTTGAACAGAATTTGCATATCGGGTCACCGAATTGGTTCACCAATCAAAACTTGGAAGCATGGTGTTTATTTGGATTTCGCAAGTATCGTACTATGCACGACATCTTTCTTGTTTGTTTGGCTGTTTGTTTGTTTGTTTATGAACTGGATATCTAAAAAAGTTATGGATGGATTCAGACAAAACCTGGTGGACAGGTTGGGTGTGTGTGTGTGTGTGACAAGGACTAATTGATTCGATTTTGGTGAAGATCCGGATCCGGATCGGCATACGAGAATTATTTAATTTTTAAACTGATTCTTCACCATTGAGAGATTGGGCCAAAAATGATTATGTAGCATGATATCTCAATATGTTGTGGATGGATTGTGATAAAACTTGGTGGATGAGTTGGTTAGGTGATGAGAACAAGCCGATTCGATTTTGCTTCAGGTCCGAATCCAGATCCGGCCTATCAGTGGGATACAAATGGTAAACTATTCAGCCTGGCTGAGGTACTATACGCGCTCCACCGAGTGCCGTTCGAGTTTTCATTTTCATTATTATGATGCAACTGTAATACCCAAAATTTTGGTTTCATGATATCTTGGTGAACATTTTGATAAGCAGATCTTTTCTACCCACCTTGATAATATTGTTTGTCGTGAAGCAAACTAACTCTGGAAGTGTTTGATTCTTGCCGTAATTGTTGGAAAAAGTTCATGTTTTTGTTATGACAACAATAATCGAGTGATTACAATGATGTATTTTGTCATGTCAACCATGATTGTGGGGTCACAGAGCATGACCAATGCAAGTGTGTGTGTGTGTGTGTGTGTGTGTGTGTGTGTGTGTGTGTGTGACACAGAGACACATATACACACACAGAGAGAGAGAGACAGAGACAGAGACAGAGACAGAGCTCCATTGTGTGATGGTTTTAATGTCATCAAATGAATTAGAACACAGCATATCCTGTTTTTTGAATTTTGTGTAATTGAATTCAAAATGAACTATTTATGAAAGCAATTTATTGAACCATCCATAATGAGATCAACATTGTGTTCTGGACTATGTTCACATTGGTAGCCCAAACAATCTCATCATTCTCTCTTTAAGCTTTAATACGTTTATGAATATCCCCTCGTTTCGTGCAGTGCTTTATTACCTCCGCAACCGAAGTGGACGGAGGTTATGTTCTCACCCCTGTCTGTCTCTTTGTCTTTCTGTCTGTTTGTTGCTTCTGAAAATCGAAGATTCGCAAGTACATATTGGTTAGTCTGGTCTGTGATTCTGTCTGTCTGCCTGTCTGTGTGTTTGTGTGTTTGTCTGTATGTCAATTGCCTTCAGGTCACAATTTTAAACTGATCTTCACGAAACTTCACGAAATGGGAGAGTTGGTCATCAGTAAAATCTGTTCAATTTGAGGGCAAAAGGTCAACAACTTTGTAAAAAAAAATTTAATTGCCAATTTTCATCGAATTGACATTAAATTTGAAGAGGATTTGCACATCAGGTCGTTGAATTCAACCACCAATTATTTTCTGAGGTCAACATGGACCCAAAGGTCAATATACTCCCAAGGTTAACAACGAAGGTGGTGTTTCTAAAATCCTCAATTTTCATCCGATTGACTTGAAATATGAAGAGGATTTATATTTCAGTCACTGAATTAAACCAGCCAATGTTTTTTTTGATGTCAACATCGACCAAAAGGTCAACATAGGCCCAAGGTCAACAACTAAGTTGGTGTTGATAAAAGCCTTTTCATCCGATTGATTGGAAATTTGAAGAGGATTTACATTGCAAGTCACTGAATTCAACCACCAATTATTTTTGAGGTCCAATTTGTTTCATGGATTTTGCAAGTGCCGTGCTCTGCACGACGTCTTCTTATTGTTTGTTTTTCTATCTGTGAACAGGATGTCTCAAAAAGTTGTCTACAGATTCAGACAAAATTTGGTTGAGTGGTTAGGTGTGTGACCCGGACAAAATGATTAGACTTTGGTGAAGATTCAGATCCGGATACTAGACTTTTGTAAGTGATTCTTCACCATTGAGAGATAGTCAAAAACGATATTCTATATAGCATGATATCTCAAAAAGTTATGGATGGATTTGGACGATATTTGGTGGAGTAGTTGGGTTGGTGGACGATATTTGGTGGACGATACAAGGAAGGGTTTGTTCAATTTTGGTGAATATCCGAATCCGAATCCAGATCCGAGAATTTTTTTTAGCGATTATTCACCATTGAGTAATCGGGCTAAAATCCATATATATCAAGATATCTCAAAAAGTTCTGGATGAGTTATGACAACACTAGGTGGATGAGTTGGTTAGATGACGAGAACTAGCCGATTCGGTTCTGGTTCAGCTATATCCGGCCTATCTGTGGGATACAAAACGTAAACTGTTCAGCTTAGCAGAGGTA
Source organism: Eptatretus atami (assembly GCA_035128595.1). Taxonomy (NCBI): domain Eukaryota; kingdom Metazoa; phylum Chordata; class Myxini; order Myxiniformes; family Myxinidae; genus Eptatretus; species Eptatretus atami. Next base: position 197,297,962 of record CM068954.1, read on the forward strand.
TTTGCTCTACCGAGTGTCATTCTACTTATAACCTGGATTGCTCGGAAAAATCTACATTTGCCTTACCATGAGTTCCATTCTCTGAATCATTAAGTTTTGAACAGAATGCAAGAATTTGTGTTTGTCCCTGTTCATCATTTTTTTCAATCTTCTTCATCGGTTTTAATTCCACCAGCTTTGGCCTCATAATAAGGATTTTAATAACTTTACTAGACGACCCATGAACCCGTTGGGTTCCCGTTGTGACAGCGGTTGATAAAAAAAAAAAAGAAGAAAAAGATAGCTCCAGCGAACTATACCGCTGAGGTTGTTTTCATTGATCAAATTCTCCTGAAGAGAACTTCACTGAATCGGGAATTGATTTTTGAATAATATTTTTTGTTTCCCGATTTGAACGAAACTTGATACTGCACACCACAGGTGAATGCTGAGTTAGGTGGCCCTAAAATTTTTGCGCTATCGTGTACCGTTTTGGCTGTATTTCGGGAACATACATACATATATACTTACATACACTTATACATACATACATATATACAAGATGAGAGTTTTAGTAATATATAGATGTTCGTTGATTTCTGTCCCGTATCTTTTTGTAATGAGTAAAATTGCTCTTAGAAAAGCACACATGGAAATGATCACATTTTTTTTCTTCTTTATTGTCATGTTTGTTTATTTGAGCTGAACACTGAGTTTATGATGCCGTGAGTTTCAAGTTCAGATCACATACACACGTGCAATGTTGGTTTGTTTATTCCCAAATGATTTCTTCATTTGTGCAAAAACCCACTGATTTATTTTGTGCTCGTACGAGTTTAAATATATGTTTATAATAGGGCTGTCATAATAACCTCGAGCTATGTGCACTCATCCCTGAGATTTTTTTTACTTTCTTTTGAATCTCGACCCAGCTATAAACTGCCATCCTGGTGTTTCACAAGCAGGACGATTCATCAATGTGTGTGGCCGTCCTTCAGGTGGATGTTAAACTGGGCTTCCCCTCTGCCAGCATTACTTGGTGGACGTCAAATATCTGATGTTGTCATTCATGAAGAGGCGAGCTATTTCCGGAACCTTGACCGAGTGTGCAGGGATTTGTAATTTGTTAAGTATCCTGTGTCAGAGAGGTGCCCCATCGAGGATTGTAACCCGAGCCAAGAAACGGCGTCTGCAGAACCGACACACTATATGGGGCATTGGGCACAAGTTCAAGTTAAAATGCGACATCGTAGTTGTCGAGCTCCTTCAGCCGTGTCCGACATCTGGTTACATTCATGATCAGATTTCCCCAAACATCCCTATCCTGCACTGATTACCAAAGCTCTGGCAAAGACAGCTTGGTTGCATTTGCAGCTTTTACCCCATCCATCAGGCACATACACGGTTTGCCTCTTCCTCTTCTACCCTCAAGCGTACCCGCAGCATGGTGGATTTCTTCAGAATTTCAATTTCTACACGCATGATGTGTCCAAAGTATGACAGTTTATGTTTTATCATCAGCACTTCTAATGTACATGGTGGTCTCATTTATTCAGCCACTGATTTGTTTGTTCTTCTTTCAGTCCGTGGAACTTTTAACATTCGTCTCCAACACAACATTTCAAAACTGTCAATCTTCCTTTCCTTATCTTTCATTGTCCATGACTCACATCCATACATTGCAACTGGAAATCCCAGAGTATTCACCAGACTCTTCTTGGTTTGTTTTGTCACTTCTTTGTTTTTCCAAATCTTTATCAATCCTGACATTGTTGTTATCCCCAACACGAACCGTCGATCGATTTCTCCTCCACACTTTCCACTCACTTCAATCTTAGAACCCAGGAAGATGAAACTTTCACGATTTACACGTGATTGTCTTCCAACCTGAACACTTCAATCTTCTCAGTGGACAAGATTTTAGTCCTTTTTTTGGTTTAAATAAAGATCAGCTTTTTCACTTTCCTTCTTCACTCTCTGCAGCAGCTTCATCAAGTCCTCCTTACTTTTTGCCAACCATGTGGTATCATTAGCTTACCTTAGATTGTCGATACATTTTCCTCTAATACAGATTCCATCCTTTATCGTCCAAGTTTGATTTCCTCGTGATGTCCTCACTGGAGAGATTGAACAAGTAAGAGGAGAGAATGTACCCGTCTGACCCCTTTTCCTATTCCAAAACATTATATCTCTCCATACTCTGTTCTTACCGTATCTTCCTGTTATAGACATTTATTATTGCACCATTTTACAGGACACACCATTTTTAGCTCACTTGGACTTTAGTCAAGTGAGCTTATGCGATCGAGCAGTGTCCGTAGGTGAGTGAGTGAGTGAGTCAGTAAGTCAGTGAGTCTGTAAATACTTCATTCATTGTTGCTTGAACCAAACCCACAATTTTGATGAAACTTGGCCACAAGCTTCATATTTGATGCCTAACGAAGGTGTATTGATTGCATCAAAATCTACACTCATTAATGGTGTCTAAGGGGGGTTTTTACCCTCCAAAATGGGTATTTGCTTTCTTCTCCAAAACTACAGACAAGATTTCGATGAAACTTGACAACAACCTTCATCGCCCATGATGTATCAAAGTTTGTTAATGGCAATAAAATAAAAATAAAAAATTAGGGTCTAAGTGGGTCTGCTGGGGGTTTGAGTGATTGTTGCTCCTAATCCAGGTGAGCTTCAGGACGTGTGGTCCTATATTTATTGGTGTAGTAAGATGCACCAAAAAAAAAAATTGATACACTATTTCTTTATATATATATATATATATAATTATTATTAATTTTTTTTTTAATGCAAGGTTGAGGGTCATGGGTCATGGAAGAGCAAGGTGACGGAAGTTATGAACGAACAGTGGGTCAGTCGGTCAACAGTTGGATACCATAAACAAGGAATGAACAAACAGGAAAGGGAAGAGAGAAAAGGGGAGGAAACACTGCAACTTCAGAGTAAGAGGGCGAGGCAGGGTCAATGAGGTTCAAAAACAAAAAGTGGGAAATGGTGGGAATGACTGAGATTGTGGTGCCAAACAACACTTTTCCATAAAATCATGCTCGGTGTGTACTCTGTATTTTTTATTTTTTTTTAGTATAATATTAAATAAATTATTTACGTATTAAGTGAAGAAGTTACAATGACATTTCTCTGCTTTCTCCTGCTTTGCTGTGTAGCTCCTTATTTTGTAATTTATTATTCAGTTTTTTTTTTCTCTTTATCTTGCCCTTTCCTCACTGCCTATTAGGACAGCACAATTACCTGTGCGCCGGGAGGAATGACTGCATCATTGACAAGATCAGAAGGAAGAATTGCCCAGCCTGCAGGCTGCGCAAGTGCATTCAGGCTGGGATGATGCTCGGAGGTACAGTCACTCGATATTGAGATGATGCTGCATGTGGTTTGATCCTTGAAAGGGTGTACTTGAATGAGAGTGATTGGCTGTGGTGGCTCTTATTAATGCAGAGAAAGATCTGGTTCGGTCCTCTGCAGATATAATCATCTCGTCCGCATCTGGTGTCGTATATATACATCATGCATTTTGTGCATGGTGTCAGCTTTTGACCGGAGAAAGTTTATGAAAAGGAGATAAATGTTTTATTGTTGAATAACATGGATACCACTCTTTGTCAAGTTTGTTTTTTGTCTAATTCCTGCTTTTTCTACAGCCTACTATATATTGTTGACGTGACGAAACACTCAAATGATTTTACGTCAATAGAAGGTTATTTTGCATAAATTTTACCACTTCTTAACGAGAAACATCCCTCTACGTACAACGCATGGACAGACACCACGGTTAGCAGTTAGCTAGCTAACCGTGGTGTCTGTCCATGCGTTGTACGTTTGTTTGTCTCCCTTAGCTGGCGGCCGCTTCCCACATTGCGTTTGAAAAGCTGCTGATCGGTTATTTTGCATTTTCATTTCACTTTTCTTGTTGCAATATAGTCAGTGACTTTATTGTCCCTTCCAGTAATATTTAACATCAACATGAACATCTGGATTAAAGTAAATTTAACACTAATCCTCATGGAGTAACACACAATTTATAATAGCGATATTTTGCCCTCTTTTCAGACAAATTCAGACAAGTCCAGCGATGAGCCTGTGGGTGCTGAAACCATGAACCAGCCACCCAAAGTCCACGACTTCTTGCAAAGTCAAGGAAATGAGTGCTATTCTGGCTTACACTTCCAGACCCATGAGAAACAACACAAGTCTCATAACCATCCCTATCAGTTCCAGTCGATGCATTGAAATCCCCCAATACTAGAAGAGTATCTCACCTGGGGCACTTATCAACCACAGACTCGAGCGTGGCGTAGAATGCGTCCTTCACGGTGAGATCACTCGCCTCAGTCGGAGCATTTACAGAGACCAGGGAAATGACACCCAAGGAGTGACAAATCCTTAGTCTCATAATATGCTCGTTGATCGGAGTTACCTCAATTATCATTGGAGTCAGCTTATTGGACACAGCTACAGCAACTCCTTGGGGATGGTAACCATCAGAGCGACCAGACCAATAGTAGGTGTATCCACCCGCCATGATCTCGCCGCAATCCGGTCTCCGAACCTCAGAGAGTGCTGTAATACCGATGGTCAAACACATAGGCTCAGATGATAACAGAGACAGGTGATCATCCTCTCTTAGGGATAGGGCTTTCCAGACACCCATCCAAAGGGACCGCCTCAGGTTACCCCAAGGAGACCGCCATCTGGTGGATGACACCTCAGCACCACTCCGACACACTCTCCTGAAATCTGATGAAAGTAGGAAAACCACAGGGTGACCTTCTTGGGTCAAAGAATTAGGGTCGGGAAGGCTTTACCCCAATCCCGTCATCCGGTGAGCTGCCCTGCGAAGGGAAGCTGCGGAGTGGGTTTTCAGATTTTTTTTTTTATGCTTCGAGAATGTTTTGCGGAATGAAGGGTTTTACGGTGGCCGGAATGCAAATCCTGCCGCCAACCTCCTAATACGAAGTAACCCAACTACAGGAGGACGTCCGCAGACACAGTTGAGCATTAGATATGGATGGCCGTTGGCTCACAAGGAGCTCCTCCACCCTTTGATAGGTTTTATTCTTCATCCTGCTGGGTGTCCATATCCAAACACCCTCCTCTCCAGAAAACCTGGTGGGGGAGACGGTTTAGTCGCCGACATCCCTAACATGAAACAGGTTAGTACAGGTTTACATGGTACCTATAGCATGTCACAGATCTAATCTGGTGTGACCTGATAATGACTGACTGAATAGGGAGGTAGTTTCTTTTGGAGGTTCATAATAGCCTCTCTAATGTCATTCCTTTTGGAGGTTCATAATGACCTCCCTCAGGTAGTTCTTTTTGGAGGGTCATAATGGCTTCTCTAAGGTAGTTATTTTTGGAGGGTCATATCGGCCTCACTAAGGTAGTTCTTTTTCGAGGTTGTTCAAATTGTATCATTGTATATCCTTCCTTCAGACTGCTTTTAAAATGTATCATATTGCCTATTGACGAAAAAGGTATTGGTCCAACTGAAGGTTCATATCTGGTGTCAATCAGGTGTGATTGTTCAAATTGTGCTGGCCAGACTCTGGTCAATGTGACGTGGTGATGGCGGTCTAATAAGCCCTTTGTTCTACCAGAACGGGCCTCAAGTGTTCAGCCTCCGGTGGTCAATGGGAGATGAGATAGTACAGGTCCTGTGTCTCTTTATTCAATGCAGTTATTTTACTCCAACATCTTTCTCTTGTTTTAATAATTAACGATGAACTGGCCACCTTCATTTTTGTTGATAATGGGGGTGGGAGGGCAATGCTGCCACCATTCGGCCATCTTTGTCGGTTTCAATGCCTCGGGGTTAGTACGGCTTACGCTGACGATATTTGTGTGTGTATCGCCCATTGAAGGGATATCTAAATCTTGAGGCTCTGCCAACACCTCGTTGAATGAGTTTAATCATCCGAGGTGGATTTCGTTAAAACTGAAGCACTGCGGCTCGGTTTGTCCCCTTGCATGCCCTGCTGCTCCTCTCCCTGGAATGACTTGATGAAGAGACAGGATTCAGTTCCTAGGTGTATTCCCAGGTCCTAATAACTTCAACTTTGAAATGCTCAACTGGAAAGGTTTGTGAGAATGAGTTAAACTGCACTTGCAAAATGGAGAGATTTACTTTGCCAACTGTCCTATCGTGGCAGAACCTTAGTAATTAATCATTTGGCTGTCTCTATTCTTTGTCATAAATTCCAGACCTCACAACCACCCGCTGCATCACATGCTCTGGAGAACATTGGTTTTGACCTGAAGTACTGAATTTACCATTATCCCAAGGGAGCCAAAGGTTCTTAAATATCAAATACTGCATTATAACTTTATTATTACCAGTCTGATGTTTTCTGGACAAGTCTCATCTGGTCTGAAGACATCGAAACACCTACCTTTGGCTGTCTGGTCTCGAGACATCTTACCAACCACCTGCTGCGTCATGCTGTGAAATTGGACTATACGCAGGAACTGTTTCCTGTTGGACTTGAATCGGATTGATACCTCTCCCGTACCGTCGTCGCCCCCAAAGCGTCCTTCAAGCTTGGCCAAGTTTTACATTCATCGTGACCTTGTCACAAACAATAGCTCCATGTTTCTTCATGAACCTCTTTCCAACAATGCACTCTTCCAAGGCTTCGAAAATGACGGGGCCTTCAGTGAGCATTTTATTACCACCTCAAAGTTGATCACCTTAAGAACTCTGCTGAAGCCATTTTTTTGAACCTTCCGATGACGATTTTCGTTGTTTTGTCAGCGTTCGCATCCCTTTGAACTTGAGTGTTTCTGTGGATGCATCCCGGGCGTTCAATGGGCATGTACTGTCCGTTCATTTTTACTCATCTCAAAGTAATTACAAACTCATTTCCCTGCTATTTGTTTGTGGTGGCTGTTTTTGTAGCCCGAAAAATGAAGAAACAAGCAAGGCAACGTGTGCACGACTCAAACTCTCCAAGACAAGATTCAACCATGGCAGGGGCTTCTGATGCCTTGAACCCACTTTGTTCAAATCCCCATACAACAGTCACAATGGTTACAACCTCCAGCACAGCCATGACTCCAGCCAGATCACCAAGCATACCGCCTCTCATCTCACCTCCACTGGTATCCACTCTACAAGTGAGTTCAGTGTGTGTGTGTGTGTGTGTGTGTGTATTTTTAAGTGGGTTACGAATTAGAGTTTTTGGGTGGGGTGGGGGGGGGTGGTTGATAATTCCATTTAAGCTCAAGCTCTTCAATACGAGTTACTTTTTAAACTATGTATGTGTAATTTTAACTCCATCCTCTTGTTGTCGGACAGGTTATAGAGCCTGACATCATCAGTGCAGGTTTTGACAACTCACGAGCTATAACCACCACCTACCTGCTGTCCAGTCTTAACAGTCTGTGTGAGAAGCAGCTCGTATGTTTGGTGAAGTGGGCGAAGGCGATGCCAGGTAATTGAGGCACAGCAGGAGGTGTCGGGTTTATCCAGGGAATCTTTCTCGGTCTTTGTTACAAAAAAGTTTGTGTTTTCAGCCCTCCCAGTATTCATGGTTTCCTTTAGTTGAAAGTCAGGGTGATTTTACTGCACAAGTTTGATGTGTACCATTTTTACCTGCTGACGAAGCTATTATAAAGCAAGGAAAGGTGCTCTTTGGGACTTGTTTTTGTATAAACTCCAGAAAATGTATTGTCATGCCGTGTGGAGATCTCTTCCATTGATTAAGTTTTTTTTTAATTGGAGTGCTCTCATTCTAATCACAATCTCCATCGTCCTTCATCAGGTGAGTACTTGTAACATTTTGAAGAGAAACAGCTTTGTAAAAAAAAAAAAAAAATCATTTGATGCAAGAGCTTTGGAAAATAGCCACAGATAGTGTGGTTTGTACGACCAGACTGAATGGTGTAATGGGTGGACCGTCCGCTCTGAGTCTGGGAGGTCGGTGGTTCAAATCCCTGCAGAGTCATACGAAATACTTTAAACATGGTCCGTGCTGCTTCCTTGCTTGACGCTCGTCATTTAAAAGGATGGAGCATGGACAAACAATGCTGGGAAGGCAATGGCAAACCACCTAGTTTAATCCTTGACAAAGAAACTGCTTTGAAATGGTAGGTGAAATGAAATGGTTGGCTGAAACAAAAGAACCTGGAAGGTGAAATGAACAAAAACTGGTGTGTACTTGTGTTAGAATGAAATATTGTAATACGTAAGGAAAAACGTTATTACCAACACCACCGACAGTGGACAGGCGTTATGTTTTCACCCCTATTTGTCTGTCTGTCTGTCTGTCTGTCTGTCTGTTTGTTTGTTTGTCTTTGAGCAGGATATCTCAAAAGGTTATGGACAGATTTGGATGAAACTTGGTGGACACTGTGTGTGTGTGTGTGTGTCAAGGACAAATTGTTTCGATTATGGTGAGGAACCAGATCCAGATCTGGATACGATATTGATTGAATATTTAAAGTGATTCTTCACCATTGAGAGATAAGGCCAAAAATGATATGTAGCACGATATATAAAAAAATGTATTGGGCCCAAAATGTTCTCGTGGATCAGGCAATGTGTGGCGGAGGTGTGCGCTCTACCGAGTGCCGTTGTAATTTAATAATGAAACGAGTGATTTTTATTCCGTATAATTATCAATACAAATAAATGTGTTTCATTTAAAACGAAGAAATAACTTGCAGTGCAGGTTAGTTCATCATATTTTTATGGATAGCAAATTTGAAACCCAAAATGGCAGCGTTATTTACTTGGTGTAGTCAATGTTTGGTTGTAATAAAGTTTGAAAGTGTGTGAAACGCGGTGGTCGATCATTGTCGGTCGGTCATTTCTTTTGACAATGTGTTCTAGGATTCCGTTCCTTGCACATTGATGACCAGATGGTGCTTATCCAGTACTCATGGATGGGAATCATGTCCTTTGCAATGGGTTGGCGATCGTATCTCAATACCAACTGTGAACTTCTCTACTTTGCACCTGACCTTATATTCAATGAGTAAGTAGAGCTGTCCATACATCGGCTGTCTTCACAATCATTACAGATGTTCTTTGTTCCCCCTTACACATGTCGTAGTTTTGGTTTTTTGAGACTATTTCTGCTCTGGTGCAAACTATCAGAGAGGGGACATAAGTGCAATCAATGAAGGGATGACTTGCAAACAAAATGGTCCCCTCATTTCCTCAAGGATACAAAAATTATATCGTAACTTAATCGGTGTGTAGCTCAGGTGTGATGACTACCACTGGGAATCAATGCTACCTGAATCGAGGGATTGCACAGAACCTGTATTATATGTCATTGCGACGGATCCCAATGATTTACCTGTGCTCGATCAGTTTTATCTTTATTGTAAGGGAAGGTCGTCAGAACTGCACTGAAGTGACACAAATGAGCCGTGAGCAAAGCCAATTAAGCAATTTATTATAAAATAATTAAACAATTGGTTTGCAAAAGATTACAAACAAGGAGAATTTTTTTATTTGAAAACCTGTGGGGGATGACTCATAATGCTTCAGGTAAAGAAACAAGGTAGAGATGACAACAGAGTGACAAGATTCAACACGTCATAATGGATACGTAAGTAACAGCACCATGTGAGCCATCGCTACTTCCCTTGATTACCCTTGCTGAAGGATTCAGAGAGGGTATTGCATTTGGGTCTGTTTGTTTGTTTGTTTGTCTGTCTGTCTGTTTGTTTGTCCGCACAGAACTTTCGTGTTTTTCTCTGCAACCGCTTGTCGGATTGAAACAAAATTTTCATCATTGGTGCGACTACTCATGTAGAATGTTGTAATGATAATTATGATGTCATAGATCATGTGGTTTGGCAGCCATATTGGAAAACCGAAAAACTTTGGACCTCTGTGTCTCTGAAACCGCACCAAGGAAAACTTGGCACATGGCAAGTACTCCTCGTGGCGAATAAGTGTGATTTTCAGCTCACCTGGAATGTAGTTCCGGGGAGCTTATGGGATGGTGCGTCTTCCGTCCATCCATCAGTACATCTATCAGTTCGTCCGTCCCTCCATCCGTCAGTATATACATCAGTCCGTCTGTCCGTCAGTACATCCATCAGTCCGTCCGTCCATCAGTACATCCATCAGTCCGTCCGTCAGTACATCCATCAGTCCTCCGTACGTCAGTACATACAATCAGTCCGTCTGTCCATCAGTACATACATCAGTCCATCTGTCCAATCAGTGCATCCATCAGTCATCGTTCATCAGTGCATCATCATCCGTCTGTCCATCAGTACATCTATCAGTCCGTCCGTCCATCAGTACATCCATCAGTCCATCCGTCCGTCAGTACATACATCAGTCCGTCTGTCCGTCAGTACATCTATCAGTCCGTCTGTCCGTCAGTACATCCATTAGTCCGTCCGTCCGTCAGTACATGCATCAGTCCGTCTGTCCATCAGTTCGTCCATCCATCCATCAGTACGTCCGTCAGTACATCCACAAATACTTTCAACTTCTTCTCTGAAACTACACATATGATTTCGATGAAACTTTACTACAACGTTCATCACTGTGTATGTACCAAAGTTTGTTCATGGCATTAAAAAAAAATTGCGCCCTAAGGGAGTCTAAGAGGGTTGACCCCACAAAACAGGTATTTGCTTTCTTCTTCTCAAAAACTACACATGCAATTCTGATGAAACTTGACCACAACCTTTAACACCCATGATGTTTCAAAGTTTGTTCACGGCATTAAAAAAAAAAGGTTCTGAGTGGGTCTACAGGGGGGTTTTCCCCCAAAAAGAGGCATTTCTTTCTTCTCAGAAACTACACACACAATTCCGATGGGCGATGAAACTTATTCACAACCTTTATCACCTATGGTGTCCCAAATTTTTTTCATGACATGAGAAAAATCAGACTTGAAGGGTGTGTAAGGGGAGTTGCCCCCCAAAAGAGGTCTTTCTTTCTTCTCAGAAACTACACGCACAATTTTGATGAAACTTGACCACAACCTTTATCACCCGTGATGTGCCAAGGTTTGTTCACGGCATTTAAAAAACTAGTACGGGCCCGTAGGGGCGGGCCCGTAGGTGCGTAAATGACGACTGGATTGGGGCATTTTTCACCCCCCTCACCCCCCCCCATCCCTCGCCCCTCCTCTCTCGCCCTCTCTCGTCCAGTACCCTCTCTCGTGGGTGAGCGTGCCAGTATGTGCAGCTTCGTTCCTTCGCTCTCGTAAACGACGACTGGATTGGGGCATTTTTTAAATTAGATGGACCAACCGTATCAATAATGGCCATAACTTGGGAACACCTGGGAAACATACTCAGGTCCTCAGCGTCAATTGTGACGTCATATCAAACGAAGAAGAATTGTGACGCCCCTCTCTCTCGCCCCCCCTCGCCTCCCCTAGTCTCGCCCCTCCTCTTCCCCCCTCCTCTCTCGCCCTCTCTCTCGCCCCTCCTCTCGCCCCCACTCTCACCCCCTCTCTCGCCCCCTCCTCTCTCCCCTCTCTTGAATTGTGACACCCCCTCTCTCACCCCTCTCTGCCCCCTCTCTTGCCCCCTCTCCCCTCTCTCCCCCTCTCTCACCCTCCTCTCCCCCCTCTTCCCCCTCTCTCTTCCCCCTCCTCTCTCACCCTCTCTCTGTAAATGTATTCAAAATGTATTCACAAAAAAATAAAAATAATAATTAAACAAACATTAATTGTGACGTCATTCGTGACGTCATAGCATACCCCCCCCTCTCTCCCCCTCTCTCGCCCCTCTTTTCCCCTCCCTCCCTCTCTCTTCTCCCACTCTCTCCCCCTCTCTCACCCCTAGTCTCACCCTCCTCTCTTCCCCCTCTCTCTCCCCCCTCTTTCTCCCCCTCTTCTCTCCCCCTCTCTCACCCCTAGTCTCGCCTCCTCTCTCTCCCCTCCTCTCTCGCCCCTCTCTCTCGCCCTTCTCTCTCGCCCCTCTCTCTCGCCCCCACTCCCACCCCCTCACACCCCCTCTCACACCCCTCTCTCGCTCTCTCTCTCGTCCCCACTCCACCCCTCTCTCTCCCCCGCTCTCTTGCCCCCTCTCTCCCCCTAGTCTCGCCCTTCCTCTCTCCCCCCTCCTCGCTCGCCCCTCTCTCTCGCCACTCTCATCCCCCCTCTCCCGTCCCACTCTCTTGCAGATATTGTTCGACAGATAAATGGCCATAACTTGGGAACCGCTCGTCCAATTAATCAAACCTCGAAAAGGCACATCCGCGGTCCCCAGCAATATCCTGGCAAGTTTCAATCAGATCGGATCGTCAATCGTGCAAAATAATAATAATAATAATAAATAATAAATAAACATTAATTGTGACGTCATTCGTGATGTCATAGCACCGTGTCTTGTCATTGGTCGACAGATAAATGGCCGTAACATGGAACTGCTTATCCGATTAATATCAAACCTCGAAAGGCACATTGCGGGTCCCCAGCAATATTCCTGGCAAGTTTCAATCAGATCGGATCGTCAATCGTGCAAAAAAAAAATAAATAAATAAGCATTAATTGCGACGTCATTCGTGATGTCATAGCACCGTGTGTTCATTGGTCGACAGATAAATGGCAGTACTGGGGAACTGCTTATCCGATTAATATCAAACCTTGAAAAGGCACATCGTGGGTCCCCAGCAATATTCCTGGCAAGTTTCAATCAGATCGGACCGTCAATCGTGTTAAAAAAATAAATAAATAAATAAATAAATAAACATTAATTGTGACGTCATTCGTGATGTCATAGCACTGTGTCTTGTCATTGGTCGACAGATAAATGGCCGTAACTTGGGAACCGCTCGTCCGATTGATATCAAACCTCGAAAAGGCACATCCGCGGGGCCCCGGCAATATTCCTGGCAAGTTTCAATCAGATCGGACCGTCAATCGTGCAAAAAAATAAAATAAATAAATAAATAAAATTAACATTAATTGTGACGTCATTCGTGATGTCATAGCACCGTGTCTTGTCATTGTCGACAGATAAATGGCCGTAACTTGGGACTGCTTATCCGATTAATATCAACCTTGAAAGGCACATCCGCGGGTCCCAGCAATATTCCTGGCAAGTTTCAATCCGATCGGACCGGTGGTCGTCTGGTTATTAATAATTGGGAAAAAATGGCATGATAAGGTGAGAAGGTGGAACGACACCTTCAGCTGCCATATTATCACCTTTAAACACTGAAAAAGCAATAAAATGGCCGTAACTTGGAACCGCTCGTCGCTCGATATCAAACCTCGAAAAGGCACATCCGCGGGTCCCCGGCAATATTCCTGGCAAGTTTCAATGAATCGAACGGCGTCGTCGAGAAACGGCGGTCGCAGACAGACAAACAGACAGACAAACAGACAGACACAACACACAGAGATTGCTGGAATTGTAGATAGATAACCCATAGGTATTTACTTTCTTCTCCATTATATATTTTGTGGGTCATCCATGCCTACCAGTGGTTCTCTGATTGTTTTTTCCAGCCGTTACCAGGTGAGTTCCCAGGGGTATTGCCCCAATGTTTTTATGATGTCATAGCTACCTTCATTATGACATCATAATTGCATATGTAGAGCACTACATCTGATCAGAATAAAATTTTTGAGGGTTATCGAAGGATAAAATGGTCCACAGAAAAAAATTTGATTGTGTCATCGGTCACGTGATTCGGCAGCCATATTGTTGAAAAAAAAAATCTTTCAAATATCTTCTTCTCTGAAGTGACTGAACAAATTGAGGCAAAACTTCACACGTATGACCACCTATCCATGAGGAACAAAACATTCACACACATATGACGTCATATGTCACATGGTTTGCCAGCCTTATTGGATTTACCATAAAACCTATTTTTTTTTAAATCTTCTTCTCCAGAACGGCTGCACAGATCGAGGGGAAACTTCACACAAATGTTCCCCAAGCCTTGGGTGTACAAGTTTGTTCAGGAATAATTGATCGGTCACATGGTTTGGCAGCCATATTGGATTGAAGAAAAATATGAAATGTTTTCTCTGGAACCGCTTAATCAATTGACGTGAAATTTCACAATTATGATCTAGTCGTGATGGGGAATACAATTTTTAAATTTCAACTTGATCGGACACATGGTCCGGCAGCCAGAATTATTTGATTTTTTTGATCTGGGTTAGTTTTTGTTTTTATTTTTGAATAAGTCTCACTTGACTGCGCCTGGATGGGTTTGAGGGTAGAGGAGTAGCAGCTGAAAGCCGAATCCTATCCAGGTTCCTCCTGATGACTTTGTCTTTGGTTTTTGCTTGTTGTGGTTCCTTCTGATCACTCCAATGCAGGACTGGACCTATTTGGTCTTCCGTTTGATTTGAATCGAAATTATTTTAATCCCATTCCGAATTAAATTGAATAATAAAAAATGTCATGGGTCAGGGTCGCGTGTCCGATCAAAGTGGAGTTGCATCAAAGCGGGATGTCTTGGTGCCCGGTCATCACTGTCAGCAGTTATCAAGTGACAGTTATGGTTATGTCTCATTAATTATGTTACACACCAGTACACAAACACCACACAAAATACTCCACATAAAACTGCACAAACACCACACAAAACAAGTTATGGTAAGGGTCTGCAATGTGGTTGCTCTTTTTCTTGTTTTCTACTTGTATTCAAAATGTTTAAATGAAACTGACAAATTATTAATTTCCCTTTACTTTGCTGTACAAGCACCTCATGTTGATTTCTTCTTCTTCTTCTTCTTCTTCTTCTTCTTCTTCTTCTTCTACTTCTTCTACTTCTTCTACTTCTTCTACTTCTTCTACTTCTTCTACTTCTACTTTTTCTTCTTCTACTTTTCATCACAATTCTGGCACCTGCTCTTTTGGCATTGCTTTCCTTCCTGGTTTCAATAACCCTTATTTTCAACCTAGTCACGATGGCTTTTTTTCTTCTGACATAATTGGGGTTCTAGAAGAGAAACCAGGTCTGCAGAGACCGTTAACCTTTTCCTGTATTCCCCCACTGTGTGCCTGCTGCCCAAACCACACACCCTGCTGTCCCCACCATGCCCAACTGACCTTAGGCCTAGGTCACATTTGCTCTACGGCGAGGATACGGCGGCCGTACGCCCTCTGAATTGACAGAAACGTGCGGCGGCCACAGAGAAACTGAGGTGGCCTCAGGGAGGCCCTACGCCGTTTGGCTATATTTTACAGGCCGTAGGGTCGCCGTGGAATTATTGCGCGGACTTATAACTTTTTTTCATTTCTACGTTCGCCGTAGCAATTAGACAAGCCAAGCTATGACGTAGATGTGTTC